>CM022303.1:69924114-69955974 GCA_011799875.1 Thinopyrum elongatum
AGTAGATCAGGGTTTCATACGGAAACTCGTCGGTTACAAAGGGATTTCATTTTTTTGAACTTATTTGAACTCCAGACTTTTTGTGGTGTTCAAAAATGCACATTCAAAGCCACATCATCAATTTTCAACCCTTTCTTGACTTCATTTGTTATTTTTTGCATGCATTACTGATTTTTTGAGCTATATGACCTTGAAATTGAAAAAGCACTTCAAATGAACTCTGAAAAGGTTGAAAGTTGCATGGTATCAAAACATTCACCACATAGCATGTGCTAAAAAGTTGAGAGGGTTACGGCAAAACTGGATGCACTTGTGTACAAAACGGACAATCTCTTTCGAAGTATCAGAGTTCATACGGAAACTCTGTCTGTACAAAGGGATTTCATTTTTTTGAACTTATTTGAACTCAGACTTTTGTGTGTTCAAAATGCACCATTCAAAGCCACATAATCAATTCAACCCTTTCTGACTTCATTTGTTATTTTTCATGCATTTACTGATTTTTTGAGCATATGAGCCCTGAAATTGAAAAGCACTTCAAATGAACTCTGAAGAGGTTCAAAATTGGATGTTATCATCATTTCGCCCACATAGCATGTGCTAAAAAGTTGAGAGGGTTACGGCAAAAATGGATGCACTTCGTGTACAAAACGGACAATCTGTTTCCAAGTATCAGGGTTTCCGGAAACTCGTATTATTACAAAAGGCATTTCATTTTTTCACATGTAACGCAGTGATATTCTAGATTCAAAGGCATCATCATAATAGTTGTGGAGAGAAAGTCTTCACTTTTTCTTCGCTGTGTTCCTTTGCTTATTAACGCCGTAACCATGGATATTCGTCATCGCTTAAAGGGTGCTTGGGTCAGCCTTGACTTGAAGGGAGGAATTTCATGAAACTTTTCATAACTTCAGACATGTCGTCTTGCCCTCCAATCCCACGATGTTCTTTTTCCTGAAAGAACTATGTGGGTTGGCTCATGTATGATGTATTCGCTTCCTTATCTTTTCTTTTTCTCGGTTTGGTAGACATGTCCTTCACATAGAAAACCTGCGCCACATCATTGGCTATGACGAATGGTTCGTCTGTGTACCCAAGATTGTCAGATCCACTATTGTCATTCCGTACTGTGGTTACCTGTACCCCGCCCCTGACATATTGACCCATTTGCACTTAACAAGGGACCTTAAAATCATGTCCGTATCAAGTTCCATATGTCCACTATGTAACCATAATATGTGTCCTTTCCCCTCTGTTGCTGCATCAAAGCTGACACCGCTGTTTTGGTGGTGCTCTTTTGATCTTGGGCGATCGTGTAAAATGTATTCTATTTATCTCGTATCCTTTGTAAGTCAAACAGTCGAAGATTGTCCCTAGAAACGAGTACAGCTCATCAGAAACAGTGTTGTAACCTCTGAGACGTGTTTCCAACCAACTGCCAAAGCCGAAAGTCCTGATGTGTGCACATGTAATCCAGTCGTCACACTGCTCCGGGTGTTTGGAGAGTAGAATGTTCTTGTGTTCACGACATATGGGGTCACCAAGGTAGAGTTCTGTAGAACTGTGTAGTGTGCTTGAGACCAAGAAATGCCCGTCCCAACATATTATTGAGTCCCCTCCTAGCGTGCCTTTTCCAGTCAGTCTCCCCTCATACCGCGATGAGGGAGGCCAATCTTCTTAAGGCCGGAATGGAATGAAGTCACACAAAACCCAATGCATCCTCTGTTTGATGGCCCATGGAGATGCTTCCTTCCGGCCTAGCGTGGTTACGGACATATTTCTGTAGGACTCCCATGAACCTCTCAAATGGGAACATATTTGTAGAAATACAGGGCCCAGAATGACAATCTCGTCGACTAGATGAACTAGGACATGCGTCATGATATTGAAGAAGGAGGAGTGGGAACACCAGCTCGAAAACTGACAAGACCGTGCGCCACCATCACTCCTTAGCCTTGGTGGATTTGTGGATCGATCACCTTTGAGAGATTGCATTGAGGAATGCACATAGCTCACAATGGCTAATCGAACATTTTCGGTAGAACCCCTCAAGCAACCGGAAGCAGTTGCGTCATAATCACGTGCAGTCATGGACTTTAGGTTCTGGAACTTTTTCTCGAGATATTATTTTATTCCCTTTATATTGGACGAGAAGCCAGACGGGACCTTCATACTGAGCAGGCATTCAAAGAAGATTTCCTTCTCTTCTTTGGTAAGAGCGTAGCTAGCAGGACCTTCATACTGCTTTGGAGGCATGCGTCTTTTTCGTGCAAACGTTGCAGGTCCTCCGTGCCTCCGGTGTATCTTTTGTCTTCCCATACACGCCCAAGAAGCCTAGCAGGTTCACGCAAAGGTTCTTTGTCACGTGCATCACGTCGATTGAAGAGCGGACCTCTAGTCTTTCCAGTAGGGTAGGTCCCAAAATATAGATTTTTCTTCCACATGGGTGCGCGTCCCTCAGCATCATTGGAACAGATAGTCCGCCGGACCCTTTCCAAAGATTACATGTAAATCATTGACCATAGCAAGTACATGATCACCGGTACGTATGGCGGGCTTCTTCCGGTGATCTGCCTCGCCTTTGAATGTTTGCCTTTTTTCGACATTGATGTGTTGGTCGGAAGAAATCGACGATGCCCCAGGTACACATTTTCCCTGCATTTGTCCAGGTATATACTTTCGGTGTTAGCTAAACAGTGCGTGGCATGCGTGGTATCCCTGTTTGTCTGTCCTGAAAGGTTACTGAGAGCAGGCACATCATTGATGGTTACAACAGCAACGCATGCAGGTCAATTCCTCCTGTCTGTGCTCATCCCACACACGTACACCGTTTCCATTCCACAGCTGTAAAAGTTCTTCAACTAATGGCCTTAGGTACCATCAATGTCGTTGCCGGGTTGCTTAGGGCCTTGGATGAGTACTGGCATCATAATGAACTTCCGCTTCATGCACACCAATGAGGAAGGTTATAGATACATAGAGACACGGGCCAGGTGCTGTGATTGCTGCTCTGCTCCAAAAAAGGATTAATGCCGTCCGCGCTTAAACCAAACCATACGTTCCTTGCGTCACCTGCAAACTCCTCCTAGTACTTTCTCATGATTTTTCTCCACTGCGACCCGTCAGCGGGGTGCTGAACTTCCCGTCTTTCTTCGGTCCTCTCTGTGCCATCGCATCAACTTGGCATGCTCTTTGTTTCTGAACAGACATTTCAACCGTGGTTTATAGGAGCATACCACATCCACCTTCGCAGGAACCCTCTTCCTGGGGGCTCGCCGTCAACATCACCAGGGTCATCTCGTCTGATCTTATACCGCAATGCACCGCATACCGGGCATGCGTTCAAATCCTCGTACGCACCGCGGTACAGGATGCAGTCATTAGGGCATACATGTACTTCTGCACCTCCAATCCTAGAGGGCATAAGACCTTCTTTGCTGCGTACGTACTGTCGGGCAATTCGTTATCCTTTGGAAGCTTCTTCTTCAATATTTTCAGTGCTTCTCAAAACCTTGTCAGGAACAGCATTCTCGCCTTCCACTGCAGCAATTCCAGTACGGTACCGAGCTTTGTGTTGCCATCTTCGCAATTGGGGTACAACCTTTTTGGTGATCCTCAACATGCGATCGAACTTCAGCTTCTCCTTTCACTTCGCACTGTCTTTATCAACAATGACCCGACGGAGATTATCAACGGGCACATCGTCTGGTTCCTCTTGATTCAGCTTCCCCCGTTGCAGGATCACCGTATTCAGGGGGCACATAGTTGTCATCATCCTCTTCTTCTTCGCTGTCTTCCATCATAACCCTCTTCTCCGTGTTGGTCCAAACATTATAGTGTGGCATGAACCCTTATAAAGCAGGTGGGTGTGAAGGATTTTCCGGTCAGAGTAAGACTTCGTATTCCCACATATAGGGCATGGACAACACCTAAAACAATTCTGCTTGTTTGCCTCAGCCACTATCGAGAAATATGCACGCCCTTCAGTACTCAGAGGTGGCCTGTCACCGTATATCCATTGGCGGTTCATCTGCGTGCATTAATATAATTAAGTGTGTCAAAAACCATTACAGAACATCATGAATAGATAAAGTGACCAAATTAATAGAAGTCGTTCATCACATTAAAACCAAAGTACATACATAGTTCTCATTGAACACACATAGCTCTACAGAGCATCTAATTAAACCATACATTGAAACTATGTAAAACATTTCAATGCAACAACAAATGCGATCATAATCGCAACCAAGGTAACAATTGATCCAACGGCATAATGATACCAAGCTCGGTATGAATGGCATATTTTCTATACTTTCTAATCTTGAAGCGCATTGCATCCATTGATCTTGTGATAATCGACGACATCCGCAAACATGCAACTCCAAATCATCTTCTCCTCCTCAATTTTTTTTTCAATTTTTCCTTCAAGTAATTGTTTTCTCTTCAACTAAATTTAACCTCTCGACAATAGGGTCGGTTGGATTTCTGGGTCACATACCTCCTAGATGAAATAATCTATGTCACGTTGGTGGCATAATTGTCATAAACAATAAATGAACCAAATAGTTATAAAATATAATATATACCACATCCGAATCATAGCAGGAACGAGGGCCGACGGGGCGGATACCAAAACATCGCACTATATAATAACAAACAATAATAAAAGTAGAAAATTATACAAGTATCTATCTAAATCATACAAATAAGAATTTTTCTCTTTTAGAAGAAGATAAGAACAAGAGGCTCACCACGTGGGTGCGGCGACGAGATTGGCGCGGGCGATCGACGGCGTGATGAAGAGGGGACGGGACGTGACGGACCGCTAAACCTAAACAAATGTTGAGAAAATGGAGCTTGGAGGTCGAGCTTAGAGAAGAAAGCTTAAGTAGTGTGGCTCGGGCATTCATCGAACACCTCATGTTCATAGGAGGTGAGCTAGAGCACCACAAAGCCCTCCCCTAGCAGCCAGAAAAAACAGAGCAGTGAGAGTGTCGCTTGCGGGCGAGGGGGTATATAGCACCTCATTGGTCCGCGTTGGTGGCTGGAACCGGGACTAAAGGAGGTCCTTTAGTCCCGGTTCCAGCCATGAACCGGGACCATGGATGTGGACCAGGAGCGAGGCCCATTGGTCCGGTTCGTGTTTGGAACCGGGACCAAAGGGTCCAGACGAACCGGGACCAATGGCCCACGAGGCCGGCCGGTCCCTGGGCGCCGAATGGGACGTATGCCCCCCATGGGTCCCGGTTCGTCACTGAACCAGGACTAATGGGCTGCCAGGCCTGGACCAAAGCCCTGTTTTCTACTAGTGCAAGCAATACAAGTTGTGGAAGTCCCTGGCAATTTGGTCCCAGACCGATGAAACCTACCAAAAAAACATGTGAATGGAGAGGGCAGAGAAGTACACAGTGCATGTCAATGCACTATGAGCTTATCATAACTCAAAATAGAGAGAGGAGGTACAAGACATGGGTCCGCCACACCCACACAGAAATAACGCTGTCGACATATGGATTCAGGACAGGTTTAAGTTGAAAACTGTACGATTATGCAAACTGGCAGTATTCAAGCGGCGGATAAGCTGCTAAGTCACTATGTGATAGTAAGAGCAGCATGTTGCCTCATGGCCGTCCCCTAAGTCAAGAAGCAGCAGCCAAGGTTATTCTAAGTCAAACTTCTTCATGTTTGAGTTTGTAAAGATATATACACTATTTGGAAACTAGATTAGTTTTATTAGAATCTTTAGAAATATTCACACATGTATAGTTTATTTTGCATATTGCCATATTCTCTATAAGTTTGATCAAATTTAAACAAGTTTCCCCTAGAAACGCCCTAGCAGAAGTGTAGAACATGCACCTACATATCATGGATCGATCTGATTGATGGATTAGGCAACTGGCCCAACACAAAATTATAGTCAGCCACAAACGTACATGGTTATGGGCTTTTCACATCAGTGAAGGTTTAATTACTTGTCTACGTATGGGCTAGTTATGCAATTAGCTGCGGCATTAGCATAACAGTACACACTGTTGCTACGAATCGTTCAGGGGGCGAGCGGCAGGGGTCTGACCTCTGATCGCCCCTCCGTCTCCGCCCCTGCATCCGATATAGTGTTTTCGTAGCAGTCAGATCAGAGGGAAGGGGTGGCGTTCAGATCATACTGGCCAAGAGATCGACTCCTTGAGGATGTAGGTGCTGGAGCTGAAGACCGACGAAGCCATCGCCGCAACGATCCCACGGCGAGAGGCAGGTTGAGGAAGCGACGCCGAGGCAGGGTTGAGGTGGGGTTGCAGGTTGGGGGCCGCGCTAGGCGATGAAGAGGCGCGTCGTGCTGGCGTTGGAGTGCGGGGCGGATGTAGATGGTTTGAGGCCCAATTTATTAGAGTTTTCTAGTTAATTGGAGGAAATTAAGCGCAAAAATCAGAGCTTTTGCGCCAGGAAAAAAACTGGAGGGAAAATTGAATCTACTATTTTTTATCCAAGGAGAACTGGACGGAAATTGTTTTGAAGTACCGGGACATTGTTACATATTTATTTGTTTGGCATGGAAATTTTCCAAAAAAATTATGGCATGAAAAATAGAGTATATATATATTTTTTAGTATTGATTGGAAGGGAAATTAGATATATCTAAATAGTAATGACTTTATAAATTGATTTACGTAACATGTGCTAAATAACCTATAACACGGTTTTCCTCAACTAAACTACTTCCCTCGTCCCATAATATAAGAGCGTTTTTGACATAAAATGATCTTATATTATGGAACAGAGGTAGTAATTGATATAAAAAGCATCGAGCTTGACGTGCGACTGGCCTTGGAGGATGTTGTGATGAGGAGATCCCCGAAGTGGGACGATGGGCGCGATGGTGGTTTCATGAACAGCGCGCATCGGTTGACAGATCTCGCTATTCCACATGGTCGCGCCATCCCACACGACTTCCCATGGAAGCTACGACTGCATGGGAGAAAATTGTAACCGACAATGCTAGAAGCTGCGATCGTCTCGGGAATATGTTGCGACCAGTGAGGCGGCGACTTTTCATCGATGCTGAGAGCACAGTCGGTGGTATTACAAAGTTGCGATGACGATATGCGTCAACTGCGACTGACCGCCGGCGGTGTTGTAGACGACATATCCGAGAGGCTGGCATATCAATAGTCTCCTCCTTCCTCCACCTCCATGGTGACAGAGAATAAGGGGAGGGTGGTTCAAAAAACCAACCGTCTTTTAGTCGTACCACAAAAAGGAAACCTGCGTCCTCAATGGTTGGTTAAAGAAAAAACATGTTAATTCGACCGACCGATCTCGCTCCTGATCGGCCTCGACCAAGATCGCGTCATTCCCACACGACTGCCCATGGAAAGCCACGACCAGTGTGGGAGAAAGCTACAACCGACAATGATAGAAGTTGCGACCCACCTAGGAGCACTGTTGTGACTAGCGTGGTCGGCGACTTTTGATTGGTGGTGAGACCGCATATGCGATGGTGCTACAAACTGGCGGCTGGCGAGATGCGTCAGTTGCGCCAACCACCGTTGTGTTGTAATGATATATCTGAGAGGCTGGTTATCAATCGATCTCCTCCTTCCTTCCACCTCCATGGCGACAGAGAATAAAGGGAGGGCATGCCAGCTGCACCCACAGTTTAAAAAACCGAGTACTTGCAGCGGCCAAGAAAAAGGAAACCTGCGACCTCGATGGTTGGTTAAAGAAAAAACATTGTAATTGGACAGAACGATCTCGCTCCTGATCGGTCGCCTGGACCAAGATTGCATCACCCACAAAACTGCCCATGGAAGCTTTGACCAGTGTGGGAGAAAGCTACAACCAGCAATGATAGAAGTTGTGACTGCCCGGAGCATGTGTGACCATCGTGGCCGGCGACTTTTGATCGGGTGTTGAGACCGCATGCGATGGTGCTAGAAAGTGGCAACAGCGAGATCGTCAGGTGTGGACCAACCACCGACGGTTTTGTAACGAACATATCCGAGAGGCTCGCATCTCAATCTAGTCTCCTCCTTCCATTCCACCTCCATGGCGATAGAGAATAAGGGAGGGTATTCCAGCTACAACCACGTTTAATAAACCGACCGTACTTGCAGTCGGACAAAAAAAGGAAACCGTGATCTCGATGGTCGGTTAAAGAACCTGGACCAGCGGTTGGGACTGGGAAAAAACAAGAACCGATGACCTGGACAGTTGGCTTAGCTCCATGGCCGTCCACCAATCGACCAAAAAAGGGCAAAGCAGTGCTTTTATAAAAAACCGGTTAACCGATGTTTTGAGAAAAGCCAATCGTTGGTTTTTTTTCTTGTGAATAAGCTAGTTTTTTTTTACAGCAGAATAAGCTAGGGGTTTGTCCCAATCGTGGAAATCCATCCCCTTTTCCCTTACGCCGCCGCTTCGAACATCGGGCGCAACCGGCCCTTCCGCCGCCCGCCCGAGCCCGGAGCGGCGATGCGCCCGCGCCACAGGAGGCCAGGACCGACACGCCGGGTGCTCCCCGTACGACCGCGCCACGCTGCTGCGTGCTGTGGTCCAGCGACCCCAGCCATCCAGGGGAAGCCATCGCCGCCGCCTGGTCTCCAGTATCCAGCCGGCGCAGGTCCAGCTACTCCAGCCCGCCCTCCTGTGCTCCCTCGCTCCACACTCCAGTCTGGACAGACCGACGGACGCCTACTCCCGCTCCTGACCAGGACGCTGGTAGTATGGACTCTCTCTTCTCCTCTCTGTTTACCAATTCTTCTATGGTATAGAGATCTTATTTCATATGTCAACTTGGTGAAATTAGGGAAAGGAATTAGAGATTGGTATTTGGTAATTCGTACTGTCGTGCATGTAAAGCTACTCATATTCACGGGTACTACAGTAGTTGTTTCTGGGGTATGCAAAGTCATTTGCCTTCATGTTTTATCTTTGATCTTCCCTACCTTATGTTCAGAACTTGTGGATATCTTCTCATCCAGAACTTAGTTCGCGAAGTTATAAAAATCTTACTTCTGAAACTTGTGATTCTTAACAAAACCTTGTTAATGTATTACTTAAAAGACAGATTATAGCCGAGTCAAATAATGCTAACAATTTTCATTATTTACTGAATAGTATAGATAGAAAGTTGGTTGACGTTAGTATTCATTATTTACTGATCTCCAATGCAATGTGTTTAACATCAAGGTAAGCAAGTTGGAATATAGCCTTCCATCTATTGAGATCCAGTTCATATAGAAGTATAAAAAAATGTAACTTCATCCCTGTTTTTTTGAAAAGAAGATCTAATGCCTGGTGTATTTTTCTGTTCCATGTCGTCCACCTCATGATCTTCTAAGTGTATTGCAATTCATGTGCTTTAAGATATACTTGTCGTATTCATGTGTCGTTATCTCAAAATCATAAAATTGCAAACCCTATGTAGTTTGACATGAATCACTACGCCCATATAAAACAATGAGATCAGTAGGGAGCGTGATGTCTCCTCAAACAACCAGTCCAGTCCATCCAACATGATAAGTTAACGACTGGTTCAAAGACTCATGTAAGTCCATATTTCATATTCTTTGTAGGTACAACTGAAGCCATTTACTGAAAAACTTCTTAATTATAGTAATTAAATTGGAGAAGGAAAAGGTAGTGGTACTATTAACAATGATATTAGATGGCAGCACGTGGCCGGTTGATGCAGCAAAAAGGTACACCGTGCTTACAACTCTAGAGGATATCGGTTTAGGCCTAAACACTTAGACAGGGTGAGTCAAAATAGTGGAGTGGTGGTACGTGCCAAACATCTACTATGCTGCGTTTTAGGTGATGCGACTTACTATGCAGGATAATTGATATTATTCAGTTGAACTACTCTGGACAATTTTCCGTGGTTTATTTAGTGTGAATGGGTTGATGTTTTGAAAAAAGGAATTAAAAAGGACAAGTATGGCTACACACTTGTTAACTTCTCACATTTGATGCCAAAGGAGACAAGATTGAAATGAGCCTTTTATTTTGCCTAACCAAGCCGATCAAGAGTTTTACCTAGAAGACGAACTGAACCCAGGTTGGTCAGTGGTAATGCAGAATAAACTACCTAGAGATAGATATGACACTGGAAATGATGAATGCACCACGAGACGTAGAAGCTGAGCCATTCCATGTTTCTCACCTCACGGATGTAGTAAAGGAAGATCAACATTGGGTAAGATCCGATATTGAGGGAATAATTGTGGATGCTAACGAATATATGCTTCGATCAATAAAGAACAGTGATGGTAAATCATATAAAGGTATTTCTCTGTTCAGATAACATTTCATGATTATATATACACTGTAGTTTTACCTGAAGTCAAAGCTGAGTTGCAGGAATTAAGAACCATTGTATGTTCTTGCAGATCGTTTGATGAGCTTACACCCTTCAGAAAAATCAATGGAAAGTGGTCTTCCACTCAACATATAAACACAACTTTTGTTTTTCTTTATGCTTTTCAATTCTCCATTCTATATTTCCATTGATGCTGCCATTGGGATTATGATAACTATTAGTACTTCATCCTTACTGTCCAGACACTTACTTGTTGAGATATACGCAAAATCTCATCCACGGGTGAAATAATTCATGCTAGAGAGATGTGGGTATATTTGATGATCATGCTTTATACATCTTGGACAGTATATAGAGATGTGGGCAGTATATTATGTAAAATTTCATCCAAGGTCAAATAATTTCGTCCATACTTCCTTTCCTAGAGATGCACATTGTTTTCCTGGTATATTCGATGCACGATACTATTTTTGCTGGCCCTCTAGTGTTTCTTTTTGTCTAGTTTGTACAGTTAGGTGTATCTGTGTCTGGATCATACATGTTATCTGTACATTGCAAATATGAACTTAGCACCAACTGAGAAATCCATGTTTCTACCATAAGCGCCAATGTCCATATATGTATTGAGATTAACTTGACTCCTTTTCATTGTTATGAACTTCTTTTCAGGAAATATTGCAACTAGTGATTGAGGATTGTTCTAAACTGATGGATGAAGTAAGTGGTTCTTTGCGGACTTTTGTATGTTGCATAGTTTCACTCTTCAAATGAAGCTTGGAAAATTTCAAAAAAAATTAGGGACTTAAGCTCATGTATGACAGATTGTCATTGGAAATAGATACATTTTTGTGAAGAAGTATTATGTCAGATTTTACTAGCTTGTAAACTATGTCTGAAATTAAACCTGGATGGGTGATTCAACATTTCTTCTTTGTTGTTGTGAACCAACCTTTGTGTGTGTGATTCAACTGTCTGTTTGTGATTTTATAGTTAATCAAACAAGCAATAAGCACGCATAGAGTAGAGGATTCGGCCATCACACCAACCTTGGTTCTGTGTGATTCACATGCCTTTTTGGTGATTTATAGTTAATCAAACAGGCAAAAAAAAAACTGACTTTTACTCGTTCCGCCCCCTCCTGATCCAATTGCAAGCCTATTGGTAGTGGCGTTGGGCATGCGGCGGCTCAAGGTTATGGTCTGATTCCTAGTTTCACATGTTTTATTTTTTTGATTTTGCTAAAAAAGCCATATTTTTTATAATTACTAGTTTTCTCTAAAAGACACGTCACACCTTAAAAACCTGGATGAGGCCTTGGTTCCCTTTTTTTCCGGTCAGATCAACGGTCCAGTCGTAAAACTATGTTCAAATTAAGCTCTTGTTTGTATGTTGGTCTTTCACTCTTGCAAGTATTGACTCAAATTCCATATGAGTCATTTCAAGAAGGTGACATTTACATTTAGGTCGCGAGTCATCTAAAATTCACATAACAATATGGTTAATATGATATTCACTGCAACAATACCGAAAATAGTTTGGTATTAACCAACCAAACTATATTGTTTTTTCATACCATATTACCAAAGAATGAAAACATATTACCAAAACAAGAATATATTAAAAAAATCATGTTGACACATGGGCCCTCATGTGTAACTGTTGTGATCTATGTAATGCTGTTGGTTTTAATTTTTCTGTCCCCCTTAATAGAGCTTGTAATACTATGTTAAACCATGATTATGGTTACTTATGAAAACGTACACATTTCCTAACACATATATATAGGTTACCATCAAAACCCAGTAACCACATTTCACTAACACAATTATATGTACCATGTCAAATCCATTGTAACCACATTCGACCAACACATATTTATATATTACTATTGCAATATGCTCCGTAGTCACATTTTGAGGGCCTTAATAGTAGTGTACGCTTGTCGTTCACACCAAACGTTGTGTTACGTAATTCTCTTGTCACACATTTTTCAACTTGTTACATGATTGTGTACTTAAGTATGTTTGTTATAGTTTGTTTTATAAATGTTATTTTGTGAAAAAGTCAGGAATTGATGGCCAGAAGTTACCCCATATACCTCTTCTCCATGTATACAGAAACACAAAAAACATTCAGTAGATTATAAAAAAAATGATTGAAATTACAAACGACACACCCTCTTTCATGAAAACTAGAAAGTTAAAAAACTTAGAGGGAGTTAAAAAAAAAAAAAGCATTCAAATTTCTTGTTGAAATTCCAGAAGCACAAAAACAACAATAAAAAGTGTGGTCTCCATTAGAAAAAGATGGTATAATACATTTTCAGTTATCTCGCTTGGTTTTCAATTCTCATATTCTAGTATGCCGAATAGAAATGTTGAAGTTCAATTAAAACAAATGAGCATGTCTTAGAACCAAGTTTGTACAAATTATTTTGTCCCATGATTTTTTTATTTTTTCAAAATAAACTAAGTGTTAAAATTAAAAACAACAGAGAAGTTTGAAGTTTTCTCCGTGACAAAGATTTAACCGAGAAGTCAAATTGAAAAAGGCGCACTCAAAAAGTTTATGAAAAATGGGGTTTTCCCATTCCAAAGAGAAACCTAGAAGTTCTAATTTAAATAAGAAAGTAGTTCAATGTTTATTACAATACAAAACACCAAACTAAAAAACAAAGCATTTCAAAAAAAGTTTAAAAAACGGCTGTCCCATTGCTAAAAAAATAGAAGTTCAAAATAATTACGAGAGGTTGATGTTATTACAAACTATGATTTCCCCTTACTAAAGAACAAACAAAGAAGTCAAAAATAAAAAAAGAGGAGCAGTTCAAAAAGTTTATAAAAATATGGTGTTTCACATTTTACTAAAAAATGGAGAAGTTCAAATTTAAATCACATAGAAGTTAACTGATCCAAAACTAAGAAGGTCAAATTCAAAAGCCGAGCAGTTCACAAGTTTGTAGAATGGATTTGCCATGTTTTAAAAAGATCTGCAAGTTCAATTTTAAAATAAGTGAGCGGTTCGGTGTTATTACATAAAACTAGGACTTTTCACCGTTACTAATGAGTAAACACGAAGAAGTTTCTAATTAAGAAATGATGTTGTTTGAGCCTGTGATAAAAATCTCAGATTTCTCCCCGATACTAAAGATTACAACAAAGAAGTTCAATTTAAAAAACAGAGTATTTCAAGGCACATAAAAAACTCAGTTTTTCTCGTTGCAAAAGAATAAAACCAAGAAGTCAATTTAAAAAGGGAGCATTTTGATATTTATTTAAACACTTGGTTTTTCGTTACTAAGAATAAGACCAATACAGTTCTTTTAAAATAGACGTTTTTTTTTGAAGAATCGAGTTTCTAGCAAACTCCAATTTTCACCATTTCTAAAAAATTAAAGAAGTTCAAAAAAAGTTAAGACAGTGGTTCAATGTCTTATAAAAAACTCATATTTTTTCCGTTATTAAAAGCTAATAGAGAAAAGTTCTAAATTGATAAGCTGAAAGTTCACGTATGTGGTGTGTGTTTCGTATGGAAAAGGGAATAAAAAGGCCAAAAGTCCAAAAAAATTAATACAAGTTCAATGCTCAGCCCAGGAAGTTAAAAATACCTCCTATTCAACAACTTCAAGGGATAAATATTCTATTCCAAAAAATGGTTTAAAACTAATGGTGCATGTTTTTCAAACAAAATAGCTGTATCATATTAAGAAAAAATTGAGTCTTTTCAGCAGGTTTTCGAAATGGTAATCATTTTGTGTAACTTCCGTGAACGGGAGGGGAATTACGAACAAAAGGGTTTCTGTAGCGAATATTTTTTAATTCCCTACGCGAGTCTAGATAGGTTGGCGAAGAGCAATTCATTCGGTATACTCCCTGTTTTTGAAAAAATGAAGTCAAAAACAAGAAAATGAGAAGTTCGGAATGTTTAACTTTTACAAAAAGACTTAGATATTTTTCCTATTACTATAAGATAAAATGAAGAATTTCAAATTAAAAATAAGTAGAGCAGCTCAAATTTTATAGAGAAAATGGAATTTCCCCGTTCTATAAAAAAACCTGGAGGTTCAAATTTAAATAATGGGAAGTTCAATGTTTATTCAATACCAAGAAGGTCAAATTGAACAATTGAGAAGTTCAAAAAGTTTATAAAAATAGATTTTCCCTCTTTAAAACATAAGAACAGAAGTTCAACTTTAAATAATTGGCTGTTTGAATTTATTACATAACTAAGACTTTTCGGGTTACTAATGAATACACAAGAATCCTAGTATAAAATGAGCTGTTTATGTTTAAAAAACTCAGGTTTTCCCTAATCTAAAGATTAAAATCAAGAAGTATCAATTAAAAAAACATAGGTAGTTACTGATAACAATAAACTCAGGGGTCTATCATTAATATATAATAAACCAAGAAAGTTCAATTTGAAAAAAGCAGGCAGTTTGATATTATTTGAAAAATATTTTTTCGGTTACTAAAGACATAAAACCCAATAGGTCAATCTTGAATAATGAAAAGTTTGATTTTTTAGCAAAACTCCAATTTCAGATTCTAAAACATGCATAAAGAAGTTCTATATAAAAATTAAGAGCGGTTGATGTCTATAAAAACTCAAGTTTTTCCATATTAAAGCAAACCGAGAGAAGTTCGATTTGATAACTGTCGGAAGTTACGTTAAAACATGGTCTGCCATTTCGTATGAGAAAAGAAGAATAAAAAGTCAAAGTCTAAATATTTGTTGCACGATAGTTCAAATGTCCTGCGAGGGAAAGTTCAAAATTCTGTGAGGTGGTTCCACCGTGTATTTACATGTTTAGAAACACACATAATGTTTGTTTGGGTTTCTTAAATAATTCCTTCAATCCATTACAAATTGAAAACAAAAATGCTTTGGCATGGAAAAATATATTTCTATTCAAACATTTCCAAGGACTATATCATATCTTTATCCAAAAAATGGTTAAAAACAATTTGTGATAGTTTGTTCGAAAAAAAAGTTAACCATATTAAAAAGTTGCGTCTTTTCAACAAGTTTCAATGGTTATCATTTGTGGGACTCGGTGAGGAATTACAAACAAAAAATATGTGGCCAAAGTTCAATATGAAAACACGAGCAGTTCAACTATTATACGGAATGCGGATCAGAGTGATAATAAAAAATACAAAAAAAAAGCCAAAAGGTTGTTGCAAGAAGTTCACGTGCTCCACCCTGCAAGGTTCAAAATTATATTACGAGAGTCCGACCTTCAATTACATGTTAAAAGGAGAGCAAAACAACATTGTGTTTGCCATTTTTAAACTCTCTCAAACGACAACGATTTGAAACATCTGTCTACATAAAAAGTGCTCCTATTCATAAGCTTTCCAACCAATATTATATGCTACATTCCAATGAACGGATTAAATTTCATGTATACCATTTAAACACATTCTATATATTAATGGAACACGTCGCGGAGTATGAAAAACTGATCCAAAAAACACGAGATGTTCGTGTTTTTAACAGTTTTCCATCGGTATAATCATTTGCTAGATTCCGGTAAGTGGTTTGCGCAGTTATGGACAAAAAATAGCACGTACAAAAAATAGAGTGAAGGCAAATGACAAAGCCCACAGAGTCCAACTACTTCACGCAGTGCATTTCTATTCGCGATGAAGGCAGAAATCATGATCTACCATTTTCAAAACATACATGAAAACGGATGGGAATTAGAGAAAACTTTATTAACGAAAAAGTTTTGCATTTTAACAGCTATTCAACGATATATTATTTGCCTTATTCCGACAAAGTTTGCAAAAATTCGGCCAAAAAATTAAGCAAGTTTCCAAATTGAACTTCTTAAACCGTAAATGAATTGAGGGAGAAACATTAATACCAAAAAGTTTACGTCTTTCTTCAAGCTTTCCAAAGGCATATCATTTGCTGCATTCTGATGTACGGTTAAAATATTAACTCGAAAATACAAACTCTGTGGAACTTGGACCGTTTTCTAAATTACTTTAAACCGTTCGAAATTAGGAAAAACTTTGTACATGAAGAAGTAGCGCTATTTCATAAGCTTTCCAATGCCATATCTGTGCCTCTAATTGGATTAGCCGTCTAGAAATGGCCTCGAAATACAAACTCGGCTGTTCGGTTTACGAAATTGACACATTTTTCAGATACTTCTTTAACCATAGGGAATTGAGAAAACTTCTACATGTGTAAGGAGCGGATTTGCAGCAGCTTTCCAACGTCGTATTATTTGTCTCATTCGATAAACGGTTTAGAAAGGGTCAAAAATATAATTAGTTTTTTACGTTAGACAGAAAAAAACGGTTTTCAAAACTTGCTCTTAAAACCGCTTAGATTTTGCTAAAAATTTAACTTGATCAAGATACCGTGTCCACAGCTTTCCAACGGTATATCGCAAGCCCCATTGGACATGTTTGTGGAAGTTCAAACCTAGCATTGGGGGAACCTCAACTACTACTGCTGGTATAGGTCAGGTGTTCCGAATATTATTTCATCCCGTGATCAGAATAGTGTTTATATATATATATTATATATATAGGGTGTGTGTGGGTGTGTGTGTGTGTGGTTGTGTGTGTTGGGTGTGTGTGTGTGTATCTTTGATCTGCTTTCTTTGCCCCAAACAATGAACGGGCTCAGATTGCATTTAGGCATTCACAAAAGGGTAACATATATTTATCTTCGAGGTTCGCTTTAATCTATTATGTGGATATCATGATGCAGAAAGCACAAAGCATCTAAGTAAATTACTATTAGTATTAGTTATGATTATTTATTCTATTCCCAGATGTGTCTTCTACTACCTAATCTTTTGGGATGTTATCCAAAATTTCTATAAACTCCAAAATTCTATGTGACCGACAGGAAAATTAAGCTTCGTCAAGGCTGCGGATTAGTCCCCCTTTTTTGGTTAGAGCGCTAATTGACCGATGCTGGGACGGCGCATGTTTACGTTGTAATAATGCTTTACTTGTTCAATAGATACTGTGCTCATTCTTACCTATCAACAAAAAAACTATTCTTTACAGTCCTCTGTTCCGTCCCTTTGTTGTCATTGCGTGCCATTTTATTAGGTTATTTTTGTTACCAGCTTTGAGCGTGATTTGAGGAGGAACCAGACAAAGCAACAGAGTTTGGTAGAGACATGGTGTACTTTACAAATGAAAGTTATTTTGTTATCCCTTCCATGTTTGCTGATTGTTGGAGCTTAAATAGCAATGAACTTTATAGTGTAGTATTGAAACATTTTTAGCATGATGCCGCTGCTGGTTAGATGATAATTAATAGACGAGGACTGATGCCGCTTCTGTTTTTTTTTCACTCTCAAATTAATTGGAAAGCCTTTCATCATTGTGGTTTCATTGCTACAGATCTAAGCCTCTACAGGGGACCATGACAAGACATAGAGGGAGGGTAGTGGATGGAAAATTAACCTGGCCAGTGGCCCTCAGCTACAAAGCCTGGGGATGATTGTGATTCTGCATATTGGTTTGGGAATTTGATCTTAGCCATTGTTGATATCACAAAATTAGGATTTTGCACAAAGGAAGTTGTTAATTTATACATAGTCACATATGCTTGAGTGTGTGTGCGACTCAAAGAGGTTGGTGTTGAAATTTTGAGTTGATCCTCGGCAAGCAATAAACTTGATGGTATATCATTTAAGTCTAGCGCACCAATGCAACATGATATAAACCATGCCAGTAATCTTGATTTAGATCCCTCATGAAAGTATTTAAAAGATATATGTATAGTCACTTCTGTTTCAAGAATGGTGTGATTGCTTGTATCTGCATTGGTATCTCCCGAAGGAGGAGATGATATGCAGCATAGCAACAGTAAGTATTTCCCTCAGTTATGAAACCAAGGTTATCAACTCCAGTAGGAGAACCAAGCAACACTATATAAACTGCATGTGCAACAAACAACAAACAACTTGCAACAACCAAGCGTAAGAGGGGTTGTCAATCCCTCCTCGTATGTGTATTGAGTAGATTAAATTGTATGGATTTGGTAATAGATCAACTAAAACACCAAAATAAAATAATAAAGTAAAAACACAGCAAGGTATTTTTGGTTTTTATGATAGGAAAATAGACCCAGGGGCCGTTGATTTCACTAGAGGCTTCTCTCAAGAAAATAGCATTAGGTGGGTAAACAAATTACGTTGGTAATTTGATAGGAAAGTGAATAATCATGACGATATCCAAGGCAATGATCATGTATATAGGCATCATGTCCAAGATTAGTAGACTGAAACGATTCTGCATCTATACTATTACTCCACACATCGACTGCTATCTAGCATGCATTAGTGTATTTAGTTTCATGAAAGACGGAGTAATGCAATAAGAACAATGAACTGATGTAGACAAGATCTATTCATGTAGGAATAGACCCATCTTTTTATCCTTAATAGTATGATACATGTCATTGTCCTGTCTCTTTCTGTCACTGAGATTGAGCACCGCAAGATCAATCATCACAAAGAACCTCTCCATTGCAATAAAAATCAATCTAGTTGCCAAACCAACCAAAATTTGGTAGAAGAAACAACAAAGTTATAACAATATGCAATTAAAGAGTTCCGAAAGACTCAAATTAATCATCAGGATAGAATGATCATAAACCCACAATTCATCGAATCCCATAAAACACAACACACAAAAAGTCATTCATCAAATAGTCTACAAGAACGGCGCAGGGGAAGAAAATGTATTGAAGATCAAAAAGAGAGAAGAAGCCATTTAACTACTACTACGGACCCGTAGGTCTATAGTAAACTACTCACGAAACATCAGGAGGGCAACAAAGGAACATGAGAACCCCTCAGTGATTGTTGAGCCCTCGGCAGGTGCCGGAAAAGGCCTCTAGATGGATCTGTGGTTCTGGAACTGCGGCGGCGGAAACTGTTTTCTTCTGATCCCGTAGGGTTTTTGAATTTTTAGAGTATTTATAGACGGTGGATTGCGGTTGGAGAAGCTTCCCGTGGCTCGCCCTAACTAACACGGGCGCGCCTGGGCTCTGGCACACCCCCTGGTGCCTAGTGGGGCCCCACGGCCTCCTCCGTGGACTTATTTGGCTCCTGGGTGGTTTCTCCGTCCAGAACCAAAATTCTCCATAATATTTCGTGGCATTTGGACTCCGTTTTGTATATTTTCTTCGAAGTAAAAACAAGCAAAAACAATCAACTGGCACTGGGCACTATGTCAATAGGTTAGTCCCAAAAAATGATATAAAAGTTGTTAGTAAATGAATATAAAACATCCACAGAATGAATACTTTAATAGCAGGGAACAATAAAAAAATACGTACAGGATATGTTGGAGACGATCAGCAAACATCATCCCGAAGATACTATTCCAGCTAGTCCTCGATAGGTGAGATTTTAAAAACAAATTTTTTGTATTGTGGAATGCTACCATCTATTTCACACAGATTCTTGTCTTTTGTAAGCCCATGGACATTGGACTTTAAGATGATTAAAAGCAATATCTAGAATTGACATGAGGACACATCCTCAAGCAAGATCAACCAAGCAACCATGTCTTGTCAAAATATAACAACTAAAGAAGGCTATCCCGCCAATTATGCTCAATCATTGATCATTCATGCAACCAATCAAATATTAGTCATACATAACAATGCACAAGTATGATAATAGGTGTTCTTCTGTTGGTGCTTTACTAAGAGAAGATGGAGACTCAAAAAAATTGCCAATAGAATTAAATAGAATAGGACATCTCGCACAAGGAGCAGATGTTTGTACGAGTGTCCAGAAGCTCATGATTAAATTGAGAGATAAATTTTTTTGAGTGGACCTGCTTTTCATTCACGAACCACGTACCGATGCATTCCCAATACTGTTTCATGCTAGATAAATCATAGGCCGGTTCCCAAACATAAAATTAAGTTTTATTCCTTTTTCCCACCGTCCTTTCACTAATCCATGGTCGCTAGCCGTTATCCACGGGTGCCTTCAATGCAACACTTTTCCAAGCGAATTATTTTTGGCACACAAAATAAAGAAATACATTCGGGACTGTGGCACACCTATTACCTGCCACACTCTCGGCAATAACAAGTGAGTAAACACTCATCTTGTGAATAAAAATGTCTAGATGGAATAAATATGACCGACACCGCCTACCGCTTCATGAGCGTACGGGACCCATAGATAGAGGAAATTCATTATGATTGTTAGAGTTTGCACATACAATATTTAATTGAATGGCATGGAAAATACCGTTATAGGTAGGTAGTGGTGGACGCATTTGGCCACAACTTGTGTTTAGGATTTTCTGATCGCATCACGTAGATTTTCTGTCGCTTTAGTTGCAGGAACGGAACAGGCCTAGCACACATAGATTGAGAAGCAACAACAAAAAACAAAAATATCATAACACGTTATGTTCTTAAGCATACTAGAACACACGATCAATGTCCCCCGCACAGTAGCATAAACTTCCATTGCATGAAATATTTGTTTTCGTGGCTTGCATCGGGAACAGAAACCTTAACACCAATTCGTTAATAAGCATAATTACTACCAACATGAACTCACATATTACTATCTTCCATATCTCAAAACTATTGCAAGGAATCGAGGTTTTATTACTTTTCAATGATCTTCATGACAGTCTTTTATTATATCCCCCCTTGATTACTATCACTGGGATAATTTCATATACTACCTTGCTATAACAGTATCTGTCAACAAATTTAAGTTAAGAACAAGACACATAAATATTTCTTCTACCAAATTACACCTTCTCAACCTTAATTGTAAGTGAAGCATGACAGATAGATATTCTTTAAAATTTTTTATTACATCCTACAAAATATATCCTAAGTCGTAAGCATCCCCGAGAGAGAGTCTTTGATAAATTTTTAATTTACTAACTACTCAAAATAATATTACAGTGACAAGCCTCCACTGAGACGAATATCTTCTTTAAAATTAAGCCAACCAAACGTTGGTGAATCAAGCTTTAACGTGACGCAACTAGAGTACACCCCTCTCACCAATAGCCCCTCAAAAAATTTAATTTGATGCACATAGAGAATGACTAACAAATTTACCTAAACCCAATCAACTCATGTGCTCTGCTCAAAGAGGTGTGTCCAGCAAAGATGTGATTGTGGCAATACTCAAAAAGCCAAAAAGCATATAGACTGTCATAAATTACAAATTTGATGACTCCCCCACAGCCCCAAAACTTCATGTATGTGAAGAATCACAAAATACTGCCTAGCCCAAAGTAAAATTACGTTCTTGGTCACGGAGAGAAGCAATGAGGGGTGCCCGCCACTTATGGCTTGGCGCCATCCCCAAGCTTAGTGGGTTGCTCCTCCTTTGTAAATTACCCCAGTTTTTTTGCTGTGCCATTTGGGTTTATCCCAATATGTCTTACGTTGATTTTTTTCGCTTTTCACCTTCCCAATTCCTTACCATCATCGTGATTTGTGCATACGTCTACGATAGTGATCTAGAATGTATGAAGTCATTCATGCACCCATGTTATCTTTGTTCAACATTGTGCGTTATGGTTTTGTGTCTGATACGTATGGTGAAGATGTATTATCTACATAAATTCTGGAAGGAAGCCCCTCTATTCTCCTCCTCTTTCCCTCAAGAAATACAGTGATCGTAGTTATCTACATAGATAGGAGGGCGTACATCAGGTGAGCCCTCTAATTGCTAGTGTTTGTGTGATTCTTGAGCAGTCTCACCAGAGTTTCTAGTGTTTTTTTATTGTTTCTAAGTTTGTTGTGTCCTTTGGTCCTTAACTCTCCCTCTCCGTTTTCCTGTTGCGTGGACGCTCTTTGATTCATCTTGTCTCCTTTTCCCTCTTTTTTCCCCTTCTCTTTTCCCCTTTTTTCTTCCTCTTTCCTCCTTTTCCCCTTCCCCTTTTCCCCTTTTCTCCCCCCCCTCTTCTCCCCCTCCCCTCCTCGGTGTCTTGCAGCCGCTTTAGATAAACTCTTTACCCCACCCGTGTGCTGTTGTTTTATGGTCATCCGTTGTCCCAGAAACAACCACCTACTCCCTATCAGCACATCTTACGTGTGGGACAAACTCCTTTTGTTGTACCCTTTTGATTTGGTATAGAAAAAGGAACATTACCGGAGCAAAGAGCTACTGGAACCAGGGTGTCGTTCTGGGGGGCACCCTGCTACCCACAAGGACACAGGGTGCACCAACCCCCCCGGCGGGCCCTGGTAGGGTTAGTGGGCCCCCTGGGGCCCATCTTCGCGTGATAAAAAACCGACGACAAAAAATCATATTATATTCAGACAACAACGAAAATTAACCTATATATCGGAAGTTCCACCGCCGCAAGCCTCTGTATGCCATGAAAAACCAATCTAGCCTGTTTCCTAGCACTCCAGTGGGGAGGGGGAAATCATCAAGGAGGCCAATTTAAATAATCTGGTGGGCGCCAACGATATTGTGAGGGAGTAGTCCCACATATTGGGACCGAGGGTTGTTGTAACAATAGATTATGTGTGTAATCTCTCTCTCTCTCTCGTGCTCTTGAGTTGGCAGATCTTGATGTACGCGAGCTTGTTAATATAGTTGGATCATATGTGTTTTTCCCCCTCTCTATCTTTTGTGGTGGAGTTGAGTTTTCCTTTGAGATTTTGTCTTCTCGTTATTGAAATTAGTTGATGGATTTCAAAGCACGATGATGGTATGGTCTTGGCACGCAAATAGCAGGGACCATTCCCGATGCGTGGGCGGTGAGGTGACATTGGGTAATCTATGCATAGGGGTTGATGCACGTTTTCATCCTGGTTTCTCCGGTAGAAATCTTGGGGCACTGTTTGCTGGGGGTTCTTTGGTTGGATTGGTACTTATGAATCTAATGGGTTTGATGCATAGCGTATAATCAACTCACGGATAATGAGTGGTGACATTGGAGTATCTAGGTGACCATTAGATTGGTTGTGATGTGTATCATATGGTTTTTTTAGTACGAACTCGGGGATGTTTGTGACACTCTATCGGATTAGCTCGATTAGATCGATCGAAAATAACTTTCAGTGGTTTCATACCATACAAACAATGATTACTTCTTATGTTCTCCGCTAGATAAGAATCTGGAGTGATCTTCGTTGCCGGTTGAGGAGTTATTGATCCAATTATTAGCATTGTTGAGAGCTTGCACTAGTGAAAGTATGAACCCTAGGCCGTCATTTCAAGCATTGTCAATACAGTTGTGCTCACTTTGTTACTTGATACCTGCTGTTTTTATTGTTCCTATTACAAAAACTATCCACTAGATTACTACACTGTATCATCCATCTCTCAAGACCGAGACTAGTGCACCTATACAATTTTGTCCACTAGTATTTGGTTTAGATTGGGAGACACAAGAGGACTTTATTATTTGGTTTGCCGCGTTATTTGAGGAGACACAGTCTATCCGACGCCCTCCCACGGAGGGAAAACCTTGGTCATCCACTTGAGGGAAAATTGCTATGTCCTACAAAAAACTCTGCGCTTAGGAGGCCAACAAAAGTCGTACAAAGAAAAAGATGCATAGTAGACATCCTACTCACCCAAAACTTGAAAACTTCAATCAACAAAAACTTAAAAAAAACCTTCGTGAGGATCCGTTCGTATCCGAAAACAATTCACTACATTTAAGTAGATGTGCCATACCCATCATTCATACTTTGTATTGCATTATACCTAAGTATCTACTGTACCATGGCTTATACCCCAGATACACTCCACAGGTTCATCGAAATAAGCACCCAAACATGCAACGCAACACAGAAATCTATCAAATAAAGAACAGTCTGTAAGAGAGAATTCCGAATTAAGCTCATATCTTCTGTAACTCAAACAAAATCGCTGCAAAGAATTAGGACAACAGAGGCGCAATTCGCTGATCAATCTGTGTCTAAAAAATTCAAGAAAATTTTCGTCACTCTAGTGATTTTAACAATTCTGCTATTGGACATAAAAAAGTTTCTGTTTTCCAACAGGATCAAATTCACATCACACAAGCCACATGACCTACAGCGCAATTAACTTTGCACACAAACTCTAAATTAAAAATAAAGAAGAACAATCATAACAGAGGACAAATTGTTTATTTATTGAAAAACAGAAAGAAAAGAAAAATTTAAAGGATAACATTGGGTTGACTCCCAACAAGAGTATTGTTGCTACACCCGTAAGACTAGGCATTATGATTAGATTCAAGTGTTGTCATCTTTAGTTTTTGATCCAAGTGGTGTGCCCTCATGATGATTCATTATGGTTGGTTTAATTCTTGTTCTAGGGAAGTATTCCATACCCTTCTTGATGGGAGAATAAAATTTTATATTTCTTCTTTAATATCAACCACGGGCCAACCCTATAGTTCGTTAAAACGGTTTCTACCAAGTATTATGGGAAAAGATGTGACGCACAGCAATATCAAGCCACAAAACATATACGGGCAACATAATCCTATTTGCAAGAATGTGAACCTCATTAATTCTTCCCAAAGCTCTTTTTAATAGTGGAATCCGCAAGTGCAAATTAAGAAAAACAATTCTCCAATATGTTAAAAACCTAGCCATCACCTAAAGATTTCGACGAGAAATTATGTGGGAAAATCCACTAGCACCAAAAAACCAGACAAGAGCAGTTGCACTCATAGTGTTTTTCTCTTGACTTCAAAGGTGGGTTCCCATTCATCATAAATTGCTAGGAATAGAAATCTCTAATTCTAGTTTTCTTTTAAAGTTTGATCTCGCTTTCTTCAATATGTTTAGTAAAACTTTATTGTGTCAATAGGCATTGGGTTGAATTTATCAGGATTCGTAACGCAAAGTCGAAATCCAATCCAATCAAAGAGCATAATATATATGTAAAATATTGTAATGCCAAAGAGTGAGTACATCATAGCAAAGTTTGACAATCTTCCCCCCCCCCCCCCCAACAGTAACTTTTATCAATATTTTCAACAAGATTTTCACCTATCGAATTATGGGACGCCCTTCTAAAAAGTTGAATCTTCATTCATTCCGATCTTACATCCATTTTAATATTACTAACAGGATAAGATCAGTAAGAGTGAAAACACCAATCATCTGAAAACATCTTTTCTACTATGAAAGAAATCGGGCGAAAAACACTCTTTCTATAAAATTTCTAGACTTTAGCTCTAAGCCATAGCGGTTCTTTTCTTACTCATCAATGGAAGAACTATATGAAGCTGTGTTGATGCATTGACATCAACCTTGGGTGGAAAAATTTAATCTTGAGATTTTCTACATCAGGAGTAATTCTATACAATTGCTTGTAGTGTAGACATATCTGACAATCTATTCAAATGTTTCAGCTTCGTGTAGATGTTTTAAAAAATTGGGTCTGGTATTGATAAAAGTATTTAAGTTACTCTCAAGTCATTGGGCATCCTATTATTATATAAGAAGAATCACAATAGGAATTGCCATAATTATTAAGAGTTATTTTCAGGAAGGGAAAAGGCCTATGATTAAAAATACCGTCTATTAAGCATGCTGATTAAAATTCGTTCTATCGACGACAAAGAAGTTCACCGTCCAAACTGGTATAATGATCACTCTTATTCGGCCTCAATCCAAGTGATACAATAGGCACATCATTAAGATCGTGATGGAAGCATTCTTTTACGAGCAACCAATTCATAAGTGCATCCAAACCCTTTTCCCCGTTTCACCAACATCAGTTACTAATTTATGTTAACAGGAATGAACCGTTTTAGTATGTAGGTGCTGCTCTTTTTCGGTATGCATGTGCTAAGTTTTGCCAGTATATTATCTACCAATTTAGTAGACTTCACAAAATAATTTTCATAAATAAGTAACCACCCACGGTGGAATCTAAAAGATTCCAGAGACACAAATTCAATAGGGCATAAATTTTGTACTAATCATCACTCGATTTAAACCTATGGAGTAGGGTCAATTTCTTAGCAAGTAATTTCAGTCTTAAACCCCGATTTGCACAACATTTCATGCAAGTTGCTTAAAATTAATGATTGATTTCTAAGGGAAATAATTTTGCGTGAGGAAAATTCTAGAAAAAAGCATCTTTGTACATCTCTAAAGAAATCAATACTTGATTTGTGGTGAAGATGAAAACCAAATTTTGCAGATCACGCAAAAAGAGAAGGACATAATTTCAATTTAACAATATTATTGTCCACATCTTTGTTTTCATTGTGCAGTATCAACAGGTCTACGAAAGTGTTTAGACGGGACGCGGCTCCTCATTAGGATTACGGAAATTGCTCTTTCATACAAGATTCAACCAAAGCGGCATAATACCATAAGCACTCCCGCACAGCTTAGGAAGGAGCAATCGGAAGTACTAATAAACCATCAGTTACTTTAGAATATGAGAAAAAAATCACTTAATGTGAATTTTCTTGAGACATCGCGATACGACAAAGAAGAAACACAAGCAAAAAAAAATACGGACTCGAACGGAAAAAGGCAAACAGAGAAATATTTTGATTTTTCCAAAAACATGTTTAGAAGTGAGAGGGAAATGAAAACACAGAGGAGGCACTCAAAAGGACAAACTTATAGTAATTGCAGGAGAAGGAGATGTAAGAGTATGGTGAGGTGTAGGAACTGATAGATGTTGATAATGTCTCCCCTCGCAAACGCGTCAGAAATTCTTCATGATTCTGGGATTGCGTTGGTATTTCCCCGACGAGGATTAGCAGGATGACTGCCGCACGACAACAACGGTAAGTATTTCCATGTTATGAGAATTGAAATTAAGGTTTCAACATCCAGTAGGAGAATGGACCAACCAATAATCTATGTAAAAGCACATGACACAAACAACAACTTGCAACCCAACTTGTAAGTAGGGGTTGTCATCCTCCTGGTATGAGATAGGATATATAATTGTATGTGATTGGTAATAGATTAACTAAAACACAGAAAATAAAAGTTAAATGAACGAAAAAGCAGCAAGGAAGGTATTGGTTATATGATAGGAAAATAGACCCGGGGCCCGATTCCGTAGACTTTCACTAGAGGCTTCTCTCGAGAAAATGATCGGTGGCTAAACAAATTACTGCGGGCATTCCAGATAGAAAAGACGACTAATATGACATATCAAGGCAATGATCATGTATATTGATCAGTCCAAGATTAGTAGGACCGAAACAATCTTCATCTACTACTATTAATTCACACACGACCGCTTATCTAACATGCTCTATGTATTGCTAGGTTCATAGAAAAATGGAGATAAGTCGTGTAAGAGTAAACCCAGACCCATAAAGACGATGACAGGATGTAGGACCAAGATCTATTAATGTAGGAAAATACCATATGACTTTGATCCTTACATAGCAACGATACATGCGTGGTCATGTCTCTTTCTGTCAAGGAGAGTGAGCACCGCAAGATCGAACACCATCAACCAAAGCCAACTCTTCCATTGCAAGAAAAATTCTAATATAGTTGGCCAAAACAAACCAATTTCGAAGAAGAAAGAAGAAGAATACCGAGGCTATATAATCATGCATAAGAGTTCACAAAGACTCAAGTAATATTTATGGATAGGAAACTGATCATAAGCCCATAATTCATCGGAGCCCGAAAAAACACACCAGAAAAAGTCCGTTACATCAATAGATCCCAAGAACACGAGGAGAAAACATTATATTGAATGATCAAAAGAGAGAAGAAGTCATCTGCTACTAACATATGGACCCGTAGGTCTTAGAAATACTACAGCATCATCGGAGGGACACCAAGGTAGATTGTAATAACAGCCCTCCGTGGGATCTGTTGGACCCTCCGGTCAGAGTGGCCAAAAAAGTGCATTCTAGATTGGATTCGTGGTTCTGGAACTTGCGGCAAGCGGAGGAGGAGGAGGAAACCTTTCGACTCATCGAGCAACTCCCTAGTGTTTTTGGGCTTTTAGAGTATTTATAGAGTAGGTGGATGGCCATGGGAGAGATGTGCGTGGTGCCCACTACCCACCTAGGGCGTCGCCCTTGACCCTATGGTGCCGCTCCTGGTGTCCTGAAAGCGGCCCTCGGGTCTCCCATGCATTCTTCGCTCCCTGGGTGTCTTTGTCCAGAACAAAATATTCAGAAGAAAAGTCTTCAGGCATTGGACTCAGTTTGAGTATGGTTTTCTGCGAAGTAAGAGAAACAAGCAAAAAGAACAGCAAACTGGCACTGGGCTACTACATCAATATGTTAGGCCAAAAAATGATATGAAGTTACTATTAAATGAATATAAACATCCCCAGAATGATATTAATAGCCATGGAAACATAAAAAATTATAGATAGTTGGAAACGTATCAGGCTGTGCGTCGGTGTTCTCTTTCGCATTGTAATATATACATCATATTTTTTAGTGTGACATTCCTGGAAGAACATGCAGCAAACTGGGAGGAGAGGTGACTTGTAGAGTAATTACTAATTTGATGAATGCTACCAATACCTTAAGAACCCGACATTATTTCGAGGCAACAACAAAATGGCATAGCGGTGTGTAATATGCAAGTGGCATTTTCTTGTGATAGTCATCTTATGCTGGGTTGATCGTTTGTGGCGGTTTATGGCCTGGAAGGTTTCATAGGTTTTTTAACTCCTCTGCAAAGTCTGAACGTCTGAACAAGGAATAAAGGGTTAACGTGTCGTCAAATGATTCAGCAATCAAGAATATTCGACCTCCACGCCTGAGACCCTCCCCTTAAGGTTGTATGACCCCCACACAGGATTTCATTTAGTGTTAGACCTGAAATAGTTTTAGAAACACACACAATTCAATGCCCTAATTCGAGACGATTAAACACCCTTCATTAGGCCTTTAATGAAATTAGCTAACCGTTAAACATACATCATTAGCTTTAACAGAGGCGCGGTTGAACTAAATGAAAAACTCATTCTTACATAAAGGGTCATTTTTGACTTAAACATGATCTGAACATTAAAAACATCATTTAGGATCGTAATTCGCACATTAATTGAACAACGTATCACGTGATAAGATTAGACCTCTTACTTGAATAAATAAGTACATGAAAAAAGAGTTACACTAGGGTTCTAATCGAGATTAGTTGCTCTTGCGTGTGAGTCCATTGGTAGAATAAACCTTTAGAATCAAAAACAACTATCATACCTAATCTCGGATAATGAGCCACCTTCATTTAGGAGCGGAAAGTCCATGAGAATGCTTACGGGTTGTTTATAGGCGAAGCCCTGCCTGCTAGATGCAGGCATGGTGTGAAGAGTAGCGGCAGTCCAGGAGTAGTGCATTGCCCATTCGGGCCACCGGTGGTGAAGATTGCACCAGTCGTCGGATTAGACGTCGAAAGAGATTGTCCGTTTTGTACATGAAGTGCATCAGTTTTTGTTGTAACCCTCTCAACTTTATAGCACATGCTATGTGGGTGAAATGATGATACCATGCCAACTTTCAACCTTTTCAGAGTTCATTTGAAGTGCTTTTCAATTTCAGGGTCATATAGCTCAAAAAAATCAGTAAATGCATGAAAAATAACAAATGAAGTCAGAAAGGGTTGAAAATTGATGATGTGGCTTTGAATGGTGCATTTTGAATACACAAAAAGTATGGAGTTCAAATAAGTTCAAAAAAATGAAATCCTTTGTACAGACGAGTTTCCGAGAAACCCTGATACTTCGAAAGAGATTGTCCTTTTGTACACGAAGTGCATCAGTTTTTGCCGAACTCTCAACTTTTTAGCACATGCTATGTGGGTGAAATGATGATACCATGCCACTTTCAACCTTTTCAGAGTTCATTTGAAGTGCTTTTCAATTTCAGGGTCATATAGCTAAAAAATCAGTAAACGTGAAAAATAACAAATAAGTCAGAAAGGGTTGAAAATTGATGATGTGGCTTTGATGGTGCATTTTGAACACACAAAAAGTCTGGAGTTTAATAAGTTCAAAAAAATGAAATCCCTTTGTAACAGACGAGTTTCCGTATGAAACCCTGATACTTCGAAAGAGATTGTCCGTTTTGTACGAAGTGCATCAGTTTTTGTGTAACCCTCTCAACTTTAGCACATGCTATGTGGGTGAAATGATGATACCATGCCAACTTTCAACCTTTTCAGAGTTCATTTGAAGTGCTTTTCAATTTCAGGTCATATAGCTCAAAAAAAATCAGTAAAGCATGAAAAATAACAAATGAAGTCAGAAAGGGTTGAAAATTGATGATGTGGCTTTGAATGGGCATTTTGAAAACACAAAAAGTTGGAGTTCAAATAAGTTCAAAAAAATAAAATCCCTTTGTAACAGACGAGTTTCCGTATGAAACCCTGATACTTCGAAAGAGATTGTCGTTTTGTACACGAAGTGCATCCAGTTTTTGCTAACCCTCTAATTTTAGCACATGCTATGTGGGTGAAATGATGATACCATGCCAACTTTCAACCTTTCAGAGTTCATTTGAAGTGCTTTTCAATTTCAAGGGTCATATAGCTCAAAAAATCGTAAATGCATGAAAAATAACAAATGAAGTCAGAAAAGGTTGAAAATTGATGATGTGGTTTGAATGGTGCATTTTGAACACACAAAAAGTCTGGAGTTCAAATAAGTTCAAAAAATGAAATCCCTTTGTAACAGACGAGTTTCCGTATGAAACCCTGATACTTCGAAAGAGATTGTCCGTTTTGTACACGAAGTGCACCCAGTTTTTGCCGTAACCCTCTCAATTTTTAGCACATGCTATTGTGGGTGAAATGATGATACCATGCCAACTTTCAACCTTTTCAGAGTTCATTTGAGTGCTTTTCAATTTCAGGTCATATAGCTCAAAAAAATCAGTAAATGCATGAAAAATAACAAATGAAGTCAGAAAGGGTTGAAAATGATGATTGTGGCTTTGCGATGATGCATTGAACACACAAAAAGTCTGGAGTTCAAATAAGTTCAAAAAAATGAAATCCCTTTGTAACAGACGAGTTTCCGTATGAAACCCTGATACTTCGAAAGAGATTGTCCGTTTTGTACACGAAGTGCATCCAGTTTTTGCCGTAACCCTCTCAACTTTTTAGCACATGCTATGTGGGTGAAATGATGATACCATGCCAACTTTCAACCTTTTCAGAGTTCATTTGAAGCGCTTTTCAATTTTAGGGTCATATAGCTCAAAAAAAATCAGTAAATGCATGAAAAATAACAAATGAAGTCAGAAAGGGTTGAAAATTGATGATGTGGCTTTGAATGGTGCATTTTGAACGCACAAAAAGTCTGGAGTTCAAATAAGTTCAAAAAAATGAAATCCCTTTGTAACAGACGAGTTTTCGTTCGAAACCCTGATACTTCGAAAGAGATTGCCCGTTTTGTCCACGAAGTGCATCCAGTTTTTGCCGTAACCCTCTCAACTTTTTAGCACATGCTATGTGGGTGAAATGATGATACCATGCCAACTTTCAACCTTTTCAGAGTTCATTTGTAGTGCTTTTTCAATTTCAGGGTCATTTAGCGCAAAAAGAATGAACTAATAGCAAAAAGAATGAACTTAAAATAATCAATTAAA
>CM022303.1:70561679-70915072 GCA_011799875.1 Thinopyrum elongatum
CGCGCCTGGGGGGCCTGGCGCACCCTGGTGTCTTGTGCTCACCAGGTGGCCCCCCTCCGATAGTTATTTGCTCCAGTATTTTTCATATATTCCAAATTAATTCTCTGTGAAGTTTCAACTTATTTGGAGCTGTGCAGAATAGGTAACTCTGACATAGCTTTTTCAGGTCTAGAATTCCAGCTGCCGGCATTCTCCCTCTTTATGTAAACCTTGCATATTATGAGAGAAAAGGCATTAGAATTACTCCATAAAGCATTATTATGTATAAAAACATTATAAATAACAGTATGAAATCATGATGCAAAATGGACATATCAACTCCCCCAATCTTAGACCTCGCTTTTCCTCAAGCGAAAGCCGATATCGAAAATCATGTCCACATGTATTGAGAGAGAGGTGTCGATAAAAACATAATACGGACATAGTAGCATCATGCTTATTATCATAACAGCAACAAACTTTATCATAATACTTTTATCATATAACTTCTCATGAACAAGTAACAATTCATCACAACATCGAAGTATAAAGCATAAACCCTATTGAAAATCAACAAACTATGTTCTCAGTCAACTTTGCAACTACAATTCATCATATTTTCAGGAAGGGTCACGTGTCGGAGCCTTTTGGCAAGTCCACATACTCAACCATCTTTTAGTCTTCTATGATTGCTAACACTCAAAGCATACCCATGAGCAAAAAGTTTCAACCAGACACATAGGAAGATAGGGGCTTATAGTTTCGCCTCCCAACGTATTCACCTCACGGGTGATGTCAACAATAATAACCCATGCTCGCTCACATCCAACTGGATATATGTGCCTAGATCTTTCCTCACCATATGATGCTTGCCAAAAAAGAAAATAAAAAGAAATAGGGAAGAATACTTTGACTCTTGCATAAAAGTAAATACATAAAAGTAAAAGATAGGCCCTTCGCAGAGGGAAGCAGAGGTTGCCATGCGCTTTTTGTTTGTATGCCAAATCCCTTAATGCAAAAGAACGTCACGTTATATTGCCGCTTATGATAGCAACCTTTATTATGCAGTCCGTTGCTTTTATTACTTTGCCATCACAAGTTCGCACAACGCTCAATTTTCTCTTACACTAAATGATCCAACACATTTAGAAGCAATTTTTATTGCCTTATTGCACCGATGACAACTTACTTGAAGGATCTTACTCAATCCATAGGTAGGTATGGTGGACTCTCAGAACATGAATTTAGGTTTAAGGGTTTTTGGATGCACAAGTAGTATCTCTACTTAGTGCGGAGTTTTTGGCTAGCAAAGATATTGAGCAAGCACCACATGTTGAAGGATCTATGACAATATAACTTCTATGTGAATATGAACAAACATATATCATTACGTTGTCTTCCTTGTCCAACGTCAATTTTTTTGACATATAATATTTAATGGGGCCTCACAATCATAAAAGATGTCCAAGATAGTATATTTGCATGTGAATCTTCTCTTCACTTATTAATTCTTTCATTAGTTGCATCATTGACCAATGCTATGTTTGTCAATCTCTAATAAATTTTACTACTTATACTTTTCCTTATGTGATGTCATTACTTACCATAAGATTAGCATATGATCTTTTTCATTTATTTCCCTTTCTTTTTATTGAAACATAAGAGTAAAGAAACAAAACTCAAACTACTCTTTATTATATATCTCACACACGATTACATAGATAGATAGATCACTAAGCAAGCACTCGAAAATAGATCGAACTAAACTTTTATTCAACTAAATCATAGGATAACTAAAGATCGAACTAAAATAGATAAAGACAAAGATAGTGGTGGTGATATGATACCGGGGCACCTCCCCCAAGCTTGGCACAAGCCAAGGGGAGTGCCCATACCCGTACTCAAATCTCCTTTGGTAGGGAAGCTGATGATGGTAGTGGTGATGAGGTAGTAGCGAGCTTCAACAGGTACTCCAATCTACGTATGATGCTCCGGAGGGCGATGACGTGTTCTTGTAACAGAATATTTTCACAAGTGAGGTACTTATTTTGAACACAAACCGTCTCGAAGGCCTTAAAGGCTTCAATTCCAGTGGGGGTAAGATGAGCATAGTAAGGTTGAAGGATACCTTCTTCCTCTTCCGCAGGAATAGCTTGCCCTCCCATTTGAGTTTGATCCACCGTAGCCTCCTTCCCCTTGCTCTCCTGGATGGCTTCCTTTGGTTCCTCTCTTTTCAGTTCTATCTTCATCAACCAAGCATCTTCTTCCCCGTTGTTGGAAGAGGGAGAAGACATGATGCCTGGCTTTGCTAAATCTGATAGAGAAACAACGCAAAACAAGAACAGAAGAATTCTCCGCGATACGGTGGTCAAATCTACCGGGGGTGTATATAAATATTTTTTATCCTGGGAAACAAGCAAACGAGAAGAAAACGGAGTCGGGAAGGTTCCCGAGGTGGGCACAACCCACCTGGGCGCGCCAGGCAAGGCAGGCGCTGATACGTCTCCAACGTATCTATAATTTTTGATTATTCCACGCTGTTATATTATCATTCTTGGATGTTTTACAATCATTTTATAGAAACTTTACATCATTTTTGGGACTAACCTATTGACATAGTGCCCAGTTGCAGTTGCAGTTTTTTGCTTGTTTTTTACTTCGCAGAAAATCAATACCAAACGGAGTCCAAACGCAGCGAAACTTTTTGGAGATTTTTTCTGGACCAGAAGACACCTGTTGGGCCAAAGAAGTACCAGAGGGGGGCTCCGAGGGGAGCACAACCCACTTGGCCGCGCCTGGGCCCCAGGTACGCCTGGTGGGTTGTGCCCACCTCGGCCGCCTCCCGCACCGCCTCTTTACTCTATAAATACCCCCAAAATCCAAAAACCCTAGGGGAGTCGACGAAACACAATTCCAGCCGCCGCAAGTTCCAGAAACACCAGATCCAATCTAGACACCATCACGGAGGGGTTCATCATCCTCATTGGTGCCTCTCCGATGATGCGTGAGTAGTTCATTGTAGACCTACAGGTCCGTAGTTAGTAGCTAGATGGCTTCCTCTCTCTCTTTTGATTCTCAATTCAATGGTCTCTTTGAGATCTATTTGATGTAACTCTTTATGCGGTGTGTTTGTTGGGATCCGATGAACTTTGAGTTTATGATCAGATCTATTTTATCCATGAAAGTTATTTGAGTCTTGTTTCGATCACTTATATGCATGATTACTTATAGCCTCGTATTTCTTCTTCGAATCTTTGGTTTAGTTAGGCCGACTAGATCAATTTTTCTTGCCATGGGAAGAGGTGCTTTGTGATGGGTTCGATCTTACGGTGCTCAATCCCAGTGACAGAAGGGGACATGACACGTATGTATCATTGCTATTAAGGATAACAAGATGGGGTCTATTCCTACATGAATAGATCTTGTCTACATCATCTCATCGTTCTTATTGCATTACTCCGTTTCTCCATGAACTTAATACACTAGATGCATGCTGGATAGCGGTCGATGTGTGGAGTAATAGTAGTAGATGCAGGCAGGAGTTGGTCTACTAATCTTGGACGTGATGCCTATATAACGATCATTGCCTGGATATCGTCATGGTTATTTGAAGTTCTATCAATTGCCCAACAGTAATTTGTTTACCCACCGTATGCTATTTTCTCGAGAGAAGCCACTAGTGAAATCTACGGCCCCCGGGTCTATTTTCTCATCATATATTTTCAGATCTATATTGCTATTTGCCTTTTTATTTATTTGCCACTTTTATTTTCAGATCTATATTATCAAAAACCCAAAAATACCTTGCTGCACTTTTTATTTACTTCTTTTATTTCGTGTTTTATCGAGATCTATTTACCCAATCTATCACAATTTTTATCCCGTCAACTCGCCAATTTTTGGCACCGTTACCCGAAAGGGATTGACAACCCCTTTAACACGTCGGGTTGCAAGTATTTGTTCTTTGTGTGCAGGTACCGTTTACATAGTGTTGCTTGGTTCTCCTACTGGTTCGATAACCTTTGTCTCATCACTGAGGGAAATACCTACCGTAGCTGTGCTGCATCATCTGTTCCTCTTTGGGGAAATACTGACGTAGTTCAAGCGACATCAAAAGGAATTTTTGGCGCCGTTGCCGGGGAAGATCAAGGCAAGATAGTCTCCCGTCAACTAGCCAATTTCTGGCGCCGTTGCCGGGGAGACATCATCAACATCTATCGGGTTCCTAATCACAAATCTCATCTCCTTGCAATTTCCATTATTTGCCATTTGCCTCTCGTTTTCATCTCCCCCACTTCACAAAAATTTGCCATTTTATTCGCCCTCTTTTTCGTCCACCGTTTTCTCGTCAGATCTGTTTTTGTGTGCAAACTTGTTTGCGTAGTCACGATGACTCAAGAGAACACCAAGTTGTGTGATTTTTCCAATACCAACAACAATGATTTTATTAGCACTCTGATTGCTCCTCCCGCCACTAGTGTGGAATCTTGTGATATTAATGCCGCTTTGTTGAATCTTGTTACGAAAGATCAGTTTTCCGGTACTCCTAATGAGGATGCCGCGTCCCATCTTAACACATTCGTAGAATTATGCGATATGCAAAATAAAAAAGATGTGGACAATGATATTGTGAAGTTGAAATTATTTCCATTTTCTTTGCGAGATCGTGCAAAAATTTGGTTTTCTTCTTTGCCTCGCAATAGTATCGATTCTTGGGATAAATGCAAAGATGCTTTCATTACTAAGTATTTTTCGCCCGCGAAAATTATTTCCTTAGAACTCAAATCATGAATTTTAAGCAACTTGAGCATGAACATGTTGCACAATCTTGGGAAAGAATGAAATTAATGCTAAGAAATTGTCCTACACATGGTTTAAATCTTTGGATGATCATACAAATTTTTTATGCGGGATTGAATTTTGTCTCTAGAAATCTTTTATATTCCGCCGCGGGGGGTACTTTTATGGAAATTACTTTGGGTGAATCTACTAAATTGCTTGATAATATTATGGCAAATTATTCTCAATGGCATACCGAAAGAGCTCCTACTAGTAAAAAAGTTAATTCGGTTGAAGAAATAAATTCTTTGAGTGAAAAAGTTGATGCTCTTATGAAATTGGTTGCTAATAAAAATGCTTCTATTGATCTTAATGGTGTGCCTTTGTCTACTTTGATTGAGCAAAATAGTGATTCCGTAGATGTGAATTTTGTCTCGCGAAACAATTTTAATAACAATGCTTATAGAGGTAATTTTAATCCTATGCCTTTTCCTGGAAATTCCTCTAATAATTATGGCGGTCCCTATGGCAATCCTTCTTATAATAATAATAGGAACACCTCTGATCTTGAGAATAATATTAAAGAATTTATCAATGCTCAAAAAGTTTTCAATAATACGATAGAAGAAAAATTGAATAAGATCGATGATATGTCTAGAAGCATTGATAGAATTTCTCATGATGTAGAAAATCTCAAGTTGAATTTTTTTGTGCCTAAGGTTGAGGAATCAATTAAAGCTTTATATGTTTCTATGGATGAAAGTAAGAAAAGAACCGCTATGCTTAGAGCTAAAAGAGAATTTTTAGAAAAAGCATTTTCTAGTGATTGCTTTCATAAAAATGATGAAGATCTTAAAGTAATTGGTGTTTCTTCTATTGATTCCTTGTTTAGGAAGATTAAAATTGATGATAAAGGGACTGGAGAAGAGTCAACTTTAGTTAGAAGGCGTCCCAATGATTCGGAGGGTGAAAATCTTGATGAAAAAATTGATAAAAGTTGGTTTGGAGAGGTCAAAACTTTAACTAGTGATGTGCCCACTCTTTTGGAATACAAAGACTTTAATTATGATAATTGCTATTTTATTGATTGTATTTCTTTGTTGCAATCCATGATTAATTTACCCCATGCTTATGAACAAAATAAAGCTTTTACTAAACATATTGTAGATGTTATGGTGAAAGCTTTTGAAGAAAAGTTGGAATTAGAGATCCAATTCCTAAAAAATTACATGATGAATGGGAACCTACTATCAAAGTCAAGATAAAAATTATGAGTGTTTTGCTTTATGTGATTTGGGTGCTAGTGTTTCCACAATTCCAAAATCTTTATGCGTTGTGCTTGGTCTTACCGATATTGAAGAGTGTTCTTTAAATTTGCACTTGGCGGATTCTACTATTAAAAAGCCTATGGGAAGAATTAATGATGTTCTTATTCTTGCAAATAGGAATTATGTGCCCATAGATTTCATTGTTCTTGATATTGATTGCAATCCGTCTTGTCCAATTATACTTGGTAGACCGTTTTTACGTACTATTGGTGCCGTGATTGATATGAAAGAAGGCAATATTAAATTTCAATTTCCACTAAGAAAGGGAATGGAACACTTCCCTAGAAAAAGAATCAAGCTACCATATGAATCAATCATGAGGGCATCTTATGGACCTAGAACTAAGGATGACAATACTTGAATCTATGCTTTATGGCTAGCTAGGGGCGTAAAACGATAGCGCTTGTTGGGAGGCAACCCAAAGAATAAAATTTATTTTTGCCCTTTTCTTTCTGTTCTTGAGTGTTTGCACAATTATGCTAATGTTATGATTGTGTTTTTTATGTTTTAATTAGTGTTTGTGCCAAGCATAGCCTTTGGGATCATGTTGGGTGATAGTTGACTTGATCTTGTTAGAAAACATAAACTTTTGTGTCCAGTAGCAGAATTGTTTAAATTCACAGAAGCAACAAAATTTTTTAATTTTTTTTCACAAGATTGATATACAAATTTTACACGTTTTCCTAATTTTCAGAATTTTTGGAGTAAGAGAAGTATGAGCAAAATTCGTGTCTTTACAGACTGTTCTGTTTTTGACAGATTCTGTTTTCTTTGCATTGTGTGCTTATTTTGATGAATCTATGAACTTTATCGGGGGGTATAAGCCATATCAAATTTAGAATACAGTAGATATAATGCAAAAATAAAATATGAATGGGTTTGCAACAGTACCTAAAGTAAAGATTGGTTTTCTTATACTAATGGATCTCACGAAGGTTTTGTTAAGTTTTGTGTGATTGAAGTTTTCAATTTTTGGGTGAGATCACGATGGACGAAGGAATAAGGAGAGGCAAGAGCCTAGGCTTGGGGATGCCCCATGGCACCCCAAGATAATATTCAAGGATGAACAAGCAGCTAAGCTTGGGGATGCCCCGAGTGGCATCCCCTCTTTCTTCTAACGACCATCGGGATTTTACTTGGAGCTATATTTTTATTCGTCACATATCATGAGTTTTGCTTGGAGCGTCTTGTATTATATGAGTCTTTGCTTGTTTTGTTTTTTGTTTTGTGTCAAGTATCCTTGCTGAACACACCTTTTTGAGAGAGCCAAAATTATGCTATGATTTGTTAGAATTGCTCTATGTGCTTCACTTAAATTTTTTGAGCTATAGAATTGCTCTAGTGCTTCACTTATATCTTTTTGAGCACGGTGTGCTTTAATACTTTTGAAGAAATGCTCTCATGCTTCACTTAGATTTATCTGAGAGTAGTAATTTTTGAAGAAATTCTCTCATGCTTCACTTATATTATTTTGAGAGACGAAATTTTTATGCTCATGTTCTTCACTTAGATTTATTTGAGCTATCAAAAGCAACATGTGAAACTAGTCCCAAAGTGATAGATATTCAAGAGGGATATAATAAAAACTTTCATGAAGATCATTGGACAAATTAAACTTGATTCTTTGTAATAGTTTTGCGAAATGATGATAGTGATATGTGAGTCATGTTGATGAGTAATTGTGCTTTAGTAAGAATATTGGTGTTAAGGTTTGTGATTCCCTATGCAAGCACAAAAGTCAATAGTTATGCAATGAAATTACATCCTACTTGTGGTGCATTATTCGGTGTTAGTTTTGATTAATGCTCGCTTATGAGATTTTTCGTTTCTTGGTTGGATGCTTCTCAATCTTTTTCCTAGCCTTCACTTGTACTAAGTAGGAATACTACTTGTGCATAAAAAATCATTAAACCCAGTTTTGCCTTATGAGTCCACTATACCTACCTATGTGCGGTATTTCCGTGCCGTTCTAAGCAAATTTGTATGTGCCATCTCTAATTTTCAAAATAAATTTCCTTTTTGTGTGCTCGTACCGCTCATGAAACGGTAGGGGGTGGCTGATATTTTCCCATGCTAGATGTGTTATTCTCAAGATGAGTGTTTATTCACTTGTCATTGCATGAGAGTACGATAAAGGTATTAGGGATGCCTAGTCCTGAAATGAAAAATGAATTTACTTTATGTTGTCAAATAATAAATTCCTTGGGAAGTGTTGGTATGGACGGCACCCGTGGATACGGCTAGCTGTGGAATGTGAAAGTATGGTGGAAAAAGAAATAAACATTATTTTCTGTTTGGGAACCGCCTATGATATATCTAGCATGGAAAGTATTGGGAACTACTCGATCATTTTCGTTGGCAGGAAAAGCATGCCACCCAAAATGTTTTTATCTCTCTTTTTCGCTTTGAGCACTGGCACCTCTACAAATCCCTACTTCCCTCTGCGAAGGGCCTTTCTATTTACTTTATGCAATTTTTATTTTTATTTGAGTCTCAATCTCCTCTTATAAAGCACCAACTAAGGGGCACTATGATCATACTTGAGCATTAGGTGTAGCTAATATGCGAGTGTGTTTCATGAATGGATCAATGATTGAGCATAATGGGCTAGGGATAACTTGCTTTAGTGTTGATATTTTGAAAGACATGGTTGCTTGTTGATATGCTTGAGTATTGAAATCTTCATGTCAAAACTAGACTATTGCTTTGAACCATACCATATGTCCATGCTACAAAAGAAAAGAATGTGACGAACATGTTAGGCAGCATTCCACATCAAAAATTCTGTTTTTATCATTTACCTAATCGAGGACGAGCATGAATTAAGCTTGGGGATGCTGATACGTCTCCAACGTATCTATAATTTTTGATTGTTCCATGCTATTATATTATCATTCTTGGATGTTTCACAATCATTTTATAGCAACTTTATATCATTTTTTGGGACTAACCTATTGACATAGTGCCCAGTGCGAGTTGCTGTTTCTTGCTTTTTTTTTTACTTCGCAGAAAATCAATACCAAATGGAGTCCAAACGCAGCGAAACTTTTTGGAGATTTTTTCTGGACCAGAAGACACCTGTTGGGCCAAAGAAGTACCAGAGGGGGGCTCCGAGGGGAGCACAACCCACCTGGGCGTGCCTGGGGCCCAGGCGCGCCCTGGTGGATTGTGCCCACCTCGGCCGCCTCCCGCACCGTATCTTTACTCTATAAATACCCCAAAAATCCAAAAACCCTAGGGGAGTCGACGAAAAACAATTCCAGCCGCCGCAAGTTCCAGAAACACCAAATCCAATCTAGACACCATCACGGAGGGGTTCATCATCCTCATTGGTGTCTCTCCGATGATGTGTGAGTAGTTCATTGTAGACCTATGGGTCCGTAGTTAGTAGCTAGATGGCTTTCTCTCTCTCATTTGATTCTCAATACAATGGTCTCTTGGAGATCTATTTGATGTAACTCTTTTTGCGGTGTGTTTGTTGGGATCCAATGAACTTTGAGTTTATGATCAGATCTATTTTATCCATGTAAGTTATTTGAGTCTTCTTTTGATCTCTTATATGCATGATTACTTATAGCCTCGTATTTCTTCTTCGAATCTTTGGTTTAGTTAGGCCGACTAGATCGATTTTTCTTGCCATGGGAAGAGGTGCTTTGTGATGGGTTCGATCTTACGGTGCTCAATCCCAGTGACAGAAGGGGACATGACACGTATGTATCATTGCTATTAAGGATAACAAGATGGGGTCTATTCCTACATGAATAGATCTTGTCTACATCATCTCATCGTTCTTATTGCATTACTCTGTTTCTCCATGAACTTAATACACTAGATGCATGCTGGATAGCGGTCGATGTGTGGAGTAATAGTAGTAGATGCAGGAAGGAGTCGGTCTACTAATCTTGGACGTGATGCCTATATAACGATCATTGCCTGGATATCATCATGATTATTTGAAGTTCTATCAATTGCCCAACAGTAATTTGTTTACCCACCATATGCTATTTTCTTGAGAGAAGCCACTAGTGAAATCTACGGCCCCCGGGTCTATTTTCTCATCATATATTTTCATATCTATATTGCTATTTGCCTTTTTATTTATTTGCCACTTTTATTTTCAGATCTATATTATCAAAAACCCAAAAATACCTTGCTGCACTTTTTATTTACTTCTTTTATTTCACGTTTTATCAAGATCTATTTATCCAATCTATCACAATTTTTATCCCGTCAACTCACCAATTTCTGGCACTGTTACCCGAAATGGATTGACAACCCCTTTAACACGTCGGGTTGCAAGTATTTGTTCTTTGTGTGCAGGTACCGTTTACATAGTGTTGCTTGGTTCTCCTACTGGTTCGATAACCTTGGTCTCATCACTGAGGGAAATACCTACCGTAGCTGTGCTGCATCATCCCTTCCTCTTTGGGGAAATACCGACGTAGTTCAAGCGACATCAGGCGCGCCCTGGTGTCTTGTGCCCTCCTTGGTTGCCTTCTGGGTTGTTTCTTATTTTATTAATTTTTGTAATATTCTAAAACTGATAGAAAATATTTTTGCGGATTTTTCAGAGTCTGTTTACTTACCGTATCACGTACCTCCTCTTTTTCAGGGTTCTGGAGTATTCCGCAAGGTTTCTTTTATGTGTTCCTCCGGTGTCATGGTTTGAATAATATTGCTTTCAACATTACTAGGTGTACCTGAGATATAGTGCTTAATTCTTTGCCCATTGACTACCTTTGGGTTAGTACCTTCGGCATTATTAATTTTGATAGCTCCAGAGCGATAAACCTCCTCGATAATATATGGTCCTTCCCATTTGGAGAGAAGTTTTCCTGCAAAGAATCTAAAACGAGAGTTTTACAAAAGAACATATTCCCCAACTTTGAATTCCTACTTTTGGATTCTTTTGTCATGCCATCTTTTAACTTTTTCTTTAAATAATTTGGCACCTTCACAGATGATTTGAGAAGGTATGGGTATATCTACTTGATGAAACACAAGTCTGAAACATTTGAAAAGTTCAAAGAATTTCAGAGTGAAGTGGAGAATCATCGTAACAAGAAAATAAAGTTTCTATGATCTAATCGCGGAGGCGAATATTTGAGTTACGAGTTTGGCCTCATTTAAAACAATGTGGAATTGTTTCACAACTCATGCCACCTGGAACAACAAAGCGTAATGGTGTGTCCGAACGTCGTAACTGTACTTTATTAGATATGGTGCATTCTATGATGTGTCTTACCGATTTACCACTATCATTTTTGGGTTATGCATTAGAGATAGCTGCATTCACGTTAAATAGGGCACCATCTAAATCCGTTGAGACAACACCGTATGAACTATGGTTTCGCAAGAAACCTATGCTGTCGTTTCTTAAAGTTTGGGGTTGCGACACTTATGTCAAAAGGCTTCAACCTGATAAGCTCGAACCCAAATCGGAGAAGTGCGTCTTCATAGGATACCCTAAGGAAACAATTGGGTACACCTTCTACCACAGATCCTAAGGAAACAATTGGGTTGTGCATTAGAGACAGCCGCATTCACGTTAAATAGGGCACCGTCTAAATCCGTTGAGACGACACCGCTTGAACTATGGTTTGGCAAGAAACCTAAACTTTCGTTTCTTAAAGTTTGGGGATGCGATGCTTATGTCAAAAGGCTTCAGCCTGATAAGCTCGAACCTAAATCGGAGAAATGCGTCTTCATAGGATACCCTAAGGAAACTATTAGGTACACCTTCTACCACAGATCCGAAGGCAAGATCTTTGTTGCTAAAAATGGGTCCTTTCTAGAGAAGGAGTTTCTCTCGAAAGAAATGAGTGGGAGGAAAGTAGAACTTGATGAGGTAATTGTACCTTCTCTCGAATTGGAAAGTAGCACATCACAGAAAACCATTCCCGTGATGCCTACACCAACTAGAGAGGAAGCTAATGATGATAATCATGAAACTTCAGATCAAGTTACTACTGAACTTCGTAGGTCAACCAGAGCATGATCCGCACCAGAGTGGTACGGTAATCCAGTCCTGGAAGTCATCTTACTAAACCAAGGCGAACCTACGAACTATGAAGAAGCTATGATGAGCCCAGATTCCGACAGATGGCTTGAGGCCATGAAATCTGAGATAGGATCCATGTATGAGAACAAAGTATGGACTTTGGTGGATTTGCCCGATGATTGGCAAGCCATAGAAAATAAATGGATCTTCAAGAAGAAGACTAACGCTGATGGTAATGTTACTATCTACAAAGCTCGACTTGTCACGAAAGGTTTTCGACAAGTTCAAGGGGTTGACTACGATGAGACCTTCTCACCCGTAGCGATGCTTAAGTGTGTCCGAATCATGTTAGCAATTGCCACATTTTATGATTATGAAATATGGCAAATGGACGTCAAAACTGCATTCCTTAATGGATTTCTTAAAGAAGAGTTGTATATGATGCAACCAGAAGGTTTTGTCGATCCTAAAGGTGCTAAAAAGGTGTGGAAGCTCCAGCGATCCATCTATGGACTGGTGCAAGCATCTCGGAGTTGGAATATATGCTTTGATGAGGTGATCAAAGCATATGGTTTTATACAGACTTATGGTGAAGCCTGTATTTACAAGAAAGTGAGTGGGAGCTCTGTAGCATTTCTGATATTATATGTGGATGACATATTGTTGATTGGAAATGATATAGAATTTTTGGATAGCATAAAAGGATACTTGAATAAGAATTTTTCAATAAGAGACCTCGGTGAAGCTGCTTATATATTGGGCATCAAGATCTATAGAGATAGATCAAGATGCTTGATGAGACTTTCAATGAGTACATACCTTGACAAGATTTTGAAGGAGTTCAAAATGGATCAGTCAAAGGAGTTCTTGCCTGTATTGTAAGGTGTGAAGTTGATTAAGACTCAAAGCCCAACCACGCCAGAAGATAGAGAGAGAATGAAAGTCATTCCCTATGCCTCAGCCATAGGTTCTATGAAGTATGCCATGCTGTGTACCAGACCTGTTGTGTGCCTTACCATGAGTTTGGCAAGGGGGAACAATAGTGATCCAGGAGTAGATCACTGGACAGCGGTCAAAATTATCCTTAGTTACCTAAGAGGACTAAGGAAATATTTCTCGGTTATGGAGGTGATAAAGAGTTTGTCATAAAGGGTTACGTTGATGCAAGCTTTAACACCGATTCGGATGACTGTGAGTCTCAATATGGATACATATTGAAAGTGGGAGCAATTAGCTAGAGTAGCTCCATGCAGAGCATTGTTGACATAGAAATTTGCAAATATACATACGGATCTGAATTTGGCAGACCCGTTGATTAAAACTCTCCCACAAGCAAAACATGATCACACCTTAGTACTCTTTGGGTATTAATCACATGGTGATGTGAACTAGATTATTGACTCTAGTAAAACTCTTTGGGTGTTAGTCACATGACGATGTGAACTATGGGTGCTAATCACAAGGCGATGTGATCTAGATTATTGACTCTAGTGCAAGTGGGAGGCTGAAGGAAATATGCCCTAGAGGCAATAATAAAGTTGTTATTTTATATTTCCTTATTCATGATAAAGGTTTATTATTCATGCTAGAATTGTATTGATCGGAAACTTAAATACATGTGTGAATACATAAACAAATAACATGTCCCTAGTGAGACTCTACTAGACTAGCTCGTTGATCAAAGATGGTTAAGGTTTCCTAACCATGGACATGTGTTGTCATTTGATAACGGGATCACATCATTAGGAGAATGATGTGATGGACAAGACCCATCCATTAGCTTAGCATATGATCGTTCAGTTTATTGCTATTGCTTTCTTCATGTCAAATACATATTCCTTCGACTATGAGATTATGCAACTCCCGGATATCGGAGGAATGCCTTGTGTGCTATCAAACGTCACAACGTAACTTGGTGATCATAAAGATGCTCTACAGGTATCTCCGAAGGTGTTTGTTGAGTTGGCATAGATCGAGATTAGGATTTGTCACTCCGAGTATCTGAGAGGTATCTCTGGGCCCTCTCGATAATACACATCATAAGCTTGCAAGCAAATGACTAAGGAGTTAGTTACGAGATGATGTATTACGGAACGAGTAAAGAGACTTGCCGGTAACGAGATTGAACTAGGTATAGAGATACCGACGATCGAATCTCGGGCAAGTAACATACCGATGGACAAAGGGAATTACGTATGTTGTCATAAGGTTCGATCGATAAAGATCTTCATAGAATATGTAGGAGCCAATATGGGCATCCAGGTTCCGCTATTGGTTATTGACCAGAGAGGTGTCTCGGTCATGTCTACATAGTTCTCGAACCCGTAGGGTCCGCACGCTTAACGTTCGTTGATGATGTAGTATTATATGAGTTATGTATGTTGGTGACCGAATGTTGTTTGGTGTTTCGGATAAGATCACGGACATGACGAGGAGCTCCGGAATGGTCCGGAGGTAAAGATTGATATATGGGATAATAGTGTTTAGTCTTCAGAAAGGTTTCAGAATTCACCGGAAGGGGTTTCGGATGTTTCCCGAAATGTTTGGGCATGAGAACACTTTATTTGGGCCAAGGGGTAAAGCCCACGAGGGTTTTTGGAAAGTGAAAAAGGAAGTTTTGTGGAGGCCAGGGGCTAGACGCCAGGAACCCTGGCGTCTGGGGGGTAGACGCCGGGAACCCTGGCATCTAGCCCTGGAGTCCGAGAAGGACTCTTGCCTTTCGGGCAAAACCGACTTTGAGGAGGCTTTTACTCCAAGTTTCGACCCCAGGGCTCAACATATAAATAGAGGGGTAGGGTTAGCACCCAAGACACATCAAGATTCACCAAGCCGTGTGCCGGCAACCCCGTCCCCTCTAGTTTATCCTCCGTTATAGTTTCCATTGTGCTTGGCAAAGCCCTGCGGAGATTGTTCTCCACCAACACCGTCACCACGCCGTCGTGCTGCCAGAACTCATCTACTACTTCGCCCCTCTTGCTGGATCAAGAAGGCGAGGACGTCATCGAGCTGAACGTGTGCTGAACGCGGAGGTGCCATACGTTCGGTACTTGATCGGGACGGATCGTGAAGGTGTACGACTACATCAACCACGCTGATAAACGCTTCCGCTTAGCGATCTTCAAGGGTATGAAGATGCTCTCCCCTCTCATAGCTATACATCTCCATGGATAGATCTTGCGTGTGCGTAGAATTTTTTTTTTCCATGCAACGTTTCCCAACAGTGGCATCATGAGCCAGGTCTATGCGTAGATGATATGCATGAGTAGAACACAAAGAAGTTGTGGGCGGTGATGTTCATACTGCTTACCACCAACATCTTATTTTGATTCGGCGGCATTGTGGGATGAAGCGGCCCGGACCAACCTTACATGTTCACGCACATGAGACCGGTTCCACCGACTGACATGCAACTAGTTTTGCATAAAGGTGGCTGGCGGGTGTCTGTTTCTCCTACTTTAGTTGAATCAAATTTGACTGCGGCCGGTCCTTGAAGAAGGTTAAAACAGCAAACTTGATAAATCACCGTTGTGGTTTTTGCCGTAGGTAAGAACGGTTCTTGCTAGAAACCCGTAGCAGCCACGTAAAACTTGCAACGACAAAGTAGAGGACGTCTAACTTATTTTTGCAGGGTATGTTGTGATGTGATAGGGTCAAGACATGATGTGATATACGTTATTGTATGAGATGATCATGTTTTGTAATTTATCGGCAACCGGCAGGAGCCTTGTGGTTGTCTCGTTATTGTATGAAATGCAAACGCCATGTAATTGCTTTATTTTATCGCTATGCGTTAGCAATAGTTGTAGAAGCAATAGTTGGCGAGACGACCACGACGCAACGATGGAGATCAAGGTGTCGAGCCGGTGACGATGGAGATCATGACGATGCTTTGGAGATGGATATCAAAAGCACGAGATGATGATGGCCATATCATGTCACATATTTTGATTGCATGTGATGTTTATCTTTTATGCATCTTATATTGCTTAGAATGACGGTAGCATTATAAGATGATCCATTCATTAAATTTCAAGATATAAGTGTTCTCCCCGAGTATGCACCATTGCGAAAGTTCATCGTTTCAAGACACCACGTGATGATCAGGTGTGATAGACTATACGTTCACATACAACGGGTGTAAGACAGTTTTGCACACGCAGAATACTTGGGTTAAACTTGACGAGCCTAGCATGTACAGACATGGTCTTGGAACACTGGAGACCGAAAGGTCGAACGTGAGTCATATAGTAGATATGATCAACATAGAGATGTTCACCACTGATGACTACCCCATCTCACGTGATGATCGAACATGGGTTAGTTGATTTGGATCACGTATCACTTAGATAGCTTGAGGGATGTTTATTTAAGTGGGAGTTCATTAGTAATTTGATTAATAGAACTTAATTTATCATGAACTTAGTCCTGATAGTATTTGCAAATCTATGTTGTAGATCTATAGCTCGCAATGTAGCTCCCCTATTTTTGATACCGGTTCAGTTGCTAAGATTAGTAACTTGAAATAGGAGTTGCAAAATGAACAGAGACTAGTTAAGGGTGAGGTGACGATGTGTGTTGGAAGTGATTCCAATGTTGATAAGACTAGCTCGTTGATCAAAGATGGTTAAGGTTTCCTAACCATGGACATGTGTTGTCATTTGATAACAGTATCACATCATTAGGAGAATGATGTGATGGACAAGACCCATCCGTTAGCTTAGCATATGATCGTTCAGTTTATTTCTATTGCTTTCTTCATGTCAAATACATATTCCTTCGACTATGAGATTATGCAACTCCCGGATACCGGAGGAATGCCTTGTGTGCTATCAAACATCACAACGTAACTGGGTGATCATAAAGATGCTCTACAGGTATCTCCGAAGGTGTTTGTTGAGTTAGCATAGATCGAGATTAGGATTTGTCACTCCGAGTATCGGAGAGGTATCTCTGGGCCCTCTCGGTAATACATCATAAGCTTGCAAGCAAATGACTAAGGAGTTATTTATGAGATGATGTATTACGGAACGAGTAAAGAGACTTGCCGGTAACGAGATTGAACTAGGTATAGAGATACCGACGATCAAATCTCGGGCAAGTAACATACCGATGGACAAAGGGAATTACGTATGTTGTCATAAGGTTCGATCGATAAAGATCTTCGTAGAATATGTAGGAGCCAATATGGGCATCCAGGTTCCGCTATTGGTTATTGACCAGAGAGGTGTCTCGGTCATGTCTACATAGTTCTCGAACCCGTAGGGTCCGCACACTTAACGTTCGTTGACGATATAGTATTATATGAGTTATGTATGTTGGTGACCGAATGTTGTTCGGTGTTCCGGATAAGATCACGGACATGACGAGGAGCTCCGGAATGGTCCGGAGGTAAAGATTGATATATGGGATAATAGTATTTAGTCTTCAGAAAGGTTTCGGAATTCACCTGAAGGGGTTTCGGATGTTTCCCGAAATATCTGGGCACGAGAACACTTTATCTGGGCCAAGGGGTAAAGCCCATGAGGGTTTTTGGAAAGTGTAAAAGGAAGTTTTGCGGAGGCCAGGGGCCAGACGCCAGGAACCCTGGCGTCTGGGGGTAGACGCCGGGAACCCTGGCGTCTAGCCCTGGAGTCCGAGAAGGACTCTTGCCTTTCGGGCAAAACCGACTTTGAGGAGGCTTTTACTCCAAGTTTCGACCCCAGGGCTCAACATATAAATAGAGGGGTAGGGCTAGCACCCAAGACACATCAACATTCACCAAGCCGTGTGCCGGCAACCCCGTCCTCTCTAGTTTATCCTCTGTTATAGTTTCCGTTGTGCTTGGCAAAGCCCTGCGGAGATTGTTCTTCACCAACACCGTAACCACGCCGTCGTGCTGCCAGAACTCATCTACTACTTCGCCCCTCTTGCTGGATCAAGAAGGTGAGGACGTCATCGAGCTGAACATGTGCTAAACGCGGAGGTGCCGTACGTTCGGTACTTGATCGGGACGGATCGTGAAGGTGTACAACTACATGAACCGCGCTGATAAACGCTTCCGCTTAGCGATCTTCAAGGGTATGAAGATGCTCTCCCCTCTCGTAGCTATACATCTCCATGGATATATCTTGCGTGTGCGTAGAATTTTTCTTGTTTTCCATGCAACGTTTCCCAACATAAAGGTGATGAAATTCTATGGTTAACATCATATTTAGCACGAATTTTACGGAAAGCACCATGAATAAAGTGTGAACCACCATCAGTCATTAAATATCTAGGGACTCCACCCCTTGGGAAAATAACTTCTTTAAGCATTTTAATGGAGGTGTTATGATCAGCACTACTAGTTGAATAGCTTCTACCCACTTAGTGACATAATCAACAGCAACCAAAATATGTGTATACCCATTAGAAGAAGGAAAAGGTCCCATATAATCAAAACCCCAAACATCAAATGGTTCAATAGCAAGTGAATAATTCATAGGCATTTCCTGACGCTTACCGATATTACCAATTCTTTGGCATTCATCACAAGATAAAACAAACTTACGGGCATCCTTGAAGAGAGTTGGCCAATAAAAACCATATTACAATACCTTGTGAGCAGTTCTATCTCCCGCATGATGCCCTCCATAAGCTTCGGAATGACATTTCCGTGGGATTTGTTCCTCTTCATGCTCAGGTACACAACGTCTAATAATACCATCTACTCCTTCTTTATAAAAATGTGGGCCATCCCAAAAGTAATGTCTTAAATCATAGAAGAATTATTTCTTTTGTTGGTATGTAAAACTAGGTGGTATATACTTAGCAACAATGTAATTAGCATAGTCAGCATACCAAGGAGTATTATGAGAAACATTTATTGCAGCTAGTTGTTCATCAGGAAAGCTATCATCAATAGGTAGTGGGTCATCAATAATATTCTCTAACCTAGACAAGTTATCAACTACGGGATTCTCAGCTCCTTTCCTGTCAGTGATATGTAAACAAAATTCTTGTAACAAAAGAACCCACCTAATGAGCCTAGGTTTAGCATCTTTCTTTTCCATAAGATATTTTATAGCAGCATGATTAGTGTGAACAGTTACTTTGGAATCAACAATATAAGATCTAAATTTGTCACAAGCAAACACAACTGCTAAAAATTCTTTTTCAACAGTAGCATAATTTCTTTGGGCACTGTCTAGAGTTTTGCTAGCATAATGAATAACATTCAATTTCTTATCAACTCTTTGTCCTAGAATAGCACCAACAGCATAATCACTAGCGTCACACATAATTTCAAAAGGCAAGTTCCAATCAGGTGGTTGAACAATAGGTGCAGAAGTTAAGGCTTTCTTAAGTGTTTCAAAGGCTTCTACACAATCATCATCGAAAACAAATGGAACATCTTTTTGTAAAAGATTTGTAAGAGGCCTAGAAATTTTAGAGATGTCTTTAATAAACCTCCTATAGAAACCAGCATGACCAAGAAAACTACGGATACCTTTGATATCTTTAGGACATGACATTTTCTCAATTGCATCAACTTTAGCTTTATCCACCTCAATACCTCATTCAGAAATTTTAAGGCCCAAGACAATGCCTTCATTAACCATAAAGTGGCACTTCTCCCAATTCAAGACAAGATTAGTTTGCTCACATCTCTGCAAAACTCGATCAAGGCTGCTCAAGCAATCATCAAAAGAAGTTCCATAAATGGAAAAATTATCCATGAAAACCTCAACAATCTTTTCACAAAAAACAGAGAATATAGCAGTCATACATCTTTGAAAGGTAGCAGGTGCATTGCATAAACCAAAAGGCATACATCTATAAGCATAAGTTCCAAAAGGACAAGTAAAGGTGGTTTTCTCTTGATCAGGTTGTGACACGGGTATTTGAGAAAAACCGGAATATCCATCAAGGAAGCAAATGTGTGTGTGCTTAGATAATCTTTCCAACATTTGATCAATAAAAGGCAAGGGGTAATGATCCTTTCTAGTTGCTTTATTTAGCTTTCTAAAATCAATTAACATTCTATAGCCAGTAACAATTCTTTGTGGAATAAGTTCATTTTTATCATTAGGAACAACAGTAATACCTCCCTTCTTAGGGACACAATGAACTGGACTTACCCATCTACTATCAGCTATGAGATAGATTATACCTGCTTCCAGAAGCTTTAGTATTTTAGTTCTTACCACTTCTTTCATCTTAGGATTCAAACGTCGTTGATGATCAACAACGGGTTTAGCATCAGGTTCCATATTAATCTTGTGCTGACAGAGAGTGGGACTAATGCCCTTAAGATCATCAAGAGTATATCCAATAGCAGCACGGTGCTTCCTCATAATCTTTAATAACCTTTCTTCTTCATTTTCTGAAAGGTTAGCACTAATAATAACAGGATATATCTTTTTCTCATCAAGATAAGCATATTTCAAAGTGTTAGGAAATTGTTTTAATTCAAACACAAGATCGCCTTTAGGTGGAGGAGGACCTCCTAGTGTTTCAATAGGCAAATTGTGTTTGAGCAGAGGTCGTTGTTCAAAGAAAATTTTATCTATTTCATTTCTTTCATGCATATGCATATCATTTTCATGGTCTAGCAAATATTGTTCTAGTGGATCAGTAGGAGGCACAACAATAGAAGCAGGACCAATTATTTCATCCCTACTAGGTAATTCTTTCTTATGAGGTTGTCTACTAAACTTGGAGAAATTAAACTCATGAGATTCATCACCAAAGCTAACACCGACAGTTTGCTTTTCACAATCTATTTTAGCATTAACGGTGTTCAAGAAAGGTCTACCAAAGATAATGGGACAAAAATCGTCTTGTGGGGAACCAAGGAATAGAAAATCAGTAGGGTATTTTATTTTCCCACACAAGACTGCAACATCTCTAACAATCCCAAGTGGTGTGATGGTGTCTCTATTAGCAAGTTTAATAGTAACATCTATGTCTTCTATTTCAGCGGGTGCTATGTCATTCATAATTTCTTGGTATAAGATAAAAGGAATAGCACTCACGCTAGCACCTAAGTCACATAAACCATGATAGCAATGATCTCCAATTTTAACTAAGACAACAGGCATGCCAACTAAGGGTCTATATTTATCTTTATCATCAGGTTTGGCAATTCTAGCAGCTTCATCACAGAAGTAAATAACATGCCCATCAATATTTTCTACCAGGAGATCTTTAACCATAGCAACACTAGGTTCTACTTTAATTTGCTCTGAAGGTTTAGGTGCTTTAATATTACTTTTGCGAACCACAGTTGAAACCTTAGCATGTTCTTTTATCCTAACAGGGAGAGGTGGTTTTTCAATATAAGCAGTAGGCACAACTGGATCAACATTATAAATAATAGTTTCATCTTTAACTATGACCGGTTCTTTAACTTCTTCTTTGATAGGGGGATGATATTTAAACCATTTCTCCTTAGGGAGATCAACATGAGTAGCAAATGATTCACAAAAAGAGGCTACTATCTCAGAGTCAAGTCCATATTTAGTGCTAAACTTTTGAAAAGCATCGGTATTCATAAAAGATTTAACACAATCAAACTTAAGCTTTATACCTGACTCTTTACCTTCATCGAGTTCCCAATCTTCAGAGTTGCGTTTAATTCTTTCTAAAAGATCCCACATGAATTCAATAGTCTTCTTCATAAAAGAACTAGTACAAGAAGTATCGAGCATGGATTGATCATCACGAGAAAGCCGAGCATAAAAATTCTGAATAATAATTTCTCTAGAGAGCTCATGATTGGGGCATGAATATAACATTGACTTAAGCCTCCCCCAAACTAGAGCGATACTTTCTCCTTCACGAGGCCAAAAATTATATATATAATTCCGATCACGATGAACTAGATGCATAGGATAATTTTTTTGGTGAAATTCCAATTTCAATCGATTCTAGTTCCAAGATCCAATATCATCGCATAGCCTATACCATGTCAATGCTTTTCCCTTCAAAGATAAAGGGGAAACCTTCTTCTTAGCTTCATCTCTGGGTAAACCTGCAAGCTTAAATAATCCACAAATTTCATCCACATAGATCAAGTGCATATCAGGATGTTCGGTTCCATCTCCTGCATAAGGATTAGCTAGCAGTTGTTCTATCATACCCGAAGGAATTTCATAACCAATATTTTCAGTAGGTGCAGTAGGTTGAGGGGCAGCTAATTGTGCTTCCGGTCGAGGTGAAGATACCCCGAACAAACCCCTCAAAGGATTGTTTTCCATAGTAACAAGTGACAATAAATTTCAGCACGTAGTATAAATTTTCCCTTACCAATTTCCACTTACCAAGAGCGCTTCACTCCCTGGCAACGGCACCAGAAAGGAGTCTTGATGACCCACAAGTATAGGGGATCAATCGTAGTCCTTTCGATAAGTAAGAGTGTCGAACCCAACGAGGAGCAGAAGGAAATGACAAGTGGTTTTCAGCAAGGTAATGTCTGCAAGCACTGAAATTGACGGTAACAATTAGTTTGATAGCAAGATAATTTGTAACAAGCAAGTAACGGTAATGGTAAATAAAGTGCAGCAAGGTAGCCCAATCCTTTTGTGGCGAAGGATAGGCCAAGACGTTCACTTATAATAAGCAAAGCGTTCTTGAGGGTGCACGGCAAAGTATTAAGATAAAATCTAACCATAGCATTAAACTTTTGGATCCAAATCGGTCCCTTATGAAGTAGCGCATAAACTAGGGTTTAAGCTTCTATCACTCTAGCAACCCATCATCTAATAACTACTCCACAATGCATTCCCTTAGGCCCAAATATGGTGAAGTGCCGTGTAGTCGACGTTCACGTGACACCACTAAGGGAATCACAACATACATATCATCAAAATATCGAACACATATCAAGTTCACATGATTACTTGCAACATGACTTCTCCCGTGACCTCAAGAACAAAAGTAACTACTCACAAATGATAATCATGCTCAAGATCAAAGGGGTATTAAATAGCATAATGGATCTGAACATATAATCTTCCACCAAATAAACCATATAGTAATCAACTACAAGATGTAATCGACACTACTAGTCACCCACAGGTACCAATCTAAGGTTCCGGTACAAAGATTGAACACATGAGATGAACTAGGGTTTGAGAAGAGATGGTGCTGTTGAAGATGTTGATGGAGACTGCCCTCCCAAAGATGAGAGGGTTGTTGGTGATGATGATGGCTTCGATTTCCTCCTCTGGGAGGGAAGTTCCCCTGACGGAATTGCTCCGCCGGAGGGCAAAAGTGATCCTACCCAAGTTCCGCCTCAAGACGGTGGGACTTCATCCCGAAAGTCCTCCTCTGATTTTTTCTAGGTCAAAATGACCTATATACCAAAAGATGGGCACCGGAGGTGGGCTGGGCTGAGCACAACCCACCAGGGCGCGCCTGGTGTCTTGTGCTCACCAGGTGCCCCCCTCCGGTAGTTATTTGCTCCAGTATTTTTCATATATTCCAAAATAATTCTCCGTGAAGTTTCAGCTTATTTGGAGTTGTGCAGAATAGGTAACTCTGACGTAGCTTTTTCAGGTCCAGAATTCCAGCTGCCGGCATTCTCCCTCTTTGTGTAAACCTTGCATATTATGAGAGAAAAGGCATTAGAATTACTCCATAAAGCATTATTATGCATACAAACAACATAAATAACAGTATGAAATCAGGATGCAAAATGGACGTATCAGCATATTCCAGGATCATAGCAGTTATAGCATGAAATATAAACTCTTAACTACGAATAGGAAAATATAATAATACAATATTATTGCCTCTATGGCATATTTCCAACAGTCTCCCACTTGCACTAGAGTCAGTAATGTAGTTAGCAGTTTTAGCTTTTACACCAATGGCATCTGGTGTCAGTCCATGCTTTGCTTGTGGTATAGACTTCGTCCTATCGAATCTAACAACTTCAAATCAGTGTGTATCATTTGCATTTTAATGCATCCGTCATGCTTTCACATAAATTCATAATTTGTGTGAAACAAGCTTAGTATGTATTGAATGACTGGCAAGACCTTCGATTCCTTAGGTTGAGCTATAGAACCACTATTTGAGAATAATGTTCTATTTGCACAATCATCTAAAAACCATATCAAGTTCATAAATGAACCTTTGATTCATCACCCTCTATTGTTGCTTCTAAAGCGACAATATACTCAGCCTTCTATTATAGAATTCATCACAGTAACTTTCTTGGGCCAATTCCAACTTACTGTGTCACCATAAATCATTTAATTTAAATTAAAATTTGCTTGGAGCATCGATTGAAGATTTTTGTTGATGTACTACTTACATCAAGTATGTATTGATGAAACTCCTTACAGAAATCTCTTCATTTTCTCCGTATGCGAGAAACATGTCGTCAGTACTCAACGATATTTCCACTGTTGTCATATGATCAACAATTTGACCATTCCAGTAACTTTACTCACAACTTACTTGGAGTACTGGACATATCTGGTTATTTATATACCATGGAACTAACACAAGTGTGATTGAAATCATGTATTTCACTCATCAGTATTTTGAGATACCGATTCTTGCTAAGAACTCCTTCCATCTGACTTTGACAAGAAACTCTTCTTGGTGTTTTTCATACTAAACGGCTTTAGTATTTTGTTAATATGTATTTTGGTTAAGCCTGATTAGACACTATTATCTCCATAGATAATTATGTCTAATACAAGGACTACATTGCCTAAGTACTTTACTGAAAAACCATTTTTTAATAAAATCTTAAACCATGTCAAGAAATTTATATAATTTCCAATCAATATTGTGTCATGAAAACATAGTGTTTAGAAATATTATCATGCTCCCACTTACTTTCTTGTAAAATTCATCTTTGTTTCTATCAATGAAATCATATTATTTGATCAATTCATCAAAACAAAGATTTCAACTCCACTATGCTTGCTTTACATCATTACTGGATCTCTTGAAGTTTGCACACTTACTAGCATCCTCTGGATCAAGAATATTACCTTGGACCGTATCAAATATACAACCTTGGTTCTATTTTCATCTCATGAGAATCATTTTGACATCCATCTATTATATCTCATAACTGAAATATTCAGTAATTACTAGTTTAATTCGAACTGACTTTAAGTATTATTATGATGAGACAATCTCGTCATAATCAACTTCTTGATCTTGTCATAAACTATTTGCAATAAATCAAGCATTATAATTTTTTATCTTTGTCAATCTATAGATCCATCACTACAATTTAGACTTTAAGTCTTTCAGAGGGTCTATCATGTTCTAAATTTGAATTATGTGTATGGGTACTACCCCCTTTGTTCCTAAATATAAGTCTTTGTAAAGATTGCACTATGGACTACATACGGAGCAAAATAAGTGAACCTACACTCTAAAATGCATCTTTATACATCTGTTTGTGGTCCATAGTGGAATCTCTACAAAGACTTATTTTTAGGAACGGAGGGAGTATCTCAGATTATTTTAGCGTATTGCCAATTTTGGAGTCAGGGCCCATCAACGCTTCTCTGTGTATTATGGGTTCATTGTTTGTTTCAACAATATTTCTCTGCACACCCTGAAGGTCTATACGAATTTTCCAACCTATATAGTTCATTTGCACGTTCGACCGAAGTCTCTATATCCTATTTAGAGATTTCTGTATCAGTCGCGATAAGAATTTTTAGAACCACTTCTAGCGTTTCGTTTCTTTGACCTGATCACGAAGATTTTGTAATCTCGTCGAATTACACTGTCCTCACACTCACTCTTTTGCAGAAAACATTTTCTTCAAAATTTCTGATGATGTGCACGCTCCTTTACACATTCCATTGAAGATGAAATTTCCAAGTCTCCAACAGTATTAAGATCCCGCATCGACCCGGTGAAACAAAGGGCACATGTTCGGGAAGAAGAAAAGTTTGAATAGGTCCCGCGTCGACCGGGTGTTCAAGATCTACAGGACGACGTCGCTGGACCAGAAACTCGGACATTCAAGCTGATTGACGAGAGCATGAGAAGTTCCAGGGAGGGAACCTGACCTGACACCTGACTGACTCGAAAAACAGGCATTTAGGATCCCGCGTCGTATTCAAGACGATGTATTCGAGATTATATTATTCGATAATATTCGAGACGATGTATTCGAGATTATATTCGATGATGCATATTAATTATCTGGATTATTCGAGATGTATATATTAGTGATATTATTCGAGATGCATATTATCTACTATGATTCAGTTTTTCCTTATTGATTGCATGCATTCTAATTTGAATACTAAATTGTTTTATCTTTCTTCTGGATTAGTTAAATAAAAGCTATGGACAATACCGGCAGAGAAAGAAAAGAGACTCTGTTCGACATCATACGCTCCCCGAGCCCAGATGATGACGGCTCGCAATATCTGAACAATTCCAGTGAGGGTATGATGTTTGATGAAGACGAACGAATAGATGAAGGCCACAACAATGATGACGAAGGAAATGTTCTTCAAATAACAAAGACCGGCGAGGTATATTTATTATATAAGCCATCCGGTGATCATTGCATGTATTAATTTATTTGTGTGTATATATATATTAACGAATCGATCTTTCTTCTTTTAGCCCTCCGGATCGAGCAAATCTTCTACAAGCGACAGGGCAGTTCGAGGCCCGGCCAAAAGGTTGCAGGCTGGCGTAAAGTACAACATCGATGCCATCAAATCAAATGGCGAACCGCTTGAACCTAAGAAGAATGCGAACAAGTTCACTCGTCAATGCGGAGTTATTGTCAGGGACCAAATCCCGATCTCCGTTCAAGAATGGAAAAAGCCAGCAAAGGGAGATGATCCAAGAGTTACTTTTGTCGACGAAAGAGCAAAAGATCTGTTTTGGGAATCGCTCATGTCACATTTCACCCTACCAGATCATTTGACAGATGCAGATCTGGAGAAAGTCAGGAAGAGTGCTCTTAAGAAGATGGCGATAGCATTCAACAACCACAAGAAAAATATATGGGCCGCGTACGTCAAAGCAGGAAAGAAGACTCCAGAATTCAAGGGAACACTTGAGAAGGCAAGAGCTCACTGGGACGCTTTTGTGCAGTTCAAGGAATCAGAAACAGCTCAGGAACGGTCGAGAATAAACAAGATTAATGCTGCGAAAAAGAAGTGGCACCATACTCTGGGCCAGGTGGGTACCAGGTGGCCCGACCTAAGTGGGATATCATTAAGCAAGAGATGCTTGCTGCAGGGGTCACTCCAGTTACATTGAGCTGGCCCCCCAGGTGCGGGACTTGGTTTTATGCGCACGGGGGGAAGTTGGAACCAGAGACAGGGCTGGTTTTGGAGCGGGCAAGTCTTAAAGAAGCCTCCGATGGTTTACTTCGTGCAATAGAAGATGCTCGAACGGGGGCGTCCACGCCCAACAGAGAGAACAACGAGTTTACGCGTGCCCTGAAGAATCCTGAACACCCAGGAAGAACACGAGGCAAAGGCGTTGTTCCGTGGTTTGAGGGGTTTGCGGACTGGAACGCCGACTACAGAAGCCGTGCGAGAAAGAAGCAGCAGGAGGAGCAGAAGAGGAAGCTGGAGGAGGAGCAGAGGAAGGAGGAAGCAGTCCGCCTTTAAGGCCTAGAATCAAAGCACGCGGAGTTGGAACCCGCTTTCAAGCGGCAGCAGCAGCAGATCGACTCACTTAGCCAGGAAAGGGGGTCTCAGCAGCGGTAGCAGCTAGCGGATCCAGCATTGGATAGCACCGTCCCATCTTTGCCAAGAAGCAGCGTGGGTTCCACCCCGGCCGATGATGCACTGCTGGCTAGCTACCCCGTGGATGATATCCAACGTGCGACACCTTGTGAGCTACACATTAAGGTGAAGAACATATCAATGAAGGTGGCGGACAGCTATGCTTTAACAAATCCCCCTGAAGCAACCTTCCATGGCAATCCGATTCCAGCTGGCTATGCTCATGTCGGGGTGGATGCAGTGATGTCGGGATATGACGATCTAGAGCTTGACATTCATGGAGGTGAAGAGGAGAGCACACTGCGAGAGGCCATACATCGTATCATTCTATGGAGAAAGGATTGCAATCATTGCATCATCTTTCCAAGGCCACCGACTCCTCCTCCAAGTCCGCCGCGTCAGCCGACTCCTGCTCCTCCAAGTCCGGCGCCGCGTCAGCCGACTCCTCCTCCAAGTCCGGCACCACGTCAGCCGACTCCTCCTCCTCCAAGTCTGGCACCGCGTCAGCCGTCTCCGCCGCCTCAGCAACAGCGGAAGGGAGGCGCCGCAGCTACGGCGGCTAGCGGTACAACAGGCAAGAAAGTCAAATATGGTCCAAGCCTCAACCCTCTTCCGAAGTTGCCTTACCACCTGACTGACGAGGAAAACACCGCCGGCTGCCCAAGTGAAGGCCCATTTTGCATGAAAAAGAAAAGGAGTCGAGCTCGAGCTCGAGCCAAGCAGTTGGCAAAAAAAGCGGGAAAACTGTTCCCCAGCTGGGAGAACAGGCAGTGCAATCGATCCCCCCCGCTCATTGTACAACCATATGGGAGTACCGCCGATCAGCTGGTAATAACCGACAATCATAGAAGGCAGGCTAAAGAGGCCGGTGTCACTGTTCAACAACTCCTAGGCATCGAGGAATTCCAAATGTTTACAGAGGAGGAATTAAAATGGAAATTTGTCTGCGGGCAACCTCTGGTCAAGCCTGAGGAGATCCTGCTTCTATCAACGATAATGTATCAATTGCATGAGTGGTACATGAGAGAAGTAAAGAACGGGCGAGAGTCCCTCATGGTGAAAGTCAAGGAAGAGCATTACTTCCATGCAAAAGATTTGTGGGTTGAGTTTGAAGAAATGTTTCAGTTATTCAATCAAGACGCACTCGACAAATCTATCGTCAGTTGCTATTGTCTGTAAGTGATTTCTTTCTGTAATTTAAGTCTCTAGCTAGCTGTGCTTGTTCATTACCTGTAATTATCCTCACTATATTATTTTCTGTGGTATTATGCAGAATGAAGATGTATGAAATGAAAAGACTTGGACGCTGTGGCATTGGGTTCATTGACCCAAATACCATTAATCAAGAGACATGGTCACAAGAATGGTCGAGAAAAGACACAGAGAAAAGCTTGCTACAGTTTTTGAAGCGACTAAACACCCAACCAGAAATACTACTTCCTTACAACTTTGGGTGAGTGACACTGTCTTGTACTACAAATTCTGTTTTTGCTTAATTACTAGATGTTAATAAGTAATGTAGTTGATGAGTTATGCACATACCCGCTTAATTATACAAACGTGTGCGCATGCAGTTTTCACTGGATCCTGCTAATCATTGAAGTTGATGAGGGAAAAGTTCAAGTACTGGACTTACTATATAAAGAAACATCCGAATACGCAATCGTGAGGGGGATGGTCGACAGGTAATTTCAATCATTCTCGCACTATGTCGGCCTCTTTAGTTCATTTCCTGATATCAACTAATTAATAACTCATTTATTCATTTTCTTTGCCGACGGGCAGGGCTTGGCAAAAGTTCATCCAACAGGTTGAAGGCGCATGAAAACAATAGCTGAAATGGGTGCGACCCAAGGTAATTAATTAAGTAGTACTAGCTAGCTACATCCGTGCATCTCTTTAATTCTAGTTTCAATACCATTATCATGCTTGATTAATTATTATCTGGTTGAATTCTATTCTTGTAAAGACCTTGAGGCAGGCGTCGGGGAATAATTTATGTGCATACTACGTTTGCGAGAACATTCGCATGATGACGTCCGAAAGGAGCAAAGATGATAGATCACTTTGGGTACGTTTGCCAGAACACTATTCACAATTTTTACATCATTATCTAATATATATATACACACAACTAATACATGCATATTGATCTCCTTCTTTAAAGATGATGGAGATGCGGGATAAGCTCCTACCAAAGGATCGCGTACGAGCAATTCAAGAGGAAATAACGGGATTTTTGCTCGACCAGGTCATAGATCCCAAAGGAGAATATCATTACACCTAATGCCTCCATGTAATGATCTGTAAATTGTAGGAGAAATATATATATATATATATATATATATATATCTATATATATATGGTGTGTGTGTGTGTGTGTGTGTGTGTGTGTGTGTGTTGTGTGTGTGTGTGTGTGTGTGTATGTGTGTGTGTGTATATATGTGAATGGTCGTACGAGAAATTCTATTTATATATATATATATATATATATATATATGCATAACGTGTACAATATGTAATAGCGTAAAATATGTTTGAAATGAAAAAGAATTAAACGGAAAACACAAAATTAAAATGAAAAATAAACAATAAACCCCTAAATCTTTTAGTCCCGGTTGGTGCCCCAGCCCCCCGGCGCGGGCTCGTGCCACGTGGTGGGCCTTTGGTCCCGGGTCGTGACGAACCGGCACTAAGGGGGGGGGCCTTTAGTTCCCACCCTTTAGTGCCGGTTGGTGAACCGGGACTAAAGCCCGATTCTGCACTAGTGTAGGTTGTGCTCCATGCAAGAGTACGGACAAACGGGTTCTAGAAATTCAGTTCAGCTAGTATGTTTACTTGAGGTTTGCATACTTGTTTCGATACGGAATGACAGACTGAATTTAACTGGGTACTCAACGAGGCTGACTGGGTAGCTGTTGAAAACAGGCAATCAGGATGACAAGGAAAAGCTTACGGCTCTGTGTATAGCATTGTATTGTAATTCTCTTCTTCTTCTTTTTTCTTTTTTTTGCAGGTGAATTATCTTCTTCTTCACAGGAAGGAAGGAACAAGATGGATTGATTTGATTGTTCCCTTTATGATTCCACAGGCTAGGAAAGAAAGAAATATACATAATGACCAATTAATGTGCAAAAATCAATTTGGATATGTTTTTGCTCTCTATTTAGCAATAAAATATTTTGCATTTTCTGTTTGATGACATTCACTCTTTGCTTCATGGTAGCATACTCGCACAGATCACGGCATTTGTCCTAATACTGTTGAAGCTCGGCATTGTGTGCACAGGACATGATATATTTCATCTACATCAGTGGAAGGAGCAGGACGTGATCTTATATCAATATGGAAAAACACTAAGTAACAACCACATCAATTAAGCTTTTTGTAGTCTGCATCATTAAGTTACAAAATACGTACTGCATATAGACAGATGATAGGGACGACTTGAGCACTAGCTAGCTAGGTCAATAGCTATATATGATTCTCGAGTAAGTTAGAGGTGGCAGAATTAATTCTAAGTAGAGATTACCCGCAGCATGTCCATGGTCTTAAATGAAGTCAACAGTGATGTCGGCACTTGGATGATGCCGCTTAAATGCTCCCTCCAAGAGGTGCCTCACAGATGTTTTGTTTTGTACTCTTATTTGATTGTTGTACACATGTAACCAGATTTGTTTAAGGGTGCCAGCCGGCAAGTGCTGGATGCCAACCGGTAGGAACTGAGGAGCCATGTTGTGACGGAACCGCAAGGAAAGCTTTTCTAGCTTGGGCATAGCCCCAGCTTCAAAGGTCAGTGACACCTTTGGACAGTTGAAGAGCATCTGCTTGAGTGCTTGGAATGCCCCGCTGCCAGGGATGACTACACTTTCTTCCTTTTTTTTCTTCACCCATTCCAGAAACAATCAAATAGAAGAAGGCAAGTGAAGGCAACCGTGCAACAATATTCACACCATCAGCCACCTCCCTCACTGACTACAATGCCCAACTTGTAGAGGCCGTGGAGCTCACCAATCCACTCGGGGCACCTTTGAAACCTGCAGCCCCCAAGATTGAGCTCCCGAAAATGAGAGTCCCGATGGAATGGTCAATGGTGGTCTGGTAATCCAACCTGGGACATCTGGTTTGTAAGCAAATCCTCCTTTGAAAGTAAAGATCCTAAGGTTGGCAGAAAGCTTGCGGCTAGAAGAGTCCAAGGCATCCATGGCGCTCTCTTCCACCCATTCACTACTCCCATTCCAAGAGATCCCAAGTTTCCTCAAGTTGGTCAGCTTGCTGAGCCCCTTGATATTCTCTACCGAGCTTTTAAACATATGAGTACATATCTACACCTTCTAGGCTGCACAAGGATTTCAATTTATCTATCCCGTCAGGCAGCATTGTTCCCATCGAACTGAGATGCGACAACCGGGGCAAACTAACAATATTTGATGGATATTCTCTCAGTTTACCTACACATATATCCATTGTCTCCAATTGCTGTAGCTCCTCAATTTGATTAGGTAGCTTCAACTCACATCTTGAAAAAATATCACAACTAACCTTTCAATACCTTAGGAGGAACAGCCCACTGATACCAGTGAGGTCTAGGTAGTTGTTCAAAGAAAAAAAAAATTGAATAAAGTTCAAAGAATACTTATGTTCAAGGTGTAGAACTCGGACATACTTGAACTCCAGAAAATAAGGCAAAAGTGAGCTCTGGCAAAGTAAGACTGACCGAACATGTGATAGTGACCCTTTGTTGATTGTTTCCAAAATCCTCGTATCCTCTTTATCATTGTAGTGGACCGAGACTCGACGGATCTCCCCCGTCTCAACCTTCAAACCATCAATCACATGAAAAAAATTCTCTTTACTTGACTTGGATCTCATCATATCAAGAATTATATCATGTACTCTGCAAGACAAAACTTCATTGTTGTAGCTTATCTTCAAACCATCAATCACATGAATAAAATTCTCTTTGAAGTACTTTTCTGCAACTTCCACTGCATCCAGAAGACCATTTGTACTCACGTGCACGAAACTTTCGGCTACCCATTTCCTCAACAAATCAGTTTTATCTATCTCGCGATCCTCTGGATACATACAAATATAAAGCAGACATGCCTTCAGATGATCAGGAAGATGTATGTAGCTAAGATCCAATATTTGCTTCATGTTTTCAAGATTATCTCCTTCAGTCAGAGCACCCAAGGATATCCATACATACTCCCAGGTTGACTCTGGCTCACCAGCTAGAAGGCTTGCTATACTATTAATAGCAAGTGGCATACCACCACATTTTTTTAGAATATCAACTAAAATCTCTTCTTTTCTGGGTGTATCGGGGCAATCTTTTTTGGGAACCAAATGTTCTTCTAAGAAATAGTGTTCTTGAGTCTACTTCATTGAGTGGTTTCGTCCTATAAACATTTTTGCTTTCAACTTTGCAACAGTCACGAGCAACACGTTCAATCCTTGTTGTTGTTATCACTCTACTGCCACAACTATTTCTTGGAAAAGCATAAGCAATACGACCCCATGCTTTAGAATCCCATATATCATCAATTACTATGTAGTATCTACAAAAAAAATGTCACACGGGTAAGAAACAAAGGAGTAGTGGATCTTAGTAAATCTAGCAGTCATTTATAATTATATATGTAAAGCATATCCATTACATGTGGATTAGTGGATGGAACAACCATATATGCATGCAAATTAGGACAAAAGTAGAAGGGCATGCCAAGTCATCAAGGAAATATTGAATTTGAGTTCTTTAATTAATGTAGTTTGCTTATGTACTCCCATCACCATGGGTTGATGTGTGTGGGGGGGGGCGGGGGGGAGGGTGTGTGCACATTCTTATCCTCGAGCGATTCTTGGAGTGCCTCGATGAGATCCTCCGCATCCAAGTTCTCTACATTGAAATTCTTTACTAGTTTACGGAGGATATTTCCCAAAACTTTCTTCACATCAGGATTCTGACCGACCGAAACAAAAGTTTTAAGATGTTATTGGGTTTAAGCTTGTCATATACTGCCTTGGCAAGTGTGGTCTTGCCCAATCCTCCCAATCCAACAATGGAGACTATCTTGAGATTTTGCTTTGATACATCACCGTCCTCCTCAAATAGCCTTATTAGCTCATCTCTTGGTGTTTTGATGCCAACAAGCTGTTCTTTATCTTCATACATAGCCAAAATCCATAGTTCATCAATGGCAATTTTGGCAGATGCATTAGGTACAAGATTGTCGACCTTGTACTCTTTACACTTTTTGGCCGCATCTTGGACTTGTTTGCTTTTGTCTTTGATCAAGTTGCCTATTGTATGGTGACTCTTGCCCTTCTCTAAGTGGAAGCACATCTCGTGTGTGAGTTCCCGGAAGCCACTTGTACTAGATTCAGGCTCGATGTGCACCAAGAAGCCGTCAACGAAATCCTCTAGGTCATATGACATCTCCCTGACATTACTGGCCCAACACTTGACCAGGTCATCGAGGTTGCCCTGCTGCACCTCTGACACCTTGCGGAGTACGAGCTGCATCATCACCAGCTCTTCCGAGAGTGACTGGACATCTTTCTTGACGCTTGCCTCCAGATTGAAGTCCTCCCTGATGAGCTCGCCCAGCTTGTGGAGTAGGCTGCCCATGGCCCCCCTTGATATCCACGGCTCGGTCGCTGTCTCTCAGCAGGTAAGTCATGTTCGTAGGTCAACCCCCCGGTGCTGGCAATACCGACGCGTGCCTTCGTCTATGACGTGTCCCCGGGTTTGGTAAACCCGGCGCGACGCCTCGTCAACACCGCCCTCTACCCGGCGCACACTACTTCGGCACCACTGCGCCCATGACTAACTCGGCGCCTCCTTGCGCCCGCAGCTCCATGGCGACATCCTCGACACCGGCTACCCCGACTCGACATCGACCACGGCGTTCTTCGCATGGCTACCTCGACCATGGCTACACCATCCTACGCTCTCGGCTACTTCGACAAACAGCACAAAGGGCTACCACCTTACTTGAGCAACCTCGTTGGTTTCCACTCCAGCCACGACTTCCGCGATGCATCGACCGTTACAACTATGGGGGGTGTCCGTCGGCTTGCCTTAAGATTCTTCTCCAGTCTCATCGTCTGCGTCGCTACTGTTGTGACTGCGGGGGGATGTTGAGTATATGATTATTAGGAAGTATAGGATATACTAGGATTTGGTCATGCCTTGTCTTGTACTCCAAGTTGGTCATTGTACTCCTATATATATATGCCCACGAGGCTCAAGCAATACATCAACGATTCCACTAATCCCTCTCTCCCTTCTAACACCACCATCTCCAAGGTATACCTTGCCAACGTCCCCTTGGAGGTTAAACCATGGTGTTCTGGAAGCAACTGCATATCTTGTGGATAGCCAATATCTCGGCCATATCCATAGGGACCATATGCGGTATAAACCAATATATGATGCTGCTGCAATAAAATCGCCATGGTCATCACGAGCAATTGCACCTGTATCTCCTGTCATATTTTCTCCACAAAAGGATGCGTCAATATTGATCTTTATTATACCTGTCGTGATTTTATCACGGCAGATGTCCTCGAAAAAGGACTAAGTCTGGAGGTCATCGTAACTAGGAGGTCACTTAAGACGGTTAATCGGGAAATTAAGGACACAGGTTTACCCAGGTTCGGCCCCTCACGATCGAGGTAAAAGCCTATGTCTTGTTTTGATTGTATTGCTTGGTGTTATCGATTACAAGGATGCAGATTCGCTAACCTAGCTCTCAATGATTGTAACTTAGCCTTTCTCCCTCAGGGGCTCCCCTTTATATATAGGTCAAGAACCTGAGGTTGCAACAGAGTCCGGGTCGAACCTCAACCCGTATCTTATTCTACTTGTCCTTTAAGTAACGAGACGTCATCATTGGGCCTTATTGAGCCGACCCATCAAACGTCATCGCCAAGCCGGCCTCCACTTGAATCTTCTGGGCCTCCCTTGTGTAGTGACCCGTCAGATCTGAAGCGACCCACAAGCCGATACGCTCAGGGCCGGGTCGTTACGCTTGCCGGGTCATGATGTCAAGGAAATATCCTCAATATTAGCCCCCAATTTAGCTTGGATCTATCCATGCTAAATTGTATCGAAAAAAAAACATCCAGGATGTACCCAGGCCTTTTATTGTCAAGTCAGGGATACTGTTCTTGTTTCCTTTGTCTTTCTTTCTCATATACTACGACCGGGTCAACCATCGTCAGACCGGCTTGTGCAAATGTTCCACACTTGGTATTTTCAGCAGGATCGACATCATGACGTCATTTGATCATTTTCCTGTAGTTAACGGATGACATCATAAGGAATCTTTTAAGAGGATATGTTTTGTCCTGTCGGGCACAAAAATCGAGGAGCCCTTTGTGCCAACACTCAATGTGCCCCCTGGATTCTTGCACCTGCCTCTTCGGGTTCTCATCCCCCTATAAATAAGCGGGCAGCTCCTCTGGGCTTCTTTTACTCTCTCTTCTTCGCCATCGTCTTCTTCCTCTTGCCCCTGACGCTCCGCGACCCTTCGAGCTCACCGCTTGTTCGTCTGTCGTCTGCGCTAGCGAGGGGAAAACGCCGAAGCTTCCGCCGGAGGAGTCGCGACCGCACCATCAACTTTCCCTTTGCTTTGAATCTCCATAGATCTGTAAGTGCTCATTGCCTCTGTCGCGCCATTGTTGTTCATAATGCGCCCACCGCAGTTTGTTGTTTCTTGCGGGTCCTCATTTTCCCAGATCTAGAATCATCCAAGTAGAATGTCTAGGACTCTGCAACTGCAATTTTTATAATGTGGATCCTTTCTTCAAGGTGCGGCAGATCTTACAAGGTCACATGCCCCTGTCGCCTTCACCATAGCTAGGTTTTTTATTTCCCTTTTCCAGTAATTTTCAGATCCGTTCTGCTAACTGAATCCTGCAATTTCTGTTTATGGCCTGCTTGGCTGGGAAATCCACTATCTCTTTTTATCACTCTTGCGAAATTTGTTAGTGTCTTACACTGGCTCAACTCTCGGCCGGCTCGTGAATTTATTGCAAGCTAATTGAGATTGTGAATTGCCATGTGCCGGCTCATCCTGTGGCCGGCTTGTAGATCAAAACATGAAGCACTTTAATGAACATCATAGTCCACCATGAACTGGCTTAATCCCCATTTCTGCATGTGTCAAGTGATGCCCTAGAATGCTTTTATGACTTGCCGGCTTATATCCATCTTTACCTTGCAATCTTAGGTTTTGCAAAGAACAAATGCCTCCTCAGACCCAAAGAACAGTCAACTGGACAAAATCCACTTCTTCAGAGTTAAAGTTGCAGTCTTTGGTGAGTTCGGGCCTATTACCACCTCAAGCCGAAATCCAATGGCGAGCCCCTGAGGTAGAAATTTCCCCTCAGCTGGAACAGGGCGAGGTTGTAGTCTTTACTGATCACTTGGAACAAGGATTTCGACCTCCCGGCTCAAAGTTTTTCCGAGACGTGCTTCATCACTTCAATATTAGGCCCCAAGATCTGCCTCCCAATTCCATATCCTGAACCTGAGTGAATTCCAAGTGTTCTATGAAGTTTATTTGTAGATTGAGCCATCCGTCAGCTTTTTCCAAGAGTTCTTCTACCTCAACCATCAAACAGAGCACAAGGACGGTCCGAGCTTAGTACTTGGGGGTGTCACAATCCAAAACAGCCAAAATACCGCTTTCCCATCAGTTAAGCCGGCGAGCCATCCTAAGCAGTGGCACAAGACATGGTTCTACTACAAGGATACTTCACCTGCTACTGAGAATCGCTTGCCAGGTTACAGGTACGACCGGCTCGATGCTTCAATCGCCTTTCCTGGCTTTGCTTCCCCTTCCGAAAGAGAACAATTTGAGGCTCTTTACTCAAGGATTAATGCCTTGACGGCTCATGGCCTTACCGGGGTTGATCTAACCCGGTGTTGGATGAACTGGCGAATCCAACCTCTCAGTTTGAGGAGCCGGCTCATGCACACCTACACCGGCCACCCTGATGACCCCCTTCGCTTCAGCCGGTTGAATTTAACAGCTGGCGAATTAGTATCAGCCACCAAGAAGCTACTTGGTGAGACCCGGGATACAATTTCGACCGTGGGACTTGCCCCCTTCTACACTGGCAACCCAGCACCTCTAGTAAGCCATTTTCCCTCACTAGTAGAAAACAGGGCTTTGGTCCAGGCCTGAAAAGCCCATTAATCCCGGTTCGTGCGGCCAGGGCGCCGGCCGGGCCTCGGGGGCCATTGGTCCCGGCTCGTGAGACCCCTTTGGTCCCGGTTCCAGGCACGAACCGGGACCAATGGGCCTCGCTCCTGGCCCACAACCATTGGTCCCGGTTGGTTGCTGGAACCGGGACCAAATGTGGTCCTTTAGTCCCGGTTCTAGCCACCTACCGGGACTAAAGAGTGGCCTATATATACCCCCTGCCCGCGAGCAGAGCAGTGCTCTGCTCTATTTTTTTGGCCGGCCGTGGGAGAGCTTTGTGGTGCTCTAACTCACCTCCTATGCACATGAGGTGTTCGATGAAATGCCCGAGCCATACTTAAGCTTTCTCCTCTCGAAGCTCCTTGTCCAAACTCCATTTTCCTCAAGATTTGTCTAGGTTTGGCAGTCCGTCCTGACCCGTCCCCGTCCTCACCGCCGTAGATCGCCCGCACCGATCTCGTCGCCGGCACCACCGTGGTGAGCCTCTTGTTCTTATCTTCTTTCTAAAAGAAAAAAATTCTTACTTTTATGATTTAGATTGATACTTGTATAATTTTCTTACTTTTATTATTGTTTGTTATTATATAGTGCGATGGTTTTGGTATCCGCCCCCGTCGGCCCTCGTCCTGTCTATGATTCGGATGTGGTATATATTATCTTTTATAACTATTTGTTTCATTTAGTGTTTATGACAATTATGCTGACCAACGTGACATAGATGTTTTATCTAGGAGGTATGTGAACCTGAAATTCCAACCGACCCTCTTGTCGAGAGGTTAAATTTAGTTGAAAAAGAAAACGATTACTTGAAGAAAAAATTGAAAAGAACTGAGGAGGAGAAGATGGCATTGGAGTTGCATGTTGCGGATATCGTCGATGATCACAAGATCAAGATGGATAAAATGCGCTTGAAGATTAGAAAGATTAAAAAATATGCCATTCATACTGAGGCTTGGTATCATTATGCCGTTGGATCAACTGTTACCTTAGTTGCGATTATGATCGCATTTGTTGTTGCATTGAAATGGTTTAATTAGATGCTCTAGAGAGCTATATGTTGTTCAATGAGAACTATGTATGAACTTTATGTATTTATTTTTTCAGTAATAACATTTGATCACTACTGTACTTTGGTTTTAATGTGATGATGAACTTCTATTAATTTGGTCACTTCTGTATTCATGATGTTCTGTAATGGTTTTTGGCACACTTAATTATATATAATGCACGCAGATGAACCAGCAATGGATGTACGGTGACAGACGCACCTCCGAGTACATTAAGGGCGTGCATAATTTTCTCGAAGTGGCTGAGGCAAATAAGAAGAATGGTTTTATGTGTTGTCCATGCCCTATATGTGGGAATACGAAGTCTTACTCTGACCGGAAAATCCTTCACACCCACCTGCTTATGAAGGGTTTCATGCCACACTATATTGTTTGGACCAAGCACGGAGAAAGAGGGGTTATGATGGAAGACAACGAAGAAGAAGAGGATGATGACAACTATGTGCCCCCTGAATACGGTGATGCTGCAACGGGGGAAGCTGAAGATCAAGAGGAACCAGACGATGTGCCCGATGATGATCTTCGCCGGGTCATTGTTGATGCAAAGAGACAATGCGAAAGTGAAAAGGAGAAGTTGAAGTTTGATCGCATGTTAGAGGATCACAAAAAAAGGTTGTACCCAAATTGCGAAGATGGCAACACAAAGCTCGGTACCACACTGGAATTGCTTGCAGTGGAAGGCAGACAATGGTGTATCTGACAACGGATTTGAGAAGCTACTGAAAATATTGAAGAAGAAGCTTCCAAAGGATAACGAATTGTCCGACAGTATGTACGCAGCAAAGAAGGTTCTATGCTCTCTAGGATTGGAGGTGCAGAAGATACATGCATTCCCTAATGACAGCATCCTCTACCGCGGTGCGTACGAGGATTTGAACGCATGCCCGGTATGCGGTGCATTGCGGTATAAGATCAGACGAGATGACACTGGTGATGTTGAGGGCGAGCGGCCCAGGAAGAGGGTTCCTACCAAGGTGATGTGGTATGCTCCTATAATACCACGGTTGAAACGTCTGTTCAGAAATAAAGAGCATGCCAAGTTGATGCGATGGCACAAAGAGGACCGTAAGAAAGACGGGAAGTTGAGAGCACCCGCTGACTGGTCGTAGTGGAGAAAAATCGAGAGAAAGTGGGGGGACTTTGCAGGTGACGCAAGGACCGTATGGTTTGGTTTAAGCGCGGATGGCATTAATCCTTTTGGGGAGCAGAGCAGCAATCATAGCACCTGGTCCGTGACTCTATGTATCTATAACCTTCCTCCTTGGTTGTGCATGAAGTGGAAGTTCATTATGATGCCAGTTCTCATCCACTAGTAGAAAAAGGCCCATTTGTCCCAGTTCCAGAGGCCCATTTGTCCCGGTTCTGGAACTGGGACTAAAGGGTCGGGACTAAAGCCCAATACCTTTAGTCCTGGTTCGCCTACGAACCGGGACAGATGGGGCTCCACGTGGCCGCTGCGGCTTGCCCAGGCAGGAGGGCCTTTTGTCCTGGTTGGTAGCACCAACCGGGACCAAAAAGCATCCACGCGTCAGCAGTTCAGGGGCTGGGGTTTTTGTTTTTTTAAAGGGGGGGGGGGGGGGGGGTTTTGGGGTTTTGGGGGTTTTGTAGGGTTGGTTTAGGGGTTTCATATATTGTGTTAGCTAGGTAATAGAGAGAAGTGACCTCTCTTATCTCCGTGCTTGGTCGACGCTACGTACTATACATATAGAGAGAACTCGCGACACGCTAGCTAGTAAGGAAATGAAGGAAACCATTAAGTATACAAGATCGTCATGAACATATATATACAGAGAGAAGTGATCGACCTCCTCCTTCTCCGAGAGATTGGTCGAACAACAAGTTTTCGTATATCTATCCGACGCTACTAGCTACATATATACAATATAAGATCTCTTACAATCCCTAACATCTGATGTCAAGTTCCACATGGTATTCTCCGGCTTTATTGATGATGTGGTCAAGAAAGAATCCCGCCAATTCCTCTTGAATTGCTTTTATGCGATCTTGTGGTAGGAGTTCATCCCGCATCTGCCACATCTAATTTGAAGAAGGGGGTCAATACATATATATGAATGAAACTCAACACAAATGATGGTAATAAAATAAAATTGTGAATATTATTGCTTACGCACTTCATATTGTTTTTCAGAGTAGCCCCGCTCACAGGTCATGTGGTGGATGAACTCGCAAATGTAGTATCCACAAAAATTAGTCCCGTCTTCCTGCCACAACCACTTTACAAGAAATAGAGGTCAATCAAACTGATAAGCAAGCATCCTAAATGGTATTGATGAAACTAGCTAGAATCAATGGGAGATGCGCGGAACTAGCTAGTAGTACTTACTTTCGGGTGTGTAAATCGGAGCTCCCCCGGCAGTCCCGGAGCTTTAGCGGTGAACTCTTTCCAAACCCTGCCAGACAAAGAAAACAATTACTTGATATCAGGAAATGAACAAAGTTGCCGATATGGTGCGATAACGATCGATTGAACTTACTTCTCGAGCATTTTAGTCATGGCCGCATACTCCTTGGGATCTTTTCGTCTCGAGTCTAAGACGGTTACTAGTCCCTGCTCAAGCTTAATCTCTAGGAGAATAAAGTGGAAGCTGCGCACGCATGCATAACTCATCAATTACATTACTATAACCTCGAGTAATAAGGGAAACCGAATATGCACAAGACAGTAACACTCACTTGAAGTTGTAAGGAAAGAGTATTTTATCTTTGTTTTGATTTCCATTCATCTATGAGATTTGTGTTAATGAACCCAATATCATAGATTTGTGCTTTTCTGCATTCGACGATCTTCAATCTGCATAATATAGTGAGGATAATTATGTATACATGCAATGAAAGAGCTGAGCTATATATAGAGACTTAATTACAGAAGTAGTACTTACAGACAGTAGCAAGTGACGATTATTTTATCGAGGGCCTTTTGATTGAAAAACTGGAAGAACTCCTCAAATGGAACAAACAACAGATCAATTCAACCGAGGTCGTGCTCCTGTTTAACTCTCAGCGTCAAAGTATCCTTCCCAGACTCCTTGCAGGTGTCCATGTACCACTCATGGAATCTTCGCATCATCGTTGTTAGAGGAGGATGACCAGGTTTGACGAGAGGCTTCCCGTGCCGGTATTTGTGTTCGTCCACCTCCATTATATCAAAATGTGCATCGTCGGGCAGGTAATCTGTAGGATTGGTACCGGGCACCATCCCCGGATGATTAGCGACGATATCGCTAGACACCTTGAGTGGGGGGCACAATTGGTTCGCTTGTTCGCCGAGCTGGGGAATTTTTTTCCCACTTCTTTGTTCTGCTAACCTTTGATCACTGCAAGTACTTCCCGACTGCTCCGCTTCCTGATATGTCTTTTCAATAATGCGCTCATAGTTGGTTTGCGGCAGAGATGGTGGTGGTCGCTTCAGGGCATCGAGAGTGCGCTTCGCTTTCACCGGATCTATCTTCTCCTCCGGAGGTGGAGGTTTCTTTGCAAAAAAGTCCCTCACTTGGGCTTTACAGATCTCCGCGTTTTCCTCCTCGGTCATCTCGTATGGTAACTTCTCTAGAGGCTTAAGAGATGGACCGAATCTGTATTGCCTCCCGCCTCTGTCTGTACTGCTAGACGCCGGAGCGGCGGCGTCTCTCTTCCGTTGCTACTGACGAGTAGTAGAAGGAGGCGGAGTGCTCTGACGCGCCGGAGCAGCCGGAGCGGCGGCTTCTGTCTTCCGCTGTTGCTAACGGGGCGGAGGAGGAGGTGGGCTGCTCGGACGCGCCGGAGCAGGCGGAGAAGGAGGCGGAGTGCCGCCCTCACGCGCCGGAGCAGCCAGAGAAGGAGGCGGAGTGCCCTGATCACTCACCGGAGGAGGAGGCCGAGTGCCCTGACTCGCCGGAGGCGGAGGCGTCCAGTTCGGAAGCTTGATGTGCTCCTTCCGCGATAGACATGGAGTCTTCAGAGCAAGACCCAGCTGAGTCTCCCCTTCACCTATAGGGTGGTCAAGCTCGAGCTCCTCAAATCCCTCCGTTACTTCATCCACCATCACAACAGCATAGCCTTGTGGAATCGGACGGCAGTGAAAAGTTCCGTCGGGTTGAGGAGGTGCAACAGAGCCGACAGCCGCCTTGACTTTGAGGTTCTGCCATTGCGTCATAAGCTGGCAATGTTGAGCCTCCGTGATAGCATCCATGGGGTAGCTAGGAGCTGTGAAGTCAAGCTGCTGAACGAGCTCGGTGGAAGCCACGCTGCTTCTCCACTGAGATGGCGGGGTAGCTCCGGCAGCTCACTGGCTCTCAACTTGTTCCTCTAGCTTTTGTACCCTTGCATTCAGCTTCTGCAGTTCGCTCTGCTCCAGTTTCCTCTTCCTCTCCCGGGTTTTGTAACCACCTGCGCCGGGAAACACAACCTTCCACGCAACGGAGCCTGGCGTGCCTCATGTTCGTCCAGGGTGCTCAGGATTCCCGAGGGCCTCGGTCAGCTCGTCATTCTCTCTGTCGGGAATGAACGTCCCTTGCTGCGCTGCGGCGATACACTTCTGAAGCTTCTTGACGGGTATTGCAAGTTGCTCGTCCGTCCAAACGCACTTCCCTGTTTCAGGGTCCAAGGTTCCCCCAACCCCAACCCCGAAGAACCAAGAGCTTGAACGGTCTGGCCAGTTCAATGTCTCTGGTTCGACCCCATTAGCAAGCAGGTCATTCTCAGCTTTGTCCCATAGCGGCCGGGCTTTGAGGTAGCCACTTGACCCCGTGCGATGGTGAAACTTCTTCTTTGTAGCATTTATCTTATTTGTCTCTGACATCTTCTTACTCTTGTCCGATGTCTTGTAGGCCACAAATGCGGGCCAGTGATCTCTTATCTTCTCAAATCGGCCGGTGAATTCTGGAGTCTTCCCTTTGTCGACAAACATTGATTTCAACTCATTCTTCCACCTCCTGAATAGATCTGCCATCTTCTTAAGAGCACACGCCTTGACCAATGGCTCTATAACTGGCTTATCGGGATCCTCCTCTAGCGGTAGGGTGAAATTTGCCTTCAGCAAGGTCCAAAGATCATCTTTCTGTCTATCGGTGACATAAGAAACTTGAGGGTCTTCGTTCTTCTTAGGCTCATTCCATAGCTGGATGCTGATCGGGATGCTGTCCCTAACAATAGCTCCGCACTGAGCTGAAAATGCATCCTTGGTCCGCCTCGGTTCAATCGGCAGGCCAACGTTCGCGATTGCTGTGATCGTGAACCTTTCATCCTGACGCAACCTTTTCTTCGGGCCTCGTCTCGTTACCGAAGTTTGGCTCGATCCGGAGGGCTTTAAAAGAAGAAAGAAGAGTTAATATATGTACATACCAAAACAATTAATGCATCAATTAGCTAGTCATCATAGGCTTAATTAATATATATACCTCGCCGGACTTTGCAACAGCTCCCTCCTTCGTTCGAACACCGGAGCCATCATCATGGTCTCCTTCTTCCTCCGGCATTCGGTCACCGGAGCCATCATGATCATATCCTTCCTCCTCCATTGTTCGATCACCGGAGCCTTCACCCTCTCCTTCCAGAAAATCGGTGTCGTTGAGATACGACAAGACATCACCTCCGCCGAGGATGATGTCCCCCAACAACTCTTCTGTTTCCAAGTCTCTTTGTTGATCCATAGTTTCTACAAATATTACAACATGGCAATTAATATACAAACATGAGAAATGGATATATTAGTGGCAAACATAGACCTAGCTAGCTAATCACAACAAGGAATATTAATTAGTGGCCTCGACGCTTCTACGGTTTGGGGTGGCCTCGATAACGCTTCTAGGGTTTGGGGTGGCCTCGACAACGCTCTTTTAACTTGGTAAATTTGGGTGTCCTCGATGCTTCTAGGGTTTGGGGTGGCCTCGGCAACGCTTCTATGGTTTGGGGTGGCCTCGACGCTTCTAGGGTTTGGTCGGGCGAGAGGGGGTTGATCGACGTCCCCCCTCATGTTGAAGAGTTACCGGAGTTCTCTCATGAATGTCCGACGTCCGGACCGCCTCTCTCATGAATGTCAAACAAGGGATTTAACAAAATGGCGCCATTCTGGATGTGCAGAAAATGGTCCATATTTTTCCTGATCTCATCTACCCTTCTATATGTCACATTGTCAGTGTCAAATGATTCAAGAAAACCATGGCTTCATCATTAGCCGGAAGTAACAGGTGCATAATGGTACGAAGCTGTCCAAAATTGTTTTGGAACGGAGTCCCGGATAGGATAATTAGTTTTTTGGTACGAAGTTCAGCAAGAGCCTTCCGAATATCGCTATTTGGAAGGCCTTTGCTGAAATTCGTACCAAAAAGAGAATTATTCTATTCGGAACTCCGTTCCAAAACAACTTTGAAGAGCTTCGTAGCATCATACGCCTGTTACTTCCGGCTAATGATGAAACCATGGATTTCTTCAATACTTTGACAGACAACGTGACATATAGAAGAATATATATATATATGAGATCAGAAAAAAATTGGATCAACTTCTGCACATCCATAATGGGGGCATTCTTGATAAATCTATATATGTCAAAATTCAAACTTTGACATATGATCAAATGTTGCATATGTCAAAATTCAAACTTTGACATATGATCAAACTTTGATATATGATCAAATGTTGCATATGTCAAAATTCAAACTTTGACATATGATCAAACTTTGATATATGTCCACCGCGATATAAAATGATACATAGACTTGTTCGGGCGAGAGGGGGTTGATCGACGTCCCCCCTCATGTCGAAGTTACCGGAGTTTTCTTCTAGTGGTTTGGGTGGCCTCGAGAGTTTGTCGGGTAGGGGCGGGAGGGGGTAGGAGATCGACAACGCTTTTTTTCTAGTGTTTGGGTGGCCTCGAGAGTTGGTCGCCCGGTATATCGAGAGGGGGGGTGAACATTTTAACTTAGTAACTTAGAAAAAAATGTTATCGGGGAGGGGGTATATCAAACCCCCCTCATGTCAAAGTTATCGGGGAGGGGCTATATCGACAACGACATACATATAGCCACATACATATAAAAAAAATCCTATGAACATCCATACATACATATAGCCACATACATATATATAGCTATGAAAAAAAAATCATCATATAAAAAAAATGTTATCGGGGAGGGGGTATATCGACCCCCCCCCCTCATGTCGAAGTTATCGAGGAGGGGCTATATCGACAACGACATATACATTATACCCACAGAACATATAAAAAAATTCTATGAACATCCATATATACATACAAATAGCCACATACTTATATATGGCTATGAAAAATGCTATGAAAAAATTCATCATATAAAAAAATGCTATGAACAAAACAATTATACTATATGAACAAAACAATTTTATGAACATCCATACATACATAGCCACAATCATATATATATATATATAATCTTATATATATGAACAAAACAATTTTCATCATATAAAAAATATCAACATATATACATTATATGTGAACTCCACCATTTCTCTAAAAAAATTCTCTATGCAAATTTCTCTAAAAAGTTCTCTTCCATCTCTCTCATCTCCACGAACATCTATCTAAAAAATACATACTACATATATGAACATCTAAAACATTACAAAAAAGCATATATAACAAAAAAAAAAACACGGCGGCGGGGGCAGGGCAGGGGCGCGGTGCTCACAAAGGAGGGCGTCGGGGCAGGAGCAGGGGGCAAATGGGCGGCGCGGGCGGCAGGGCGACACGGCGGGCGGGCGGGGCGGGAGGGGCGCGGGAGCGGCGCGACGTCGGGACAGAGGGCGTCGTGGCGGCGGCAGCGACGGCGAGGTGAGCGCCCGACGGCGTCGGTGACGACGCGGTGGGAGCAGCCGGACGGTGTCGGGGCAGGGCTCGGCGGCGACGGCGACGAGGGAGCAGCTGGGGGCGTCGGGGCGGAGAAGTGATTTTTGCAGAAACTTGCTAAGTGTTTTCTTATATACACGAAGCATTGGTCCCAGTTCGTGCACGAACCGGGACCAATGCCCCCCTTTAGTCCCGTTGGTGCCACCAACCGGACCAAAGGTCTCTTTTCAGCAGCCCAAAGGGCGGGAAAAGGAGACCTTTGGTCCCGGTTGGTGGCACCAACCGGGACGAAAGGGGCATTGGTACCGTTTCGTGCCACAAACCGGGACCAATGCACCCCTTTCGTCCCGGTTGGTGCCACCAACCGGGACCAAAGGCCTTGTGCTGCCCGCGGCCAAAAGTTTAGTCCCACCTCGCTAGTTGAGAGGGGCGCGGAGTGGTTTATAAGCCCCACTGCCGCTGCCCTCTCGAGCTCCTCTCAAATGCAGGCTTACGGGCCTAACCTCACACTTCGCTGCCTGTGGGCCTACTGGGCCTTCTGCGGGCCTGAATCTGGCCCGTGGTTAGGTTTCTAGTCGTATTCAGGTCGTGGTGGCCCAGTAGGTGGCATTTTTTTTCTATTTTTTTCCATTTTTTTTCTTTATTTATTTTCTTTTGTTTTTTGCTTTATTTTTAATTCTTTTTGCTTTTAGGTCACAAAAATTATAAAATTTCTGTTAGTGCCATTAGTTTTCAAATTTGAATAGTTTAAATTTGAATTCTTTGAAATTTGTGTGAATCACTAGTTTGTGATTAACTTTACTACAAAAATAGATTTTGGAGTGATTCTTTTTCCTGCTATTTAATATTACTGTGTTTTATCATTATATTAAATTTGGTAATTTTTAGGTTATTTTAAATATCTGTTTTAATCAAGAACAGGTTTTGTTATTTTACTTTGCTATTAAAGTTTCTAACGAAAAATTTCTTTATGAAAATTCTTTTTGCAATTACTGTTTTGAACAGAAAATACTTTGATAATTTTAGTTCATAAATTTTTATAATTTTAGTTTAAAAATACTAGAGGTTTATAAAAGCTTTTTAGTTGATTCCTTTTGCTATTAGAGTTTTTAAAAGCTTTTTAGTTGATTCTTTTTGCTATTGAAGATATTATAGTTTTGTTTTAGTTGATCATAATAGAATATTTTAATTGATTATTTTAAGTTCATTCTTTTTGCTATTATTCGTTCTTTTTCCGCTAAATGACCCTGAAATTGAAAAGCACTACAAATGAACTCTGAAAAGGTTAAAGTTGGCATGGTATCATCATTTCACCCACATAGCATGTGCTAAAAAGTTGAGAGGGTTACGGCAAAAACTGGATGCACTTCGTGTACAAAACGGACAATCTCTTTCAAAGTATCAGGGTTTCATACGGAAACTCGTCTGTTACAAAGGGATTTCATTTTTTTGAACTTATTTGAACTCCAGACTTTTTGTGTGTTCAAAATGCACCATTCAAAGCCACATCATCAATTTTTAACCCTTTCTGACTTCATTTGTTATTTTTCATGCATTTACTGATTTTTTTGAGCTATATGACCCTGAAATTGAAAAGCACTTCAAATGAACTCTGAAAAGGTTGAAAGTTGGCATGGTATCATCATTTCACCCACATAGCATGTGCTAAAAAGTTGAGAGGGTTACGGCAAAAACTGGATGCACTTCGTGTACAAAACGGACAATCTCTTTCGAAGTATCAGGGTTTCATACGGAAACTCGTCTGTTACAAAAGGCATTTCATTTCTTCACATGTAACTGCAGTGATATTCTAGATCAAAGGCATCATCATAATAGTTGTGGAGAGAAAGTCTTCACTTTTTCTTCGCTTGTGTCCTTTGCTTATTTCGCCATAACCATGGATATTCTTCATCGCTTAACAGGGTGCTTGGGTCAGCCTTGACTTTGAAGGGAGGAATGTCATGAAACTTTTCATAATCTTCAGACATGTCGGTCTTGCCCTCCAATCCCAGGATGTCTCTTTTTCCTGAAAGAACTATGTGGCGCTTTGGCTCATCGTATGATGTATTCGCTTCCTTATCTTTTCTTTTTCTCGGTTTGGTAGACATGTCCTTCACATAGAGAACCTGCGCTACATCATTGGCTAGGACGAATGGTTCGTCTGTGTACCCAAGATTGTTCAGATCCACTGTTGTCATTCCCTACCGTGGGTCTACCTGTACCCCGCCTCCTGACATATTGACCCATTTGCACTTAAACAAAGGGACCTTAAAATCATGTCCGTAGTCAAGTTCCCATATGTCCACTATGTAACCATAATATGTGTCCTTTCCCCTCTTGGTTGCTGCATCAAAGCGGACACCGCTGTTTTGGTTGGTGCTCTTTTGATCTTGGGCGATCGTGTAAAATGTATTCCCATTTATCTCGTATCCTTTGTAAGTCAATACAGTCGAAGATGGTCCCCTGGACAACGAGTACAGCTCATCAGAAATAGTGTTGTCACCTCTGAGACGTGTTTCCAACCAACTGCCGAAAGTCCTGATGTGTTCACATGTAATCCAGTCGTCACACTGCTCCAGGTGTTTGGAGCGCAGAATGTTCTTGTGTTCATCGACATACAGGGTTACCAAGGTAGAGTTCTGTAGAACTGTGTAGTGTGCTTGAGACCAAGAATGCCCGTCCCTACATATTATTGAGTCCCCTCCTAGCGTGCCTTTTCCACTCAGTCTCCCCTCATACCGCGATTGAGGGAGGCCAATCTTCTTAAGGCCAGGAATGAAGTCAACACAAAACCCAATGACATCCTCTGTTTGATGGCCCATGGAGATGCTTCCTTCTGGCCTAGCGCGGTTACGGACATATTTCTTGAGGACTCCCATGAACCTCTCAAAGGGGAACATATTGTGTAGAAATACAGGGCCCAGAATGACAATCTCGTCGACTAGATGAACTAGGACATGCGTCACGATATTGAAGAAGGATGGTAGGAACACCATCACTCCTTAGCCTTGGTAGGATTTGTGGATCGATCACCTTCTGAGAGATTGCATTGAGGAATGCACATAGCTTCACAATGGCTAATCGAACGTTTTCCGGTAGAAGCCCCCTCAATGCAACCAGAAGCAGTTGCATCATAATCACGTGGCAGTCATGAGACTTTAGGTTCTGGAACTTTTTCTCTGGGATATTTATTATTCCCTTTATATTGGACGAGAAGCCAGACAGGACCTTCATACTGAGCAGGCATTGAAAGAAGATTTCCTTCTCTTCTTTGGTAAGAGCGTAGCTGGCAGGACCTTCATACTGCTTTGGAGGCATGCCGTCTTTTTCGTGCAAACGTTGCAGGTCCTCCCATGCCTCCGGTGTATCTTTTGTCTTCCCATACACGCCCAAGAAGCCTAACAGGTTCACGCAAAGGTTCTTTGTCACGTGCATCACATCGATTGAAGAGCGGACCTCTAGGTCTTTCCAGTAGGGTAGGTCCCAAAATATAGATTTCTTCTTCCACATGGGTGCGCGTCCCTCAGCGTCATTCGGAACAGATAGTCTGCCAGGACCCTTTCCAAAGATTACGTGTAAATCATTGACCATAGCAAGTACGTGATCACCGGTACGCATGGCGGGCTTCTTCCGGTGATCTGCCTCGCCTTTGAAATGGTTGCCTTTCTTTCGACATTGATGGTTGGTCGGAAGAAATCGACGATGCCCCAGGTACATATTCTTCCTGCATTTGTCCAGGTATATACTTTCGGTGTCAGCTAAATAGTGCGTGCATGAGTGGTATCCCTTGTTTGTCTGTCCTGAAAGGTTACTGAGTGCAGGCCAATCATTGATGGTTACAAACAGCAACGCATGCAGGTCAAATTCCTCCTGTCTGTGCTCATCCCACACACGTACACCGTTTCCATTCCACAGCTGTGAAAGTTCTTCAACTAATGGCCATAGGTACACATCAATATCGTTGCCGGGTTGCTTAGGGCCTTGGATGAGTACTGGCATCATAATGAACTTCCGCTTCATGCACAGCCAAGGAGGAAGGTTATAGATACATAGAGTCACGGGCCAGGTGCTGTGATTGCTGCTCTGCTCCCCAAAAGGATTAATGCCATCTGCGCTTAAACCAAACCATACGTTCCTTGCGTCACCTGCAAACTCCTCCCAGTACTTTCTCTCGATTTTTCTCCACTGCGACCCATCAGCGGGTGCTCTCAACTTCCCATCTTTCTTACGGTCCTCTCTGTGCCATCGCATCAACTTGGCATGCTCTTGGTTTCTGAACAGACGTTTCAACCGTGGCATTATAGGAGCATACCACATCACCTTCGCAGGAACCCTCTTCCTGGGGGGCTCGCCGTCAACATCTCATCTGATCTTATACCGCAATGCACCGCATACCGGGCATGCGTTCAAATCCTCGTACGCACCGCGGTACAGGATGCAGTCATTAGGGCATGCATGTATCTTCTGCACCTCCAATCCTAGAGGGCATATGACCTTCTTTGCTGCATACGTACTGTCAGGAAATTCGTTATCCTTTGGAAGCTTCTTCTTCAATATTTTTAGTAGCTTCTCAAATCCTTTGTCAGGAACAGCATTCTCTGCCTTCCACTGCAGCAATTCCAGTACGGTACCGAGCTTTGTGTTGCCATCTTCGCAATTGGGGTACAACCCTTTTTGGTGATCCTCTAACATGCGATCGAACTTCAGCTTCTCCTTTTCACTTTCGCACTGTCTCTTTGCATCAACAATGACCCGGCGGAGATCATCATCGGGCACATCATCTGGTTCCTCTTGATCTTCAGCTTCCCCCATTGCAGCATCACCGTATTCAGGGGGCACATAGTTGTCATCATCCTCTTCTTCTTCGTTGCCTTCCATCATAACCCCTCTTTCTCCATGCTTGGTCCAAACATTATAGTGTGGCATGAAACCCTTATAAAGCAGGTGGGTGTGAAGGATTTTTCCGGTCAGAGTAAGACTTCGTATTCCCACATATAGGGCATGGACAACACATAAAACCATTCTGCTTGTTTGCCTCAGCAACTTCGAGAAAATTATGCACGCCCTTAATGTGCTCGGAGGTGCGTCTGTCACCGTACATCCATTGCCGGTTCATCTGCGTGCATTATATATAATTAAGTGTGTCAAAAACCATTGCAGAACATCATGAATAGATAAGTGACCAAATTAATAGAAGTTCATCATCACATTAAAACCAAAGTACATACATAGTTCTCATTGAACAACATATAGCTCTCCAGAGCATCTAATTAAACCATACATTGAAACTATGTAAAACATTTCAATGCAACAACAAATGCGATCATAATCGCAACCAAGGTAACAATTGATCCAACGGCATAATGATACCAAGCCTCGGTATGAATGGCATATTTTCTATACTTTCTAATCTTGAAGCGCATTGCATCCATCTTGATCTTGTGATCATCGACGACATCCGCAACATGCAACTCCAATATCATCTTCTCCTCCTCAATTTTTTTCAATTTTTCCTTCAAGTAATTGTTTTCTTCTTCAACTAAATTTAACCTCTCGACAATAGGGTCGGTTGGAATTTCTGGTTCACATACCTCCTAGATAAAAAAATCTATGTCACGTTGGTTGGCATAATTGTCATAAACAATAAATGAACCAAATAGTTATAAAATATAATATATACCACATCCGAATCATAGGCAGGACGAGGGCCGACGGGGGCGGATACCAAAACCATCGCACTATATAATAACAAACAATAATAAAAGTAAGAAAATTATACAAGTATCTATCTAAATCATACAAGTAAGAATTTTTCTCTTTTAGAAAGAAGATAAGAACAAGAGGCTCACCACGGTGGTGCCGGCGACGAGATCGGCGCGGGTGATCGACGGCGGTGAAGACGGGGACGGAACGTGACGGACCGCTAAACCTAGACAAATCTTGGGGAAAATGGAGCTTGGAGGTCGAGCTTGGAGAGAAGAAAGCTTAAGTAGTGTGGCTCGGGCATTTCATCCAACACCTCATGTGCATAGGAGGTGCGCTAGAGCACCACAAAGCCCTCCCCTAGCCGGCCAGAAAAAACAGAGCAGTGGAGTGCTCTGCTTGCGGGCGAGGGGGTATATATAGGCACCTCATTGGTCCCGGTTGGTGGCTGGAACCGGGACTAAAGGACCTCCTTTGGTCCCAGTTCCAGCCATGAACCGGGACCAATGGATCCAGACGAACCGGGACCAATGCCCCACGAGGCCCGGCCGGCCCCCTGGGCGCACGAACCGGGACGTATGCCCCCATGGGTCCCGGTTCGTCACTGAACCGGGACTAATGGGCTGGCCAGGCCTGGACCAAAGCCCTGTTTTCTACTAGTGATCCAAGGCCCTAAGCAACCCGGCAACAATATTGATGTGTACCTAAGGCCATTAGTTGAAGAACTTTTACAGCTGTGGAATGGAAAAGGTGTACGTGTGTGGGATGAGCAAGACCAGCAGGAATTTGACCTACATGCGTTGCTGTTTGTAACCATCAATGATTGGCCTGCTCTCAGTAACCTTTCAGGACAGACAAACAAGGAATACCACGCATGCACGCACTGTTTAGATGACACCGAAAGTATATATTTGGACAAATGCAGGAAGAATGTGTACCTGGGGCATAGTCGATTTCTTCCGACCAACCATCAATGTCGAAAGAAAGGCAAGCATTTCAAAGGTGAGGCAGATCACTGGAAGAAGCCCGCCGTCCGTACTGGTGATCACATACTTGCTATGGTCAATGATTTACAAGTAATCTTTGGAAAGGGTCCCGGCGGATTATCTGTTCTGAATGACGCTGAGGGACGCGCACCCATGTGGAAGAAGAAATCTATATTTTGGGACCTACCCTATTGGAAAGACCTAGAGGCCCGCTCTGCAATCAACGTGATGCACGTGACGAAGAATCTTTGTGTGAACCTGCTAGGCTTCTTGGGCGTGTATGGGAAGACAAAAGATACACCGGAGGCACGGGAGGACCAGCAACGTGTGCACAAAAAAGACGGCATGCCTCCAAAGTAGTATGAAGGTCCTACCAGCTACGCTCTTACCAACGACATTTATATAGTTACAGTGCTTGTAATTGCAAAGATTATAATGATTTCTCCTGTCCATAGTCCTTTTCTTGCCAGGTTATGGATAGTATCTCATCTACCCAATTTTCCCTCTCTCCTAAATCTGATTTGAACAGACACTACACTTGCCTTCTCTCTTTCTCGCGTAAATCTCTCACTGATAAGAACAGATGTGACTTGATTTTATGCCAGCCGATGATGTTGCTCTGAGGCTCCTCTCTGGGATTTGATGCTACAGATGCTACACTTCTCATGATCCTATGATGATCTAGTCCTAGCACTTCTAGGCTATCTGAGGACATCTCCCCCAAAATCCTACCTTGGGGGTGTTCTATTGCTTGTTCTTCTGGCTGTGTGTCTATTTCACTTGGGATATTTTATAGAACTGCCTTTGCTGACTTGGAGTGCTTTATTTACATATTTGGTAATGCTCCTACAAAGAATATGCAAAGAAAATGTATGTATGTTTTGGTGATAATGATGATGATGATGATATGATGATATATGAAAACTTGGTCAATTTTTTTTGTAGTAGATGATGATATGATGATATATATATGAAAACATGGTCAATTTTTTTTGTAGTAGATGATGATGATGATATGATGATGTATGATGATATATGAAAACTTGGTCAATTTTTTCTGTTGTAATTTTGTTCGATGATATATGATGATATATGAAAACTTGATTGAAATGATGATATAGATGATTATTATTTTATGTTTTGATGTTTTAGATGTTTTATTGAGTAGGAATTTTTGATGTTTTAGATGTATATATGTATGTTTTTCTGTTGTAGATGTTTGAATGTATTAAAAGTTTGTCATATTGGAAAAAGTTTGAATGTTGCATATTTTACGATCCAACATTTGATCCAATGTAACTAGATGCAATAATTTTGATCATATGTCAAAGTTTGAATTTTGACATATGCAACATTTGATCATATATCAAAGTTTGATCATATGTCAAAGTTTGAATTTTGACATATGCAACATTTGATCATATGTCAAAGTTTGATCATATGTCAATGTCAAAGTTTGAATTTTGACATATGCAACATTTAATAAGGGATTTATCAAGAATGCCCCCATTAATAAGAGATTTATCAAGAATGCCCCCATTATGGATATGCATAATTAAGTTGATCCATATTTTTCCTGATCTCATCTACGCTTCTATATGTGCACGTTCTCTTGTTTCAAAGTATTGAAGAAATCCATGGTTTCATCATTAGCCGAAAGTAACAGGCTCATGATGGTATGAAGCTCTCCAAAATTATTTTGGAATGGAGTCCTGATAGGATAATTCGCTTTTTGGTACGAAGTTCAACAAAGGCCTTCCAAATAGCGATATTCGGAAGGCTCTTGCTGAACTTCGTACCAAAAAGCGAATTATCTTATTCGGGACTACGTTCCAAAACAACTTTGGAGAGCTTCGTACCATCATGCGCCTGTTACTTCCGGCTAATGATGAAGCCATGGTTTTATTGAATCCTTTGACACTAGACAACATGACATATAGAAGGGTAGATGAGATCAGGAAAAATATGGACCATTTTCTGCACATCCAGAATGGCGCCATTTTGTTAAATCCCTTAAAGGTTAAGAGAATCCTTTGTTTGACATTCATGAGAGAGGCGGTCCGGACGTCGATCAACCCCCTCTCGCCCGACCAAACCCTAGAAGCGTCGAGGCCACCCCAAACCCTAGAAGCATTGTCGAGGCCACCCCAAACCCTAGAAGCGTCGAGGCCACCCAAATTTACCAAGTTAAAAGAGCGTTGTCGAGGCCACCCCAAACCCTAGAAGCGTTGTCGAGGCCACCCTAAACCCTAGAAGCGTTGTCGAGGTCTATGTTTGCCACTAATATATCCATCTCTCATGTTTGTATATTGCCATGTTGTAATATTTGCAGAAACAATGGACAGGGACTTAGAACAAGAACAGTTGTTGGGGGACATAATCCGCGACGGACGTGATGTCTTGTCGTTTCTCAATGACACCGATGGTCTGGAAGGAGAGGATGACGGCTCCGGTGATCGAACAATGGAGGAGGAAGGACATGATCATGACGGCTCCGGTGACCGAATGGCGGAGGAAGAAGGAGACCATGATGACGGCTCCGGTGACCGAACGGAGGAGGGAGCTGTTGCAAAGTCCGGCGAGGTATATATATTAATTAAGCATGTGCTGACTAATTGATGCATTAATTGTTTTGGTATGTACATATATTAACGCTTCTTTCTTCTTTTATAGCCCTCCGGATCGAGCCAAACTTCCGTAACGAGACGAGGCCCGAAGAAAAGGTTGTGCCAGGATGAAAGGTTCACGATCACAGCACTCGCGGACGATGGCCTACCGATTGAACCCAAGCGGACCAAGGACGCATTTGTTGCTCAGTGCGGAGCTATTGTTAGGGACAGCATCCCGATCAGCATCCAGAAATGGAATAAGCCTAAGGACGACCCTGAAGTTTCTTATTTCAACGATAGACAGAAAGCTGATCTTTGGACCGCGCTAAAGGCAAATTTCACACTACCGCCAGAGGAGGATCCGAATAACCCAGTTATAGAGCCAAAGGTCAAGGCGTGTGCTCTTAAGAAGATGGCAGATCTATTCAGGAGGTGGAAGAAAGAGTTGAACACAAAGTTTGTCGACAAAGGGAAGACTCCAGAATTCACCGGCCGATATGAGAAGATAAGAGATCACTGGCCCACATTTGTGGCATACAAGACATCGGAGAAGGGTAAGAAAATGTCAGAGACAAACAAGAAAAATGCTGCAAAGAAGCAGTATCACCATCACACGGGGTCAGGTGGCTACCTCAAAGCCCGGCCATTGTGGGACAAAGCTGAGCAAGACCTGCTTGCTAAAGGGGTCCAACCAGCGACATTGAACTGGCCAGACCGTTCAAGGACTTGGTTCTTCGGGGTTGGGGGAACTTTGGACCAAGAAACAGGGGAGTGCCGTTGGACGAACGAGCAACTTGCAATACCCGTCAAGAAGCTTCAGGCTTATATCACCGCAGCGCAGGAAGGGACGTTCATTCCCGATAGAGAGAAGGACGAGCTGACTGAGGCCCTCGGGAATACTGAGCACCCTGGACGATCATGAGGCACAGTAGGCTCCGTTCCGTGGGTGGTTGGGTTTGCCGGCGCAGGCGGTTACAGAAGCTGGGAGAGAAAGAGGAAAGCGGAGCCGAGCGAAATGCAGAACCTCAATGCAAGACTAGTAAAGCTAGAGGAACTTGCAGCTGCGAGCCAACCATCTCAGCGGCATGAAGCTACCCTGCCATCTCAGCGGAGAAGCAGCGTGGCTTCCACGGAGCTCGTTCAGCCTGATTCCATGGCTCCTCGCTACCCCGTGGATACTATCACGGAGGCTCAACATTGCGAGCTTATGACGAAATGGCAGAACCTGACTTTGAAGGCGGCTGTCGGCTCTGTTGCACCTCCTCAACCCGACGGAACTTTTCACTGCGGTCCGATTCCACATGGCTATGCTATTGTGACGATGGATGAAATAATGGAGGGATTTGAGGAGCTGGACCTTGACCACCCTACAGGTGAAGGGGAGAATCAGCTGGTTTATGCTTTGAGGAGTACATGTCTATGGAGGAAGGAGTACATCAAGCTTCCAAACTGGACGCCTCCTCCTCCTCCTCCGGCGAGTCAGGGCACTCCGCCTCCTCCTCCTCCTCTTCCTCCGGCGAGTGATCAGGGCACTCCGCCTCCTTCTCCGCCTCCTCCGGCGTGTGAGGGCACTCCGCCTCCTCCGCCGCCTTCTCCGGCGCGTCGGAGCACTCCGCCTCCTCCGGCACGTCGGAGCACTCCGCCTCCTGCTCTGCCTCGTCAGCAACGGCGGAAGAGAGCCGCCGCCGCTGCTCCGGCGGCTAGCAGTACAAGCAGAGGCGGGAAGCAATTCAGATATGGTCCATCTCTCAAGCCTCTGGAAAAGTTACCATATGAGAGGACCGACGAGGAAACCGCGAAAATCAGTGCTGCCGAAGTGCATGAACATTTTGCACCGAAACCTCCACCTCCGAAGGAGACGATAGATCCGGTGATAGCGAAGCGCACTATCGATGCCCTGAAGCGACCACCGCCGCCTCCGCCACAATCCAACTATGAGCGCATAATTGAAAGGACATATAAGGAAGCGGAGCGGTCGGGAAGTACTTGCAGTCATGGAAGGCTAGCAGAACGAAGAAGTGGGAAAAAAATTCCCCAGCTCGGCGAACAGGCGAACCAATCGTGCCCCCCGCTCAAGGTGTCTAGCGATATTGTCACTAATCAGCCGGCGAGGATGGTGCCCGGTACCAATCCTGCTGATTACCTGAGCGACGATGTAGAGTTTGAAATAATGGAGGTGGACGAATTCAGATACTAGTACGGGCAGCCTCTCGTCAAACCTGATCATCATCCTCCTCTAACAACGATGATGCGAAGAATCCATGAATGGTACATGAAAACCTGCAGCGAGTCTGGGAAGGATACTTTGACGCTGAGAATTAAAGAGAAGCACGACCTCGTTGGAATGGATCTGTTGCCTGTTGAATTTGACGAGTTATTCCAGTTATACAATCAAAAGGCCCTCGACAAAACACTCGTGACTTGCTACTGTCTGTAAGTACTACTTCTGTAATTAAGTCTCTATATATAGCTCAGCTCTTTCATTGCATGCATATATAATTATCCTCACTATATTATATAGATTGAAGATCGTCGAATGCAGAAATGCACAAATCTATGACATTGGGTTCATTAACCCAAATATCATACATGAATGGACGGTTCAAAAGAATGTCAAAGAAATCGAGGACAACTTGCTACAATCATTGCTTAAAAATCAAAACAAAGAGAAAATACTCTTTCCTTACAACTTCAAGTGAGTGTTGCTGTCTTGTGCATATTCGGTTTCCCTTATTACTCGAGGTTATAGTAATATAATTGATGAGTTATGCATGCGTGCGCAGGTTCCACTTTATTCTGCTAGAGATTAAGCTTGAGCGGGGAGTAGTAACCGTCTTAGACTCGAGACGAAAAGATCCCCAGGAGTATGCGGACATGACTGAAATGCTCCAGAAGTAAGTTCAATCCATCATTATCGCACCATATCGGCAACTTTGTTCATTTCCTGATATCAAGTAATTATTTTCTTTGTCTGGCAGGGTTTGGAAAGAGTTCACCGGAATTGTTCCGGCACTGTCGAGGGAGCTGTGATTTACACACCCAAAAGTAAGTACTACTAGCTAGTTCTGTGCATCTCCCATTGATTCTAATTTCATCAATACCATTTATAATGCTTGATTATCAGTTTGATTGAACTCTATTTCTCGTAAAGTGCTTGTGGCAGGAAGCCGGGAATGATTTTTGTGGATACTACGTTTGCGAGTTCATCCACAACGCGACGACCTCTAAGCGGGGCTACTCTGAAAAACAATATGAAGTGCGTAAGCAATAATATTCACAATTTTTTTTATTACCATCATTTGTGTTGAGTTTCATTCATATATATGTATTGACCCCCTTCTTCAAATTAGACGAGGCAGATGCGGGATGAACTCCTACCACATGATCGCATACGAGCAATTCAAGAGGAATTGGCGGGATTCTTTCTAGACCACGTCATACATAAAGCCGGAGAATACCATGTGGAATTTGACATTAGATGTTAGGGATTGTAAGAGATCTTATACTGTATATATGTAGCTAGTAGCGTCGGATAGATATACGAAAACTTGTTGTTCGACCAATCTCTCGGAGAAAGAGAGGTCGATCACTTCTCTCTGTATATGTTCATGACGATCTTGTGTACTTAATGGTTCCTTCATTTGCTTACTAGCTAGCGTGTCAAGTTCTCTCTATATGTATAGTAGCTAGCGTCGACCAAGCACGGAGAAAGAGAGGACACTTCTCTCTATTAGCTAGCTAACACAATATGAAACCCCTAAATTAACACTCCAAAACCACCACTAAACACCAACCCCCCCCCCTTAAAAATACTCAGCTCCTGCAAATGCTGACGCGTGGATGCCTTTTGGTCCCGGTTGGTGTTACCAACCGGGACTAAAGGGCCTCCTGCCTGGGCTCCGCGCAGCAGCCACGTGGAGCCCCTTCTGTCCCGGTTCGTAAGCGAACCAGGACTAAAGGTTTTGGGCTTTAGTCCCGACCCTTTAGTCCCGGTTCCAGAACCGGGGCTAATGGGCCTCTGGAACCGGGACAAATGGGCCGTTTTCTACTAGTGCCCTTATTTGACTTTACTCAACTATTTTACTTGCTGCTTTTATTTATCATCGGAATTGTTGTGTGTAGGAGGACTCCCCCATGGCGACTCGGGACCGGATGATGACTCTGCTAGAGTGGAATTTTCGGCCAAAATCGATGTATCGGCGGTTATTAGGCTATTGGGTAGATACGGCGACTCTACTAGAGTTGCTCTAAGTGCCCACTTGACCACAAAGGCATGGCATCCTTGCCCTTCAGATTCTGCCAATAAATCCAAGCTCAACCAGTGAATGTAAATCTTGAGATGATCTCTAACCATTACAAATTGTAGCCATGGCCACAAAGTCGACGCTCAACCAAATGGTAAATCTTGAGATGATCTCTGGCCACTACAAACTTTAGGCAACTAAATCCACAAGATTGGAAACTTTTGGTGGACTCCAAAAGTCTAGAGTCTTCATGATTGCACATTATCAAGCTTGGTAGAGAACCCAAACCAGGGAGAGGGGCACTGGCGGAGCGTCGGCAGGACCAAAGTGGGTCCTGGCCCCCCTTACAAGAGAAATTTTGCAAGGATAAGCTCCTTCTAAGCCTAAACTCCCTGCTAATCATATGGTCTCTCCAATCTTCCTAGCTTTTTGCCCCCTGCTTGGATTTGGTTCACGCTCCGCCACTCGGGGGAGGGGGGGGGGGGGGGGCAAATTTCGTTTGGTCGGATGTTGGATCTAGCCACTAGGTTTACTTTCCTCACTTAGATTGAAGATTGTAGAATATGGGTTGGAGAGAAGTTCCTTGTTATTTTTAATGGTGGAAAACTCTTACTGAGAAGTCACTTTCTTGTGGAGAAGAAGATATGTATTTATATATGCCCTTCATTTTTACACAACTTTCATGCTAGTATGGAGTCTTCGGAGAATGTGGGGTCTGGATTTCCGGATTTCTTAATATGGTCCAAGAGGCATGGCATGCACCGGTAGCCCCCTTGAAAACTTTTAAAAGGGTATTTTGGTCTAATATTAGATAATTTCTCATGCTTTGCAACGGGGTATAAATATTCTCATACATTAGCCCGTGATTTACCTGCTCATGTTAATGTGATTGTGAAAACAAGTGTTCACAAAAAATCATACCCCATGATTTACCTGCCCAATAAATTTTAGGATTTTATTTTGTAAGCACTCATTGGGTTACCACAGAAAACATAATTTTATTTGGGCAAATCAATGAAAGGCGAGATCAGGCTCAACCGCACCACCGTCCATGCTAGCCCCCTCGCGGGATAGAGATTCATTGGCTGGTGATTTGATCCCCTCATGCCTCTGGTGCTAATCTAGGAACTGGAATCAATTTTACCAATCTGCTTCTGTAATATCATCATTGTTTCGTTACCTGAATTTTACCTACCTGCAAGAACATCCTAGCATACACATACTGGTGTGGTGACTGATGATACTGCAAGTGTTTGGTTAAATGCTTTGTTGCTGGCTTGTGTGGTTCGTCATCCACCCGAAGAGTGTAGCTGCAAGAATAGGCCCCGCTTGATGCTTTGCTGTAAGCAGACTAGCCATTCGTTTTACTGATTGCAACTCTAAATTGTGATGCTGAACGAACGAACAAACGGACACATGATTTGCTGCAATGGGTTTCAGAATTTACATCATATATAACTCTGCGTTTGTTGCCTTCAACTGTGTGACGTATTACTGATTGCAACTTCTAAACTGTGATGATGCTGGACTAATACACGATTTGCTGCAATGGTTCCAGAACTTAGGTTTAACTGTGAGAGGGTTTGTGGCCTTTCAACTTTGGGCATGTGCGATTCACCATTGACATGGTGATTCAGCAAGTGCCCCCTTTGATGCGCCGTCATACCTGCTGGAGGGGATGAGCATTCGCCATAGCCCAACCGACGAAGTTGGCATCTGACCCACAGCGACAAAGAGGACTCCCTCGTCCGTGCAGTGGATCCTCACCAAAGTTTCGCAATATGATTTTCTCGATATCAATTGCCCCGCGTTTTTGCATGTAAATGTGCAGCCAAGAGAAGATATGTGCAGCACAAGCAGACTTTGGGTGTACCATTCATACTAGAATCATACATCACACCAAAAACAAATTATTTTCAGGGGTTACGGAAGCCGCAAAACTTCAGTTCAAACAAAGCCCTGAAGATAGTAATAAGATAGCAGTCTAGTCTTTTGTCAGGCATAAAAGCGTGACACAAATAACACAAGAAAGAAGGTGAATGCAGCGGACATCCATTGCATGCTTCTTCAGTAGCTCAAAGAGGCAGTATCTTCTCTCAACTGCAAATTGTTGACGAATTGGAACCGCTTTCACCCTTTTGAGAGCTCTTACATTTATTATGCTCAACATCGCATCAGTCACACTTGCCAGTAGTCCTTATCATCAGCGTATTCTCTCGACAAGTCCTGGTTATAGAGGGAAACGGTGCTTAGATACGACAACTCGAAAGAAAAATATTAAACTGAAAAGGACTTGAGGAATTGAAAGCTTGTGTCCGCATGCCTCTCTTTTTTATAAAAAAGAAAGAAATGTATTCAACTGAAAATACTAAATGGGAGTCACTAAAAGTCATTATTATGGCAAAAAGGCGAGCATCCATTTTGATTGAAACGCTCAAGACCTTTATTTGCAAAACTACACAAACATGTTTCTGAAGTTATCTGACAAAGAAACATGTATTTGCAGTTCAAGACCAGAAATATTACTGAGCATAAGCATTACCATGGCATCTGAATTCATATATGCTATCACAACCATTTTTTATTCACCTACTAATGTACACACATGCAATGCAAGACAGCGGAAATATGATGTGACATTGCCAACTGACAAAACACAAATTTAACTTGCTGCCTCATGCACCCTGAGCTGAACGCCTGAACTGTGAGTCTCACTAGCCAAAAGCAACAATTCATTAGAAATGGTGCACAGTCCCCAAAATAATTTAGAATAGGAGGTGCAAGGTGCCATTTTTTATAAATAGTGGTACGGTGCTCGCTGCTACTAATGTCATAACACTAAGTTCCCTATGCAATTTGACGAGTGGATCTCATAACAAAGTAACTAACTAATCAAGGCAAGGAGAAAAATGTGAGCATGCTGAAGGTCCTAGCAGAAGCAAACGGTTTAATAAGTAACTAAAAATGAAGGAAAAAACATGTAAGAAAAAATAACTCAACGGGAAGAAGCCAAGACATGTCCAAATCCAGCTTAATGTGTGCATACTGTGATGCTAATTACTATTTCTGTATGACACTGAAAATGATGCAGTCATATTCACAAGATGAGAAAATAATACTTCTTGCTTATCCTGAAATTCACAGATTTCATATTTCACAGATGTACTAGCCATTAGAATAGCACCTAAACACTAACAAGCAATATGAGTGATTATTATAAGGGGTGGAAAGTAACATGCATGGCCACATCAGTGTTAATTCAGGACCGTTCGCCAAAGTAGAATGATAATTTACACTACCAAAAAAGCTAACACCTGCATCATATTGCAATGTCCTATGCATGCAAAATAAGTAATTAAAGATCGAGGGCGAGTTTACCACTTCAAATAGTTGGTGGGCACAAAGACGGTGGGAGACCGGCATACAGTGTGCCAACTATTTGACAATCAGTCTGACAGAACCGCTCAATCTGGAAAGTCTGTAGATCCAATGAAAAATAGTCTACTACTTGAGTATGCTTATGTGACCCGTGTAGGAGCAAGTATCCACCAGCTACACCATCGATGCCATAGCAATAATTTTCCGGCAAAGAGATCACAGACTTGGATTGCCACTGGTTTGTGCCGTTCCCATCCTTACACTGCTCTTCATACAAGAGATGATATACACTAGGCTTAGAGACAGTAAACATCCCGAGTCTTCCTTCTCCTGCCTCCACAATGGCCATCTCCCGCAGACAAGCGGCTAAGTACCCCAGATGAGGGCAAGGCGGAGGCGGGAGGTCAATGACGGAGAACTCCATCCTGCGTGCGTCGAGCACGAGCAAGTTGTCAGCCTCATAATTATGCCAACAGAAGCATCCATGGGCATAGTGGCGCCTAAGCGCACCCGAGCGTGGAAACACGTCAAATGTAACAGGATCAGGGAGCCATTGTCCGGCGCACGAAGAGAAGACAGAGAGGACGAGCTTGGTTGTGCACCACACTAAGCACATTACTCTGAAGTCTCTGAATGATGAGTTCTCATGGTCGCCAGGAGGAGCAAGGAAGGACTCGCATTTCAAGATGCCGGGCTGATGGACTTGACCGGCGAGATGGTCGGGGACGGCGGGCAAAAGCAGGTAGCGCCGGTGCAGGGGGTCGTAGACAGCGAACACCCTAACCAGGTCCGGGCGGTTGTAGTCGACGCCGGTCCCCACGCGTTCGGGGGAGTAAAGGGCGCGGCCGTCGCGGTCGTCGCGGCGGCACCAGCGGTCGCGGGACGGGGGGAGGAGAATGGAGCACGACAAGTTGACATCGGCAAGGGTTGCTGCCGCGGCGGCAGAAGGGTGGGGCGGCTGGGCCGGGGTGAAGCCGCCGCAGATGATGCCGAGGAGAGGCGGCGGGTGCAGGGTGCGGAATCGGCGGAGGAAGGGGTGGCCGGCGACGACGCGGCGGAAGGAGACGCAGGCCGAGGAGGCTCGGGCGAGATCGGCGGCCGTGGGGAGGCGGAGGAAGATCTCCTCCAGCAGTTCATCTTGGAGCCGCTGCGCCATTAGGGTTAGGATAGGGCGGAGGATGGAAGTGATATTTGGTCACAACCGAAACTAAATAAAGGCCTGACACGAATCATCCTTGGGCTGTAAAATCATGCCCCGGCCCGGTCAGCCCGTTGAACCCGGGCGGGGCTCGGGCCAAGCTGTACATACCCAGGTCTTCACAAACACTGAGATATGACGAGCTTGTCTCAAAAAAAAAAAAACTGAGATATGACGAGCTTGCCTAAAAAAATAAAAACTGAGATATTACGAGCACCCCCACAGAACAAATATGACGAGCATGGGGATCTTTTATTTTTCGCCATGCCTTTTCTGGCAATTTGAAGAATTTCTCTTGTTCTCATCGACATGGATAGTTTGTCCCACTTTCTTATAAGCTTAACGAATTGTTCTTTCTTCCCATTGTGGTGCTTCTTCTCCGCACGTGGTGACCAACCTTTCTCGATGCACGTCATAGTGTGACGGCGCCTGTCGTCACGCACTGTCCAAGGCAAACAACGACGACAAACTAGGAGTTGAAGGAAGCAACACAAAATAGGGCGGTCAGGGTCGAGGAGGAGAAGAGGTGATGCAGGGAGGAGAAAGACATACATGAAGGAGGGGGCAGGAGGGCGGATCATATATAGAGCGTACGGCACCCCCTAGCACCGTAGCGCGCACGCCCCAGCTCCCCTTCTGGGCCGGTCCATGTGGGGAGCGAGATCCCCAATTTTTTTTTCTTTTTTCTTTTATGTTTCTTTTTTTGCTTTATTTTTTTGTTTTTTTATGATTTTTAATTTCTTCTTCGTCTTCGTTTCTTCTTCTTCTTTTTTCTTGTTATTTAGAATTTTTTAAAAATCTTGAACATTTCAAAATTTGTTCACCATAATTTTAATAAATTTTCATCAAATACAGAAAATTTTCATCCAGTTTTCAAAAAGTTCATCCATTTTTCAAAAAAAGTTATCTTGAATTGAGAATTTGTTCATCAAGTTTAAAAAATAAAAAATGTTCATCTTATTCAGAAAATGTTCATCGTATTCAAAATTTGTTCACCGTAATTTCTAAAAATGTTCATCAAATTCAAAAAATCTTGGTCCATTTTTCAAAAATTTCATTCTTTTTTTCATAAAATGTTCTTGAAATGAGAATTTGTTCATCAAGTTCTAAAAGTGTTCATCAAATTCAAAATCTGTTCATCTGATAAAAATGTTCGTCGATATCCAAATTCATGAACTTTTTTTCATATTCATGAACATTAATTCCGGGACATTTTTTGGCTCCAGGAACTTTTTAAAAATTTGCATTTTTTCGAATTTTGGAAAGTTTTGGAAATTCTGAATTATTTAAAAATGAAAAAAAATAAAACAAGAAAATAGGGGGCTCCCCACTGCCGCTCATTGGCCGGCCCAAAATGGGCGTGCGGGGTCAGCGGGGGGTGCACGCGCTTCCGCTCCTTGGCGCGTGTTGCGCCAAATAGGAGCTCCCAGGTAGGAGGTAGCCTTTACCTACTAAAAAAAAGGGTAGGAGGTAGCCTTTTCTCAAAAAAAAAAAATGTAGGAGGTAGCCACGGATGGGTGAGTCGCCTGACCTGACCGGTGGGTGATTGCAAGTCCGATGGGGTAGCCCGACTCATGCGGGGTCGAAGGACGGGGAATGAGAGCGACGAGTGAGAGAAGCTTCAAGCAGGCTCTGTTGAATTCATGAATGTTAATTTTTCTTCTTGAATTGCGAGTTGAATTTACAATTGGAATTTTGACATGTATACACATTTTATTTCTATTTAATCAAAATATTTTTAGAATCCTTGACGACTTTTAGTGTTGGCTTTTGGCATTGGTGCACCAATTGTCATAGGAACACTGGGAGCACAAGATATGTTCTCAGATGAAACCCTCGACTCCGCCAAATCCAAGTTCTCCTAGCCCACCATTCTTATTCATCAGCAAAAGCGGAAATGGATAGTCGGCGCCAGCAGCGAGCAGAACATGAGTTGTGGAAATGTTTACACAAGGGAGTGGTATGTGTTGGGATCCGAACCACACGGGTATTTCCCGCCTGTCCAGAAAAAGATGCGGACTCCTACTTAGATACTAGAGGGTGAGATATGTCCACTAGAAAGGGAGTGAATATGTGCCCACAAATTTTAACCAATTTATTTATTTTATAGAAATTGGATATATACCCTCAAAAAAAGAAATTGGATATATATAAGCTCTCTAAAATAAATCAAGCAAAATAAGATTAACAAGTAAATACTATCCAGGGCTACACTAAACACAAATAAAAGAGAGGATCTAAATAACCAATAGAGGAACACACAAAGACAATGTGTTTTTTTTTCTTTGCCTAAAGTTCAAATCTGGGGGATTCTAATATTCGTTGGACATGGGGTAGACACCTAGCCTTCTTCTCCTTGAGCTTTGGTCACATAGTTCAACCTCAACCAACAAGGGTAAATCTTGAGGTGATTGTCCTTACTTTATCGAGGCAAATCCACATGCTTGGATGCTCTCAGTGGACTCTAACCGTTTAGGAGTCCACTCAACTCCAAAGTAACGAGCTTAACAAAGAACTCTAACCGTTTAGGAGTAAAATCACCAAAATATGAGTTACATGACACAAATTTTATATCATTGGACTTCTTCTGAATGCATATCTAATGATGTATTTTTGTGTGTGGCATATAACTAATAATTGTGGTTAAAGTTTTACTTGAAGTATGTGCTAGCCTTATAAATCTGCATACTGGTGTGGTGACTGATGATACTGCAAGTACGCATTCTTGCTGCCTTGTGATTGTTCATCTACCTGAAGAATGGTGTTGGAAGAACATCATGGCATGTCTGCAAGTGTCAGCTCAATCCTCTGCCGGTTGTTCATCTGCCTGAAGAATGGTGTTGTAAACATCATGGCTATCATCAGTTCCAGAATAACAATTCGAATTGATAATGGATGTGGAAAACCTTCACTGACAGAGGACATTTTACAAATGCATTTTCGCATGAGATGAACATGCCACCATACATTCAGCACAAACAGACTTTGGGTTACTAAAGCCGCAAACAAAGTCAGTTCAAACAAAGACACTACTGAAGCTGGACACTACAAGTAATAAGCTAGTCCAGTCTCTTGCCAGGCATAAAGGACTGCACGAGTAGCAGAAACGATATGAAATCTTCAACAGGAAAAAGAAGGTGGATGCGACGGACATCCACTCATGCTTCTTCTTCTTCAGTAGCTCAAAGAGGCATCATATTCGCTCGGTTGCAAATTGTTGTCGAATGCAAACCGCTTTTGCTCTTTCAAAAGCTATTGCATTTATTCTCCTTAACATCGCACCAGTCACGCTTAACATGACACCAGTCACCTCACGAGTCCTTGTTATTGGCGTATTTCTCTGGAGAGGTCCTGGTTATAGAGGGAAAGGGTGCTTACTATTTAGATACGACAACTCGAAAGAAAGTAGTATTAAACTGAAACAAACTGATGAATAGAGGGTATGTGTCAGCAAGACTCCCTTTTCTGTATTCAGCTGAAATACTGAATGGGAATGAGGATTTTAAATCTTCATAATACAAAGATTTTTCATGAATACTTGTATGTAACAGAAATATCTACTTGTGGAGAATCACTAAAAGTCATTATGCTGAAAAGATGAGCATCCAATTTGATTGAAACGCTCAGAGTCAACCTTTATTTGCAGAACTACCCTCACATGTTTCTGAAGTTATCTGACAATGAAACATGTAAACGCAGTTCAAGACCGGAAATATTACTGGGCATAAACATCAGCATGGAATCTGAATTCATACATGAGATGACAACTAGTATTTGGTATTCACCTATCAGCTTGTACGTTATGCAAGACAGCAGAAATTAAATGTAGATTTAATACGTTTGGTTTATTAGTACAACCAAGACGTTATAAGCGACTACCTATCATTATTTAATCAGAGTGATAGACATGTAAATGCATGAGAGGCAAGATAGGAGCCATCATTACATAAACGGGCACTGAGAATGTGACACCAAGTATCACGTCATATTGAGACAGGAGAACTAAGCGCTGAAGCGTAAATTTTAGTGAAATTAGGGAATCACTAGGGCGTTGCATTCCAACCCCACTTCTCTCTTCCAAAGAAAAATCAGAGTCTCTAGTGCCTTTGGCCTTGTTTTAAATTTAGTGAAACTAGCACCGTTTCACCATCTATTCGGACATAGCAGTGGACTGCATTCCATAACAGTTTTCAGGTTTCCCATTAGGCTAGACATATGTTTGGGAATCGAATGTAGTGTATGTCTCAGCTTTTCATGCCTCAGTCGATGTAATAGGCTGGTTCGGCTAGTGTGTTTCCCACGTGGGAAGACAGAGTCAGTTACAGTTGCAAGTTGAAGCATAATTACAGATTGGGTCATTACGAATATGATGATGGCAAAACAACATTTTTTTCGTGGCCTAATTTAGCAGACATCATTATTCCACCTACAATGGCACCAGGCATGATAACTTACTGAAGATAAAAATGGGGAAAGTACATGTCAAATCAAGCTTAACTGAAGGGAAAGTAGGCAATATATGTACAAGAAAAAAAGACTCAAGAGAAAGTAGGAAATACATGTCAAATCCAGCTTAACTTGTCCATACTATGATACTGATTACTATTTCTGTATAACACTGAAAATGAGGACAGTCATATTCAAAAGATGAGAAACATACACTTCTTGCTTATCCTGAAATTCACAGATTTCGAATGACAGATGTACTAACCATTAGAATAGCACCTAAACACCGACAATCAATATGAATGAGTATTATAAAGGGTGGAAAGTAACTTGGCCACATCAGCCTTAATTCAGTCAGGACCATTTGCCGAAGTAGAGAATGATAATGTAGAAGTAGAGAATGATAATGTACACACTACCATATAACCAACACTTGCATCATATTGCAATTGAATGTTATATGCATGCAAAGTAAGTAATTAAAGATCGAGGGCAAGCTTACCACTTCAAAGTGTCGGCGGGGACAAGGACGGTGGGAGATCGGCATACAGGTCACCAATAATGACATAATCACCAGTCCGACAGAACCACTCAACCTGTAAGGTCTGGAGATCCAGTGAAAAATAGTCTACTATCAGCCTGTTGTTTTCTGGATGCCCAGTTAGGAGTAACCGAGTAAGTATCCACCAGCTGCACCTCTGATGCAATAGCGGTAATTTTCCGGCAAAGGGATCGCGGGCTTGGATTGCCACTGGCTTGCGCCATTCCCATCCTGAGAATGTACGGCATACAAGAGACGATGTGCACCACGTTTACTTCGATCGATAGTAAGCATCCCAAGCCTTCCTTCTCCTGCCTCCACGGTGGCCACCTGACGCATATCAGGGCCAGGCGGAGGCGGAAGGTCGATGACAGAGAACTCCATACTGCGCACGTCGAGCATGAGCAACATTTCGGCATCATCTTCATAACAAACTAGCCAACAGAAGCATCCATGGGCGTAGTAGCGGTGCGATGCCCCGCATCCGAAAACGTCAGACGTAATAGGATCAGCGAGCCATCTTCCGGCACAGAAAGAGAAGACGAAGAGGACAAGCTTGGTTGTGCACCGCACTAAGCACATTACTCTGAAGTCTCTGAATGACGAGTCCTCGTCGTCGCCCGGAGGAGCAAGGAAGGGTTCGCATTCCAAGATGTCCGGCTGCTGGACCTGATCGGCGAGATGGTCGGGGAGGACAGGCAGCAGGAGGTAGCGGCGGTGCAGGGGGTCGCAGACGGCGAATTCTTTAACGAGGTCGCGGGGGTTGTACATGCTGTTGAACGGATCGCTGCCCTCCTTGAGGCGGGGGCTGAAAAGGGCGCGGCCGTCGCGGACGTCGCGGCGGCACCAGCGGTCGGGGGACGCGGGGAGGAAGGGGCAGGAGAAGTCTGCGTCGGCATAGGTGGCTGCCGCGGCGGCGGAAGGATGGGGCGGCTGGGCGGGGAAGAGTCTGCCGCAGAGGATGCCGAGGAGGGGTGGCGGGTGTAGGGTGCGGAATCGGCGGAGGAAGGGGTGGGCGGTGATGACGCGGCGGAAGGAGACGCAGGCCGTGGAGGCGCGCGCGAGGTCGGCGGCCGCGGGGAGGCGGAGGAAGATCTCCTCCAGGAGTTCATCTGGGAGCGCCGGCTGCGCCATTGGGTTGGGCCGGCGGAGGACCGGGATCTGCTGCTACTGTAAAACCACCATTTGGGTGAATTTAAATTGTCTCTGCCAATTAACCAGCTAGGAGTATATGTAAGGTCTCATGCTATTTTAACTGTGTGGTCCAACAATTAGGAATAAAATTATGAATTGCATTAATTGAAATTGATTTAGAGACAAATTGCATTAATTGTTAATTGATTTAGAGACAAATTGCATTAATTGTTAATTAGTTTTGACAACAATGTTAGTGATTTCACATTAAATCAGGAAACCACGTTGGCAACACTAATTGCTTTCCCTCCCCTTAATTATATCCCAGTGGAAGCAATGCGTTCATGCACCAATGACCTCCAACAGTCCAGCGACAACACCCGACTGAGCTGTTCAACCGATGGTGCAATGCAAACAGAGATAGAACATGAAGCTCGAGTGCTCGACCAGAGCGGTTGGAAAGCGGCATCGCCGGGATGGCAAACCCCTATGCGACGACACATAATTTTAGTGGAGAAATGAGGACGCCACTACAGGTCTGCAGCTGATGCAAAGTGATAAGGGTCATACCGATACATGGCATAACTCAGTTTCCTAGAAGGCCAGACCTTAGGCAACATACGTGCAACGAAAGGGAAGAGTCGCTGGACAGGGAAACGACATCGTAAAAACTCCCCAATAGGGGGCTGCAAGGCGCGACCGCAAGGCGAGCTAAGCAAGTCACGGTTGGCTCTGCTGCTCGACGTCAAGGTCGCGGGAGGGGCACCGCCACTCCCGCCTAGCGTCGGCCGCCGCATAAGGGATTTTCTCGTGAAAGGACGAAGGAGCAACACCATTTTTTGGGGAAGGAAGAGCGATGCAGTTTTACACCAGACGATGAATGCTACAACAGAAAGTCCATTGGGCCTAAATTAACACCGGATGGTCAAAGTTGTCATCTCTACTTCTAAGGGACGAGTTGGTAGTCTCCGTTCCGCGGTTTTTTTTCGTCCCATCTTTGTCTGGTTTTTTTCGTTCCTCCTCCCACCTCCCACGTAGTCCCTCGCACGCAAAAAAAAAAATCAAAGCAAACCACGTAGCGATGCCTCCAGGTACTCCCCTCGCAGACAAGAAAATCGAAAGAAAATAAACCGATGAAAGAAAACCAACGAAAAAAATCGTACGCACGAACGAGCGATCGAAGCCTCCAGGGTGCCCTCGAGGGGGAATCTGATTATTTGCCACCCCTTACTTGGCACATTGACAATTTGCCACTTTTTATTTTGTATTTGATCTGGTGACACTCTTTATCTGGGTGTTTGATATTTTGCCCTCTGTCAAATGGGTCCCACAAAAAAGGACGAACTTGCCCTTACCTCTCGATTGACCAGGAACAGAGGAGCTGCCGGTCGTTCCCATCCCCTCTCTCGCACGCAGGGGCGAACGCAGGCAACGACGGCGGCTACTGGACGACGGCGGCGGCCCTGGTGAGTCCCTCTCTCGCTCCCTTCCTCTTTCCTGCTCCCTCCCTCTCTCGCACTCATCTCCTCGGCGGCGCCCCTAGGGTTAGGTTAACCAGCAAGCGGAGCGGCGGCGGCTTCCGGTCGGAGCCTCGCCGCGACTCGCCTGCTCGCGAAGTCCCGCACAGCCCCTGGCTCGCCCGCGCGTCGACGGCCGCCGCTGCACCTGGAATTCACGGATTCTCACGTTCATGCTTCTGCTGTGGCCGCTATGTGCTGCTGCTGTCCATCTGCGCACATACATAAGCCCAGGCAAAGACATCAGCACACAAACTCTCGCTGTACATGCAGTGCTCATACATCACAAGAATCTACAGAGTCCTTTTTATCTCCTTGTCTTTCTGATCTGAGGCGGCCTTGGTGGAGCGCAGTAGGAAGACGTAAGCGCAATGATGTACAACGGCAAAATGCATTTCGACTTTGAGCTTAACTAGTTTGACCATGTTTTGACCGAAATTAAAAAGTTGTCAGAAAAAATTCAAAAAATTACAGTAAATCATTCATATATGTGTGACTAATCTGGGAAAGTTTCACGCAATTTGGATCATTGGTTCAACGGCTCTATGCATTTCAACTTTGACCTTATGAAGATGTATATAATGGAGCTCATGGGAGCAGCGGGGGCAGCCCGCGTACGTGAGGCAGCAGGAGTCAGGAGTCGGGGAAGCTTTTGAGGCAGCAGAGGGCGAAGGCCGCAGGGCAGCAGCAAGGCCCGGCGGGGGAGCAGCAGGGTACAGCGGCGGCGGCTGTGGTTATGTGCAGGGGTTCATGCACTGATTTGGACGAGAATGGCTAAGGATGTGCTCTGTTTAGGTCAAACAGGTACAAGGGTACAATGGTCCTCTATTTGTTGTACTTAGTTTGTCTATTATTTTCATAAATTATTTTTGTGTTGAAAAGTGGCAAAAGATCAAAGTCCAAAGAAATAAGTGTCATCAGATCAATTACAATGTAACTAGTGACAAAATGTCAAAGTCCAAAGTAAAGTAAAGGGTGGAAAAAAATCAAATTGCCCGCCCTCGAGCGAACCACGCCACACCAGATCCCTTCCCCGCCGCCCTCGCACTCGCATCCCTTCGCCGCCGCCCTCGCACATCAAGCCGCCGCCGATCCCTGCGCTACTACGGGAGACGCCGCCGATCCCGTTGAGGAGCCGCCGCCGATGACGGGAGCCGCCGCACGCTCACCTACCCCCTCCCCAATCCCTAGCCTCGCACCTCCTTCTCTCTGGCGCCTCCTACCTCGGCTGGGCGGCGGCCTCGAGTGCCTCTTCTTCCCCAATGCGGCCTCAACCAACGACGATGCACCCCGTTGATGACTCCGCCCCACGATTCCCATCGGTCGGCGCCTTGCCAGCCGTGACCTCCCCCTCCATGTATCCCTGTGATCCGGTCGTGCACCACCGCCTCTCCAGGCGCCTAGATCCAGGCTTCCAGAAGGGGATAGGGGTGGAGGCGGCAGCGGAGGGGACGGGGATGTGGACCGGAGAAACTACATGGTAGAGGCACAACAAAGCGTTCAAGCACGGCACCCCGTCGCATGCAGCTGCAGGTAACTACTTCCCTGAGTCTCCTTCGTAGGTGTGGTCACTATATTTCCTACTTGTGCAGATCCTAAATGGTTGTAACTCCGTTCATTCTCTTCCTAACAGTAGTTCGTCAGCCACATTCGACTAATCCAATGCATTCGAATTGCCTTGGTGTATGAAAATAACGATATAGGCTTGATGTGTACAAGTGCATAGCTACTTATCTAGCCTAATCTGACTGTAGCTTATATTCTTAATCTTTTTATGCACACTATTTTAGCCAGCAGCAGATGTTGGGCACTTTGAGGTATGCAAACCTTCTCAGAGCAAGGGGAGCAAGAGTACCGGTACTGCATTTCTTATCTTCGTCACTCAAAATTCCCAGAACTAATCTTGAGCTCTTGCTTTGATACAGAACTAATCTCGAAGGTGATAGCCCGGTTTCTTCCCTGTTTTAGATCAACCGTTCTTCTTTCTTCCTTGGAGCTCCACTGTTTTGGATGAACTGGACTAACCCTAGCTAATTGATTAATTTCTCATGGAAATAGAATTTAGATGAGAGTGAAATTGAACTGGAGGGTGCTTAATTCGCTGGATGGAGGCTGCATTATTTTCTTTAGGAGAGAACCCCTTTTCCATAGTATACTCTGTACTTGATAAGGACACAAATCCCTCTCAATAGTTTTGCAAGGTGAACTCAATTTTTTTTTTGTGCTTAATTGTGTAGATGGGATGAAGGTCATCCACGAGGTGTCTCAAGGTGAACTCCATGGTACCCGATCAAGTGGCTGGAGGGAATGGTGTATGCTCACAAGGTACGTGATTTAGCTGTGCTTCTGACTATATGTGTGCTCATGGCCTCATGGGTTCTGATATAGCTGTGCTGGCTATATTTCGGTTTGTACAGACCAATTTGTTTCACTCGGACAAGAATCCCATGAACCTTAATGTGGCCTTTTAAGTTTCAGGTACAATATTCTCTTCTGCTCTATTGCGTCGTGTGCTCCACCCCTGTACCTTATGATTCATGAGTTTCCGGTGACAAAATGTGTTATATTTGTAGAGTCGATGCTTTAGGAGAGGGAAAAGCAGCTGCCCACGCAATGGTTTCCAGTTATAAACCAAGCTATTTAAAAATGATCAAGTAAAGAAAGAAATATTTCATGGCTGTACCTATTTCCTTTCGTGGGATTTAAAGGGTTACTAGCTAGCTACAATTGGACACTTCATTTGTTTGCTTTTGAACTAAGTTTGATAAGACCTTGAATGTTGCATGTGAATTACTTTAGCTAATTGTCTTGCCGTCGAGCTTTTAGTTGAAGTTCACTGAATTTCTTGTAATGACATTTCAGGGATAATACGATCGACCCAACTGTTAGCTTTAGGATGCTTTTTGGAATCGACTCATGAAGATGATGGCTAGCCTGCACGAACATTTTAAGCTTCTGCATAAATGATTCAGATAGTCTACAAGAAAGGTAAATAATTATAGGGAATACATGTACGTTGCTCCCACAATATCCAGTTATTGTCAGCAAACTTGCTTGTGGGCCATGCCGACAACGACAGGTGGATGAAAATGCAGCTCACCAACGGCGATTGGAACACCGACGTGGGTGAACCAGCGGTTTGACGCCGCCGGCTCGACCTACTTCGCTAGCAGCATCGATCGTTAGGCCGCCATGGTTGCAGTATAGAAACCCTTACTGCCATATACATGTCCTTTTTTCCTCCCTGTCGCTTCCGCGGATGGAAACTATAACAAACTCCCCTGCAAACACGCGAACAATCGGCCATGGCTTCCGCCCTCCGAGCCCAGTTACGTCATGTACAATCTTACCGGCTGGCATCATGTACAATCTTACCGGCTGGCATCATATAGTTATCACAGTGTCACTTTTTGATATGGAACTGTCATGTTTTTCAGCAGCCATTATATAGTTAGCTGATCATCTTCCCACCTGGTGTTACAGCCCTGCACATATCTGAAGGCAAAGATGGTCCATGAGTGACCGTGTGATGAAAACTTTCATGGCTATTTCAAAATAGACCTGATGTTAGGTGAAAATATTCATCGATGGTTCAATGAAGATGCATCAAATTTCATTTTGTAGTTTTGCATGTGGAGGTGATTATCATTGAAAAGCATTATTCTTTTAATGGATGTTACTTGCCATCTCGGATGGCTCTTTATATTTTCAAAATTGTTTGTAAACCATGGATGGGATGTCATTGTCTGCAAAACATGGATTAGACTTATTTTGGCATAGGCAGTTCGGAAATTCACATGATATGCACTGTACTATTGCTTGTTCTTCAGCCAATCATTAATATAGTTCTTTTTTTTAATGTGTCTCTGTATTGAACTCTTACGCATTTTGTCAGTATATATATAGATAATAATATGCAGATTCAGTGATCTATATGCATAAAGTTTGTTTGTTCTCTTTTAGTAATTATGCGGATCATCAATATTCAATATTAGATGACACATTGTCCACAACATTCAGTAAGTGTGTTAATCCTAATAAATCATGGACGGTTGCTGATTCTAGATATTGATAGAATGCTAATAAATTACACCCTAGAGTAATATGAGAGTATTTAAATTTTGATGGACCGTCCATGATTCCGGCACAGTACACAGGCTCTTTTAAAATATCAACATTTCTCCGGTTTGCATTTTTTGTACTGAAGTTAAACCTATCCAGCGTGTTCGTGAACCTGAAGTCGGCTTCAGTATATATCAATTGGAAGTTGGCTTGTGTGCCTCTGCCTGTATGTTTACATTTTGCAAACGCAGTTTATGCCTGACATTTGTGTCTCTTTATTTATGCAGAACTATTCTAGAGCTAAGGCATCAGGTACGCTTTAGATACAAACTCTTGCTCAACGTAGTTTCCATATAGTGTTAAATTCCGGTGAACTATATCTCACCCCATGCATGCTGCCTACCCCTTTGTTGCAAACACAAAGTTGCATGAGACCATATCGATTGGGTATACTTTGTTACTGACTGATTGGTTCATGGATTAAACATGGACTGTAGGAAATTGGGAGTTGTAGAAGGAGGAAAGGAGAAGAGAAGAGAATAGAAGAGAGAAAGAGGACTTATTTCATTGGATTCGCGGCTGTCTGATTCCTTTTTGCTGCAAGGATAGATCTCCGTTGACCACATATTCAGTAGTAGGTCAAAAGGTTATTTTAAATTATAGAAATAATTGGGTTCATAATTTGGTTGTGGCACCCACATGAAAGCTGTAGAGTTCATCGATATCTTTCCAAGGATACTAAGTTTCTGCAATTCAGAATAATGATTGTCAAGATATCACCAAAACATATTTCTATGTTCGAGGATTTTTAATACTAGAAGATTTTCTGTTTTACAAGAATTAGTCTACTTACAGGAAGAACCAGTTTTTGGCCACCACATGAAACTTGCAAATGATCTCCTTCAGATATTCATACTATTCTCATTTGCTTGATTTTGTGAAGTGCATTAAGATTTACAGTATAGAGCAGATATGTTCAGAATGGTTTGAATGTTAAGTGAAAGATATAGGAAGACATGATTTCAGTATCTTGATGAGGGCCAGATGTAACATGCTGATGAATAACGTATTTTATATTGCTGGGACATGTCTTTGGCCTCACATTACTTAACTCTGCAGCTGGTTTGTAGAGCTGCATCTTCTATTCTTCTTTTAGGTTCTTCGGAGGAGCGACGCTGCCTGTGGATCGTGGCCCGAAGCGGCTGCTACTTCCTGGTTTGATTTTTTGCTGATCAGTTCCCGGTGATGGGATTATGGTTTTTTGTGAGACTTCTCCTGAAGAGATTTTTGTTTTTGGTTTTGGTTTTGATGGTGAATTTAGGATAACAAGGACAATGGCACAATGCTGCTGCCATACCGGCAGGTGCTGGACATGATTCTCAAAGAAGATACAGATGTGCATGCTTCACATCTTGTACACGCTTATGCAAAGTGTGATTTTATTCATGTTTTGATGAGCTTAATTTCGTATGCTACTGTTTGCTTCTGCCTGAAGGATACATATGGTATGTGAGCGGTGGGTATGGATGAGGTCAGAGCGTTTGTTAGTGCGTCGTTTTTGTTGGATACTTTAATCTGTTAGGGTTGGTATATATTGAGGGTTGATGATGACATGTTTATTTTGATTGGTGTGGTTGCCTCAAAGTAATGCCCTGCTACTCCATGGGGGGCGTGAGCGAAGATTTACACCTTAAGCATAGGAATGAGGGAGTAGGTCTCCAACAGAAGAGGCGATGGTGCTAGGAGAAAAAGAAAACTCTGATCTGTTCTTCAAAGAGGTACATCGAGGAACAAGTATATGGTGCTACTCGATGGTCAGTCAGATTCTGACTATTATTTTGTGATGCCAAAGAGATAGCACATGATCTACTGCTGGGGAATTGAAGTATAGTGTTTACCAATATACTGGCATGTATTTTTTTCTAAAGGATATACTGGTTTCCTTTAGTTGAAATATAAAAAAATTGGTCCCCAATGATTCAACAAGAGTTGTTCATTAAAAGCGTGTGGTTTCTTCATCAAGAATTGAAATAAGCGCTATTAAAACTCCATGGAGAGCAATAATATAATTGTCACATGGGGTGACATTTATTGGCTAATTGTATAGCTTATGATCTTATGGAGTTTAGGTTTGTAAATCCACGTATTTTATAGATGAAGAAACAAAGAAGGAAATGACTACATCAAGGATCACATATGGTTAAATGTAGAAACAACGAACACGGTGGCGTATCAGTTGCAACATGGTGAAACTTTTAGGATAGAAGGGTAAACTAATTGCTTGGTTGCTTCAAGAGTTAATAATGGACACGGCGGCACAAGAATACTTTTGTTTCGTCGTAATGCATGATATTCAATTGTATGTCATAACATGGCAATGACTCGGGATATATCGGATCTGCCTTGATGGCGGTGGCGGATCAGCATGAACACAAGGGGTGGGAATCAGGGCGAGGAGCGGGTGATCGACGGGGGACTCCTCCTTGGTGGTCCGTGGGGATGTACAATGTGAAGGTGGGAGGGCGCCATGGCGAGGTGAGGTGGGCGTCATCAGATTTTAAAGAATAGGGCCCTAGCGAGAAATGTCCGGCTACGGCGGGAAACCGAGCGGGAAGGCTCAGACAGAAAAAGGGAAGGGTGCGTCGTGGGGTTGAGTTTTTGTGTTAGGATCGTGTGTTCGAGATAACATGACGGATAGTACGGACAAGCACATTTCTCTTTCACATATGGTCTGGATTTGAACAAGTCCGAATTGTTTAGATGGTTGAATTTTGGGGTGCATGCTGGGAGCCCGTTCGATGTCCGAACACGCCCAAACATATGAGAAAGAAATGAACTTTGACCTTCGTGACGACCTTAATCATCTGTTTGATTCATTTATATGCCTTGTAGCCCGTAGCAATGCACGGGCGCTCTACTAGTCAGAGTAGAGGATGGGTGTCCAAGAAAGGTAATAGTGGAAGATGGGAAGACCGCGGAAGAGTAGGGAGGGCTCTGGAGGCAGATCAAGGGGAGATGCTCACTAATGGAGAGAGAGGTGACGTGGGAGATGGCGAGGAGACATTGCCGGAGCAAATTTCTTTTTTGAGTGAGGCGAGCGACTGAATTGTCTCTAAGATCAGTTAGTTGTTTCTAGTCTTTTCCGGTTAGACATAAGCTTTCAAGGAAAAGCAGTCTAAGCAGGACATAGAGTTTCTTAGCTTGGGCTCAAATTAGACCGAATGAACAGTAAAATCAAAAAAATATGAAAATAAAAATAAATCCTTTTTGCAAACATTGAGAAATGTCTTTGTGTGCATGCAAAGTTTCATCATGGAATCATTCTGAAACTCATGGCAAAAACAAAAATGATGCTCGAAAGATACTACTTTCAAAAGCATTTTGGAGCATTGGTTTATATTTTTTGCCACGACTTTCAGAAATGTGATATGATAATGAAGATTTGCAAGCACTCGAAATATTTCTTAATGTTTGCTACAAAAAATCAGCATTTTTTTGAATTATTTTTTTATTTTACTATTCATGCCAAGAGCATTTGAGCTCGAGCTCAAATTAGAACTTTCGATCTAAACATCCCTTCACATGTACAACTCACTACTAGATGATTATTTTGAAGGAAAAAAAATAAACAACGGTAGTGCTAATTGGCAAACTTTCATTGTGAAGGAACTCTCAGCGAACACCCTCGCAGCCGTTTGATCGAGATCAAAAGATGACAGTTTTTTTTTTAATAATTGCCAACTCTAGGAAGAAGTTGCCATGCGTTCCTGAAGAAATTGCCACTCTCTCACAATGTAAATTGTTAAGCAAAACGTTTGCAATTGTCACCCTGCCCGGCTGACGTTCGCAGATAAGAGGGTCCAAAAATAAAATCATAGGCTTTTTTTTGGCGTGAAAGGTGATTGTATTACTTAGAATTCAAATTACAACTACTCAACACAACTTCTCAACATCGCCTGGTCCAGACTGGAGCTAGAATTCAAACAACAACTAGTCGACACAACTTCTCAACATCGCCCGGTCCACAGTGGAGCCAAACGTGCAGCGTTATGCCATATGATCACAAACAGTGTTTTATTTTTATTTATTTATTTTAAAAAAAATTGTCCAACCCCACCTTGTAGCATCTCTAACCAATTTAATTTTCTCAATAGGAATTGCGGCAGTTGTGCAAGTACATGTGCTGCCAAGAGCACATGAGAAGATACAGCTCAAGATGAGCATCAGCAGAAGCTAAAACACAAATGAGTTTGGGTATGCCATACATACATACTGATACTAGAATCATACACCACCAAAAGCAAACTATTTCCAGGGTTGCTGAAGCCGCAAAGCTTACTTAGCACTCAGTTCAAACAAAGCGGCTACTGAAGCTGGACCGTAGGTGTAAGGGAGCAAATCATGCGGTGGATACATAATAAGCTAGTCTAGTCTCTTGCCAGGCATAAAAGCATTGCAACAAAAAGCAGAAACGACATGAGAGTTTTAACAAGAAAAAGGGGTGGATGCGCCGGTCATCAACTGCTTGTGCCTTGTTCTTCAATAGCTCAAAGAGGCAGTATCTTCTCTTAGCTGCAAGTTATTGTCGAGGGCAAACCACTTTCACTCTTTCAGAAGTTCTTACATTTATTCTCCTTAACATGCCATTAGTCACGCTTGCGAGTTTTTGCCATCAGCGTATTCTCTGGAGAGGTCCTGGTTATAGAGGGAAAGGGTTCTTAAATAAGACAACTCAAAATGAAGTGTTGAACTGTAACAAACTGAGGAAGAAAGCATCTGCCTGCAAGCCTCTCTTTTCTTATATAAAAATAAATAAATAATTTATTGAACAGAAATACTAGATGGGAATGTGCATTTTAACTCACCATAATGCAATTTGTTTCATGAATATATGAAATGCAAACATCTACTTTTGGAGAGTCACTAAAAGTTATTATGCTGAAAAATATGGGCGCCCTATTTGATAGAAATGCTCAGTCAACTCTTATTTGCCAAACAACACAAACATGTTTCTGAAGCTATCTAGACGATTAAACATGTATATTTGCAGTTCAAGACCATAAATATTACTGGGCGTAAACATTACCACGGCATCTGAATTCATATGTGTTATCACAAACGTTTATTAGTATTCACCTATCAATTTGCATGCCATGCAAGACGGCAGAAATAAAATGTAGATTTGATAGGTTTGATTTATTAGTACAACACAGGTGTTATACTGCCACTAGGATAGAGGGAACTGTCATTACATAAACTGGCACTGAGAAGGTGACACTAACTATCACAAACTATTGTCACAGCAGCACTAAGCGCTCCGCAAATTTTAGTGAAATTAGGGAATCACTAGCACGCCGCGTTGCTCGGCAAGTTACTTGTGCCACCAACCACCCAGGTTCCAACCCAACTTCTCCCTCTCAAGGAAAAAAACAGTCTCCAGTGCCTTTGATCTTGTTTTTATTTTTAGCGAAACTAGAACCTTGTCATCTATGTGGATGTAACACCCCAGTGTAATAACCACTGTGATCAGCTGCTAATAATGCCAAGTCATATCATTTGCAGTGCTTAAACATAGTGGTTAACCAAAATAATTCAAACTCCATTCAGAAAATCAACTCAAATTCAAAAGTGCAAAATAAATTTGCTCAAGCGCTGTTGCAAAAATGTTCATTAATTGGCAAATAATCCAGGAACATTTATAAAACCATGATCAATATAATTGGAGTAAGATAAATGACTCAAACAAATTGAAACAACACCAAAACAGCAATATTAAATCCATTTAAAATCAAATTAAATTCAAATGAAGCCCAACTTTGCTCAAACCAATTTTTGATGGATGCTTACATTGCATATTAATATCTGGGCCAAGTCCCATATTTTACAAAAATGCAAAAGTGACCTAACTAATTCAAAACAGAAAATAAATAAAAGAAAAGCAAAGCAGAAATAAGAAGAATTAAAATGAGGCACTGTGCACTGGGCCTTAGTGCACAGTGCCCCGACCACGGCCCACCCGGCCCAGCTCCGTCTCCCTTCTCCCCGTGTCATCCGCGCCATGGCCGCGCGCACGCGCACCAGCCGGGCGGCGACACGACGACGACGCCAAAGCCACCGACGACCGAGAGGATAAGGGCAAGCCCGTTCCTCCCCCCTGGCCACCTCCCTGCCACTTCCCCCCTTCTCCTCGCTCTCCCCTCCCTCCCCCCCCTCCCCCCCTCTCCTCCTCCTCCCCTCCCCCCCCTCCCCCCCCTCAGATCCATTGACGTCCGACGCGGTCGCCGCCGCGCCTCGCTCCTGTCCGCGGCCACGGCCATCAAATCACCTCGCTGACGTGCCCGTCGCCTTCGTCTACATCTTCCGCATCCTCTGGTGGTCGCAGCGGGAGCTGGGAGGCATCACAGCGCCGGGATTCCTCCGTCCCCATCTCCGGTCGCCGCCGCCCTTCTTCGTCTCCGGCGCCGCCTCTGCGCTACTTAGCCTTACACCGGGCCACCTTGTGCCTCCCCGGTGAGCTCCTCTTCCTTCCCCACTCCCTGCTGGTCCTGGCGTGTAGCCTAGCTACCTCCTCCACGCGCGCCCGAACGCAGCGCCACGGGGCTCATCGACGGCGCCTCTCCGGTGACCAAATGGTCACGGGGTCGCGCCCGTTGTACTCAGTGCGTCGAGTAGAGCTCCGCTAGCCCAGCCGGTCGCCCGTTTGCGTGCTAAAATTCCGAAACCGCCGACACCCGAACTCCGGCGCCCGCTCACGAGCTCGCCGCCGACGATTCAGGCCACCGCAGCCTTCGCCACCACCGCGGATCGATGCGGCTTGCTCCGCCCATTCGAACGCGGGGTCGTGCGCGCCCAACGGCGCCCTGTAGACGAATTCCGACGACTCCAGTGCGTCGCCGTCGTGTTTTGACGTCGCCGGCGTCGCTCTGGCGCCGCCGCCGATGTGGCACAGGTGGGCCCCACCTCTGTGAGGCTGCCGGTGGGCCCCAGCGCTTCAGTTGACTTCGTTGACTCTGGTCAACGTCATTACTGTTCACCACAGTGTATGACATGTGGGCCCTCTCGGTTAATTAATCTAATTAAACGAATTTATAAATAAAACTGATTAGTTAATCTGTTCAGACACTGGCATGGGGGGCCCACCCTCTAATTAACCCTCTGTTAGTCTAAATTAACTCTGTTAAAGTTAACAGAGGCTGACATGTGGGTCCCACTGGACCCACATGTCAGGTTTGACTCTGGTCAGCGAGTCAATTGACTGCTGACGTCATCCTTGCGTCATGCTGACGTCATAATTCATACTGTTAATAAAAATAATTTCAGAAAATCATTTAAACTTCGAAAATTCATAACTTTTAAACCGTAGCTCAGATCGAAAAACTTAAAACATGAAAGTTGCTCAGAACGACGAGACGAGTCTGATCGTGTCGTCTGTTTCCTTGTCGGAACCTCCTACGTAGGAGAACTCGTAACTCCGAACCCGTATCTGATAGATGAATAGTGGCTAATCACCGGTAAATAAATCCCGCTATAATTCTAAAAATAACTAAAATGACTTAGAGGCATATTTAGGCAACCCTGCACTGCATCATAGCATCGCACGCACTGTGTTGCATCTGTTTGCAATATGTTTACCTGTTTCTTCCCCCTCTTCTCTCTCGGTAGACCCCGACGTCGACGTAGCTCCTGAGGCAGACGCCGCTCCGGAGTACGACTACGTCCCCGACGACCCTGCCCTTGCCGTCGAGCAGACAGGCAAGCACCCCCATTTTGAGCATTTCGATATCGCCCAGCATTTCGATATCGCCCACTCTCTTCTCTCTTATGCTTGCATTAGAAGTACTGCTGCTACTGTTTTCCTATATCTGCTGCATAGCCTGTTTTATTGTAGCCTACTTTTGATACCAGCCTGTTCTCCTAAACTGTTTAGTATAGGACGGATAGAGCCTTATCAGAGACCCACTTGTCCCGACTGCCCCGCTGGACTCTCATAAGACCCGAGCAACGGGATCGAAGATCAGACCCTGGCACCGCACGTCACTTCCCTAAGATGCTCGACTCTACTGGGTTACTATCGAGTGTCGAGGGTGATACCTCGTCAGCACTTCTGATGATAACCTTGTAGGTTAGTTAATCGGTCGTGGTAAGCGAGGGTAATTCCTCCTACACCACCCCCGATAACGACATCGTCGTGCAACTGTTCAAGAGTGGACCTCGAGGGTGGTTCCTCCTTCGTTCACCTTGATGATATCATCGAGTGGGATTCCATCGAGGGTGATTCCTCAGGGTTCCCCCTTGGTGTCAGACACACGGAGACTTGGTTACTATGACTGAACACTGAACCATGATACTATGATACTAAAGACGGGTCGGCCCTGAGGGGTACCCGCGCGAGCATGTATGCGAAGTGATGTGGAGTCGGGTTGACCTGAAAGGTGCCCGCGAGATAACTACGAGGCGTGGCCGGGCATTCTTAGCCCTTGCCGCAAGTCCTCGAGACGGGGCGACGGGGTCACATCGATCGTGAGTCTCTGCTCGTTACCGCGCGCTCCTAATCCACTAACGGTTTGGATATTTGATCCGAGGGGCCTCTGGCCTGATAGCACTAACCATCACATGGGCATAGTATGGGCGTTCTGCGTCGTATACATCAGTCGAAGCTCTATTGACGTCAGCGAGGAGCGGCCCGTTTTGGATTGGACTGGGAACGCAACTGCGCTTGTATAAGGGGTTGCTAGGTCTGCTTCCGAAACGTCCTCGCAACATGCAGGGTTCCCAGGGCGAAGGCCCAAGACCCCTGGGGGCATAGGTTAGTCCGGCGTGCTGACCTCTCTTTAGAGCCCAGGTCGGGTTGCGGCGTGTTGCTTAGCCGAGGCCGGGCATGACCCAGAAAAGTGTGTCCGACCGGAGTTAAGTGAGAGTGATGGATAACTTGATGCACCCCTGCAGGGAAGAAACTTCTATCGATAGCCTGTCCTACGGTAACGGACACTCGGAGTTGTATCCCGATCGGTACAACTAGAACATGACTTGAGACAAGAACTGGATAGTACGGCTCTGGGATTGCTTTCTCGCAGGGAGTCGAGGAAGAATCTCTGGCCGAGGTTGATGACACTGTTATACTTTACATTATGCAATCTGCACTCTTCTAATGCTGCAAGACCGAAGAAGATGCTGAAGATGCTAGTCTTCGATAGGACTAGGTTTTTCTCCTCTATTCTGGCATTTCTGCAGCCCAGTCCACATATACAGCCCTTCTTTGAAAATGTTGCATATGTAGTGTAGATCCTTGCTTGCTGAGTACTTCGGATGAGTACTCACGTTTGCTTTACTTTTCTTTTTGCCCATATCCAATTGATGCCACTAGACGACGGAGCCTTTGAGTCAGATGCCCCAGCCGACGACCACTTCTACTATACCCGCCCGGCGAGTACTACTACTACGAGGAGCCGACTGACGACCAGGAGTAGGATTCGGAGGGTCCTAGGCAGGAGGCCTACGCCTTTCGATCGTAGAGTTTTATTTTGCCCCGCCTCTGTGAAGGCTTATCTCTCTTTCTGTAATATATCTGTACCCAGATATCTGATGCTTCCACTGACGCTTGTATGCCATCGAGCTATGTATTCGAACCCTCGAGGCCCTGGCTTGTAATATTAAGCTTGTATGACTTTATTTATGTTTTAGAGTTGTGTTGTGATATCTTCAAGTGAGTCCTTAGGCTTGATCGTGTGCATTTGCGTGTATGGTTAGTGCACGATTAAGCCGGGGTCGTCACAGTGAACATAGCAGTCGACTGCACTCCACAACAGTTTTCATGGTTCCCATTAGTCTGATCTAGTGTATGTCTCGGTTGTCCATGCCTAAGTCGATGTAAGAGACTGGTTTGGCTAGTGTGTTTGCCACATGGAAAGACAGCGTCAATTACAATATGTCAGTTGCAAATTCAAGCATAATTACAGAGTGGGTCATTATAAAAAGGGTGATGGTAAAACAGGATTTTTCGGGTGGTCTCACTTAGCAACATCAGGAGCAATAGTATGACCCGAAGTTTCTAATCACAAATGCATTGTGAGATAAAACACAAAAAATAAAACATTCAACCACTATGGTCAACTTACTGCACAAATTGGAGCTATTCCACCTCAGGCTGGATGTAGCGAGCGGGCCAAAAAGCCCGCTCGTGGACCGGCCCGCACCGGACCGAAATTGGAGGCCCGACAAAAAATAACAGTCGGTCCGGTCTGTAAAAAGAGGCCCGAAAGAAGTCCGGTCCGGTCCTGTTTTGGCCCGGTCCGCTGGGTCGGACCGAAAGGAATTTTTGGTTTTGCATTATCTGAATAATGGGGACGAGGCCCAGCCCATTTAGCGCTCCTGGTATGACCTAATCCATCCCAGGCACGCACATCTCACTCAAACGCTCACATGACGCGGCCGTCCTCCTCCACCACGCAACAGCCGCCGCGACGGCATGGCCGGCAGCAGCAGGGCATGGCCAGCACGGCCAGCCACGGCCACGTGCACAACCAGCAGCAGCAGGAGATGGCCGGCAGCCCCAGGCGACGTTTCGCTCAAAAAAATGCACGCACGCATGAACCTGCGCCGCCGCCGCCGCCGTCCAGCGCACAGCCTCTTGTCATCGCGGCCACAAGCCTCCCTGCGACTTATCGCCATGTCCAGGAGCTTCGCAACCGTGAGATCTCCTTCCCCACGCAATGAATCGACCGGATTCGCCCCGAAGCCATCGCCATCATCCTCCTTCCCCAACTCCTGCTGCCGTCGTTCGTCGTCCATTACGTCGCCGTCGCTGCTTCCTCAGCCTCCCCGACCCCTCCATGGAGTTCACCGTGAGTCACCCTCCCTTTCCCTTCTGTTCTTCCCTCCGATTAGCGCCCGGAGCTGTCTCTCGCCGCCGCCGTGATCACCACCTCGCCGCCGCCTCGGTCCTACGGTCTGGCCCGAGCTTTTCGGCCACCGGTCCGGTGCCTGAAAAGGGGACCGCGGCAGTGCTCAGTCCGGTCCGCCGGCGGCCGGTCCAAACGACGGCTCGGTCAGGGCCCGGACCGGCCCGGACCGCCGTCCACCCTGAATTCCACCTAACATGCCACCAGACTTGATAACTTGGTAACAATGCGAGCCAGCAAAACACAAATTTAACATGCTATCTAATGCACCCTCAGCTGACTGTGAGTCTCACCAGCCAAAAGCAAGAATTCATTTGACATGATGCACACTGCACAGCCCAACAAAATTTAAAAATAGTGCAAAGTACCATTGTTTTGATAAATAGTGGTGCTTGCTGCTACTAATGTTATTAACACTAGTGCTTTATGCAATCTAATGAATGGATCCCACCACAAAGTAGCTAACTAAAGGAATCAATGGACAAGAAGAATGTGAGCATGCTGAGGGGAGAAGGAACTAGCTAAAGAAAACGGTTCAATACGTAGCTAAAAAAGGGGAAAATAAGTAGTTTCAAATGTACAAGAAAAAAGACTAGCGGGAAAGTAGCCAATACATGTCAAATCCAGCTTGACTTGTCCATACTGTAATGCTGATTACTATTTCGGTATGACACTGAAAATGAGGACAGTCATATTCACAAGATGAGAAACACATACTTTTTGCTTACCCTAAAATTCACAGATTTCGAATTGCCCAGATACACTAACCATTAGAATAGTAACTAAACACCGACTAGCAATATGAATACATATTATAAAGGATGGGGAGTAACTTGGCCACATCAGCGCTGGTTCAGGACTGTTTCCAAAGTAGAGAATGATAATGTACACACTACCATATAACTAACACTTGCATCAGATTGCAATTGCAATGCCATATGCAAGCAAAGTAACTAAAAATTGAGGGCAAGCTTACCAGTTCAAAGAGTTGGTGGGGACAAGGACGGTGGGAGATCGGCATACAGGTCACCAAACATGACTTTATCACCAGTCTGACAGAACCACTCAACCTGTAAAGTCCGGAGATTCAGTGAAAAATAGCTTATTGGCCTAGCGTCTTGTGGATACCCAGTTAGGAGTAAGTATCTACCAGCTAGACCCATGATGCCATAGCCATGATTTTCCGGCAAAGAAATTACGGACTTGGATTGCCACTGGTTTGTGGCATTCACATCCTTGGACTGTACGGCATACCGGAGATGATGTGCACCAGGTTCAGCATGCTCAGAGATAGTAAGCATCCCAAGCCTTCCTCCTCCTGCCTCTACAATGGCCATCTTTCGCACATACGGGCCAGGTGGAGGCGGGAGGTCAACAGTGGAGAACTCCATCCAGCGCGCATCGAGCACGAGCAACTTGTCAGCCCGAAAAACCTCCCAACAGAAGCATCCATTGGCGTAGTAGCGGTGTGTCGCCGCCCCGCATCCAAACAAGTCAAATGTAACAGGATTAGCGAGCCACTGTCCGGCGCAGGTAGAGAAGACGAAGAGGAAGAGCTTGGCCGTGCACCGCACTAAGTACATGACTCTGAATGACGACCAATCAGCCCCAACGTCGTCAGTGCCAGGAGGAGCGAGGAAGGGCTCGCACTCCACGATGTCCGGGGAGGGCAGGCAGCAGGAGGTAACGACGGTGCAGGGGGTCGCAGACGGCGAACTCCGTGACCAGGTGGCTAGGGTTGTAGTCGCCGCCGATCCCCTCGAGGGCGGGGGAGAAAAGGGCGCGGCCGTCGCGGCCGTCGCGGTGGCGCCAGCGGTCGCGGGGTGGGGGGAGAAAGGAGCACGACAAGTTAACATCGGCAAAGGCGGCTGCCGCTGCGGCGGAAGGGTGGGGCGGCTGCGCGGGGATGAGGCCGCCGCAGAGGATGCCAAGGAGGGGCGGCGGGTGGAGGGTGCGGAATCGGCGGAGGAAGGGGTGGCCGGTGATGACGCGGCGGAAGGAGACGCAGGCCGTGGAGGCTCGGGCGAGGTCGGCGGCCGCGGGGAGGCGGAGGAAGATCTCCTCGAGTAGTTCATCTGGGAGCGCCATTAGGGCCGGCCGGTGGATGAGATTTGGGGGAGAAACAGTCTACAGCGGCAGGAATCGGAACAAGTGTGTGTGAGACTTTGCGGAATCAGATTGACGGCTAAACCTGAGCATGTGTCGGGCCGGGCTTCTACAAGTCGGCCCTCGAAAATACCAGACCCAAGCCTGAATTATCCTCTTTTTTCAAGCCCAAGCCCAACCCAAAGTCAAACCAAAAGACTAAAAGCCCAACCTGAAGGATGTTTTAGCCCAAAAGCCTGCCTTGAAATTCCAAAAATGAGAAGCCCGAGCTCAAACGGAACTACCTTTTGGGCTACAAAATGAGGCCCAAGCCAGACTACACATTAGGCATGTGTGCTATAAATTTAACTCACAGCAGTAGTGGGGGAGCGATGGGTGTGGTCAAGACTATTGCGCTCAGTGTGGGGGTGAAGGGGCGGGAGAGGTTCTTCGCCCTACTCTCAACAAGAGAAGAGCAACAAGGTGGGGTTGTGCTCCTCACGCCAACCGTTCGAGCAGGCTACTTTAGTGTTCAATCCATCCACCACTTTTTACTATGATAGGTGTTCCACCATCTGCCCAAAAAAGGACGACGCATGTTAGAGTGATACTCGTTGAAATGACATTTAAGCCTCTAGAACGGTTTTGGTATAAATGAAGTTATTGGGGGACTAAGGTTGTTTACAAGTTTCATGAACATGCACTGCTCCATGGATGAAGAGAAAAGGTGGACGAAGACCCCTAAGGAAAAGGTAGAGAAGAAAATTGTTAGTTTTCATTTATGTATTTTACCTTATGCACTAGTCGAAGGAAATACTAATTATTAAGAGGGGCAAAACATGATGAACAGGAGTTTGGAGACAAACATCTTTTGAGATTATACACACATCCAAATTTGAGAGGAAACCCCTAGATAAGCTCAAGGGAAGCACCCTACTTGAACCCATGATTTGCTCTCAATATAGGCTGGAGGTGGCGTGTGAAGGTTCTTGATGGCGAAGGATTTCAACTTGTGGCAAGTGTGAACGACATCATCAAGCTCAAGTGGACTGCTCGAAGGAAAGATATAGGTTAGTTACGTTTCACTCGTTTTACCCGTCTCAAGGTGCTTTGTGGGACAATGGATTACATCATTTGATAATCGTACTATTGAGAGCGTTATCGAATGAGTAGCTCGATCACGTTATCGTAGATTCTTCAAACCTCTGCATGTGTTGCATCCTCCTTTTTGAGTTCATATTGGGTGGTTTCTCTATTCAAGGACCTCGGGCTTGTTGTTAGCATTAAAACAAGCCCAAAAATCATCAAAAACAGAGTTCACATGAGTGAGTTATGGCGGTTTTTGTGGGTGTGTTCCTCCTGTTTTTCCAAGGCCAGAATATCCAGGCTAATTGGGTCGGATACTCCTTGTGTGTTGTTCCGGGCACAAGCTTTCGGGTCTCCCTCCGGGTGGTTCTGGGCTTGAGAACGTAGTCTGCGTGCCAATCGGGTCTGAAAAGTTGCCCAACGGGAAAATGTGTTGATCCTATAGATAAGGCTCTTATCCCAAGAGGTCATAACATTGATTCTATAGATAAAATGCCTGAAAAGTTGCCCAATGGGAAAAATGTGAGCTCTTTCCACCTCCCCAAAGCCCTAATCTCGCCTAGTGAGGGAAGATTGGTGGTGGATCAAGGAGTCACTTGTTGACCTCCCCCAATGTGAGCTCTTGTTCTTGATCTAGGAACTGGAATATTACAGATCTTGTCCTGTAGGATCATCATCGTTTAGTACCTGAATTTTACCTACCAGCAAGAACATGCTTGTATATAATTCCTCCGTCCGGAATTACTTGTCGCTCTAGATACATCCGTTTGAAGTAATTTCAGATGAAGGTAGTACATAGTAGTGTGTTGATTGATGATACTATAAGTGTTTGGTTAAATGCTTTGTTGCTGGCTTGTGATTGTTCATCTACCTGAAGAATGGTGTTGTAAGAACATCGTGAAACAACTACAAGTGTCAGCTCAATCCTCTCCCGGCTTGCACATTCGGCATTCGACTTGTATTCTTTTGATGTTAAATGATTGCTCTGCTATCATCATTTCTAGAATTTTAACCATTCAAATGGATGTAGAAAACCGACGAAGATTTGTAGTATTAGTGTTCAATACTAGGAGAGGATGGATTGGATTTAAACATCAGCTTTGCAGTAAAAGCGATATAAGCATCCTCCATGAACTTCTACAAACATCTTACAAATGCATTTTGCATGAGATGAGCATGCCACCATGTAGTTCAGCACAAACTACTGAAGCTTGACACTATACAATTAAGTGAGCCAATCTGGCGATGGATACATAATAAGCACAAGTAGCAGAAATGATATTGAATCTTCAATAGGAAAAAGAAGGTGGATCCGACGGATATCCACTGCATGCTTCTTGTTCTTCAGTAGCTCAAAGAGGCATCATATTTGCCCTTTCAGAAGCTCTTGCATTTATTCTCCTTAACATGCCATCAGTCACACTTGCTTGAGTCCTGGCCATATGCATATTTCTCTGGACGAAGTCCTGGTTATAGAGGGAAATGGTGCTTACTGTTTAGATGCGACAACTCGAAAGAAAGTATTAAACTGAAACAAACTGAAGAATATAGAGCATGTGTCCACAAGCCTCTCTTATTTATAAAAAGAAAGGAATGTATTCAACTGAATTACCAAATGGGAATGAGGATTTTAACTCGCCATAATACACAATTTTCATGAATACTACTCCATCCGTTCATAAATATAAGATTTGTGGATATTTCAATATGGACTACATACAGACTGAAATGAGTGAAGAAACACAAAAAATGTGTCTATATACATCCGATTCAGATAAAAGTTAGAACATCTTATATTTGTGAACAGAGGGAGTACTTGTTTGCAATACAAACATCTACTTTTGAACTGCCACTAAAAGTCATTATGCTGAAGAGTATCCAATTTGATTGAAATGCTCATAAAGCCAGCTCTTATTTGCCAAACTACACAGACATGTTTTTGAAGTTATCTAGACAACTAAACATGTATTTGCAGTTCCAGATTAGAAATGTTACTGGGCATAGACATCAGCACGGCATCTGGATTCATATATGTTATCGCAACAACTTAGTATTCACCTATCATTTTGCATGTTATGCAAGACAGCGGAGATAAAATGTAGATTAATAAGTTTGATTTATTAGTACAAGCATGACGTTATAAGCTGCCACTAGGTAGAAGCCTATCATTATTTAATCAGAGTGATTGATTTGTAGATGAATGAGAGGCAAGATAGGAGCCCTCATTACATAAACTGGCTCTGAGAATGTCACACCAAGTATCATGCCGTATTGTCATAGGAGCAACAAGAGCTGAAACTAGGGAATCACTAGGGCATTGCGTTGCTGGGTACAGTTGGTTGTGCCACCAACCATCCAGGTTCCAACCCCACTACTCTCTTTCAAAGAAAAATCAGAGGTTTTGCCATCTATTCAGACACAGCAGTGGACTGCAGTCCACAACAGTTTTCATATTTCCCATTAGGCTAGACACACGTTTGGGAATCGGATGTAGTGTATGTCTCAGCTGTCCATGCGTAAGAGGTTGGTCTGACTAGTGTGTTTGCCACGTGGGAAGACCAGCGTCAGTTAGAATATGTCAGTTGCAAGTTTTTAGCATAATTACAGATTGGATCATTACAAATATGATGATGGCGAAAAAACATTTTTTTCGTGGCCTAATTTAGCAACATCATGAGCAATAGTATGATCCCCAAGTCGCTACTTGCAAGTGCATCATGAGACGAAAACACATAAATTTGAACATTAACCACTATGGTCAATTTACTGCACGAATCGTAGCTATTCCACCTAAAAAGGCACTAGATATGATAACTTGGTGACGATGCCAACAGACAAAACAAAAATTAACATGCTGCCTCAGCCACCCTCAGCTGAACTGTGAGCCTCACCAGCCAAAAGCAAGAATTCATTAGATATGATGCACACTGCACAGCCCAACAAGATCCAAATATAGGTGGTGCAAATTGCCATTTTTGAAAACGACTGGTGCTTGCTGCTAGCAATGTTATAATAGTTAGGACTGTATGAAATGTGCTTAATGGATATCACCACAAAGTAACGAACTAAAGCAATCAATTGGTGATAAGAATGTAACGATTCTGAAAGGACTTAGCAGAAGGAAATGGTTTAATAATTAACTAAAAACGGAGGAAAAAATGTACAAGAAAAACACTGAAGGGAAAGTAGCAAATACACATATCCAAATCCTGTGCGAACTATTCATGAAAAGAATGTTGATTACTATTTCTATATGACACTGAAAATGATGACAGTCATATTCACAGGATGAGAAACAAATACTTGCCTATGCTGAAATTCACAGTTTTCGAATTTCACAGATGTACTAAACTACTAACCATTAGAATAGGAACTAAATAATGACAAGCAATATGAGTGGGTATTATAAAGGGTTGAAAGTAACTTGGGAGTTGGCCACATCAGCGTTAGTTCAGGACCGTTTGGCAAATATAATGATAATTCACACTTCTAAAAAAAAAAAACTGCATCATATTGTAATGTCATATGGATGCAAAATAAGAAATTCAAAATCGAGAGCAAGCATACCACTTCAAAGTGTTGGTGGGGACAAGGGTGGTGGGAGATCGGCGTACAGGTGACCAATCATGACATAATCACCAGTCTGACAGAACCATTCAACCTGGAAAGTCTGGAGATTCAGTGAAAAATAGTCTACTGTTGGCCTATCATCTTTTGGATACCCAGTTAGGAGTAAGTATCCACCAGCTACACCCTTGATGCAATAGCGATAATTTTCCGGCAAAGAGATTGGGGGCTTGGGTTGCCACTGGTTTGCCCCATTCCCATCCTTGCATCGTGTGGCATACAAGAGATGATATACACCACGGTTAACTTGATCAGAGATAGTAAGCATCCCAAACCTTCCTTCTCCTGCCTCCACAATGGCCATGTCCCGCATATAAGAGCCAGGTGGAGGTGGTAGGTCGACAGTGGAATACTCCATCTTGTGCGTGTCGAGCACGAGCATGTCGGCACCATCATGAATCTGCCAACAGAAGCATCCATGGGCGTAGTAGCGGCGCAAGGCCGCGACGCGCCCAAACACGTCAAATGTGATGGGATCAGGGAGCCATTGCCCGGCGCAGGAAGAGAAGACGAAGAGGACGAGCTTGGTTGTGCACCGCACCAAGCACATCACTCTGAAATCTCTGAATGACGAGTCCTCGCCGTCGCCGGGAGGAGCAAGGAAGGGCTCGCACTCCACGATGTCCAGCTGGTGGACCTGATCGGCTAGATGGCCGGGGAGGGCAGGCAGCAGGAGGTAGCGGCGGTGCAGCGGGTCGCAGACGGCGAACTCCGTAACCAGGTCGCTGGGCCTGGGCATGTTGTTGCGCGAATGGCTGCCCGCCTTGAAGCGGGGGCTGAAAAGGGCGCGGCCGTCGAGGACGTCGCGGCGGTACCAGCGGTCGGGGGACGGGGGGAGGAAGGGGCAGGAGAAGTCGGCGCCGGCTAAGGTGGCCGCTGCGGCGGCGGAAGGGTGGGGCGGCTGGGCCGGGGTGAGATCCCAGCAGAGGATGCCGAGGAGAGGCGGCGGGTGGAGGACGCGGAATCGGCGGAGGAAGGGATGGCCGGCGATGACGCGGCGGAAGGAGGCGCAGGCCGCGGAGGCGCGGGCGAGGTCGGCGGCCGTGGGAAGGCGGAGGAAGATCTCCTCGAGTAGTTCATCCGGGAGCGCCATTGGGCCGGCGGAGGACGGGGATCTGCCACTACCGTAAACCACGATTTGGATGAATCCAAATGATATCAGCCATTTTAGCCACACATAAATTAGGAATAAAATTATGCTACTTTAATTATATTGTTGATAAATTAGGAATAAAATTATGAATTGCATTGATTTAGAAGCGACATTGATTCCATTAATTGTTAATTGATTTTGACAACAATGTCAATTTCACATGAAATAAAATCTGAAAACCACGTTGGCAACATTAATTGTTTTCCCTCCCCCTTCATCTTACCCCGGTGGAAGAAATGTGTTCATGCACCGACGACTGCCAACAGTCCAGCAACAACACCAGGCTGAGCCGCTCAACCGATGATGCAAGCAGAGATACCACACTAAAATGTGACGACACATCATTTTAGTGGAGATATGAGGACACCATTGATGGTCTGCAGCTGATGCGAAGTGATAAGGGTCATACCTATACATGGCATATCTCAGATTCCTGGAATGCCAAACCTTATGCAACATGCGTGCAACGAGAGGGGAGAGTTGCTGGACTGGGAAGCGACGCCGTAAAAGCTCCCCAATAGGGACTGCAAGCCGCGACCGCAAGGCGAGTTAAGAAAGTCATGGTCGACTCTCCAGCTCGAGGTCAAGGTCGCGGGAGGGGCGCCGCCGCTCCCGCCCAGCATCGGCCGCCACATGAGGGTTTGCTCGCGAAAGGACGGAGGAGCGACACTGATTTTTTTTGGGAAGCGGGAGAGATGCAGTTTAACAACAGATGAAGAGTGCTACAACAGGAGGTCCAATGGGCCCAAATTAACACCAGATGGCCAAAATTGTCATCAGAATAGGGGCCGAGCGATGCAGTTTAACACCAGACGGAGAATGCTACAACAGAAAGTCCAATGGGCCCAAATTAACACCAGATGACCAAAATTTTCATCAAAGTAGCGGCCGAACGAACGCTATATCTCGCATTAAACGAGATGGAAAGGATCTCTCGCTGAAGGCTCTACAGTAATCGGGCCGGCCAATTCACGCAGAGTAAATGACATTAAACGAGTTGGAAAGGATCTCTCACTGAAGGCTCTACAATACTCGGGCCGTCCCATTCGCGCAGAGTAAATGAAAAGGAGAAGAGAAAATGGAGTACAGCTAACCACTAGGCTTTTTCTTTAGATTCATGACAGAATAGTAAGGCTAGATTACTTAAGTCCAAATGAGTCGAGATTTACACTGTTTCTGTTCCGCCTAGTTTTTTTTTTCTTTTTTTCTTTTTCATTTTTATTCTCCATTTTTTCATTCTTTTTTGCATTTTGTTTCTTCGTTTTTTTTCATTTACTTTTCTCTTTTGTTTATTTAGTTGTTTTGCCGGTCTTCTTTTTTCTTTTGGTTATTATTCTACTGTTTTTGTATATGTCAACAATATTTTTCTAATACACGTCTAACATTTTTCCAATACAAATTAAACATTTTTGTAATACTTAGTCAACATTTTTTCTATACACATTTTTAACCTGTTCAAATGTTCGATTAATATTTTTAAATACAAGATTAACATTTATTTAATACATGTCAACATTTTTATACATTTTTTAAATGCTTGATTAACAGTTTTCAAATGAAAAGATTAACATTTTTTGAATAAATGGTCAACATTTTTTCTATACACATTTGACACTTTCCAAATGCTTGATTAACATTTTTTAAACACTTGTTCAACATTTTTTTAAAACCACTATTTTTTTAATGCATGGTCAACATTATTTCTATACACATTTAACATTTGCAAAATGCTTGATTAACATTTTTTAAATACTTGTTCAACATTTTTTTAAATGCTTGATTAACATTTTTATATACATGATTAATTTTTTCATGGTTTTTAATGCATGGTCAACATTTTTCCTATACACATTTAACATTTCCCAAATGCTTGATTAACATTTTTCAAATACTTGTTCAATATTTTTTTTAAATGCTTGATTAATATTTTTATGTACATGATCAATTTTTTTCATCATTTTTTAATACATGATAAAAAAAATTCTCTTTTTACATTCAACATTTTTCTGAATGCTTGATTAACATTTTTCAAAAACTTGTTCAACATTTTTTAAAACTTGTTCAACAATTTCTCAATGTTTTTTCTATAGTGTTTTTTGATATGTATGTATATTTATAATATTTTAAAGTATAAACAAAAGTACAAAAATAAAGCAAAAGCGAAAACAGAAAAGAGAAGAAAGAAGAAAAAAGAGGATGTGGCCTGCCGCGCGCGTGGGCCGACCCATCTCTGTCGCCCCTTCAGCGAGTCCAAAGGTGGATTTGAAAAAGGTACATGAGACCGGTTCCACCGACAGATATCTCTTCCTATAAAGTTGGTCAAACTTTACAAAGTTTGACTTTGACCAAATCTTATATGCAGACTAAAAAGAAACGGAGGAAGTAAATTGGCAGCAAAGATCACATATACAAGATGCTGGACATGGTAAACTTACTCTCAGCAAGCAGCAGCTTCCATTGATCATGGCTCCCCCCCCCTCCTCCCTCGCTGCATCTGTGGGCATATGTGTAGTCTCAACTCTCGCCATAGCCCTGATGGTGATCACCCTCTACATACTCGGCCCTGCCAGATCCTTTGTCGTCTTCTGCATCAGAGAGTTCACTAAGGGAGCCCATGACTGGCCGCCGCTCATCGGGACCATGTTCCGGCAGCTCAATAACTTTGACAAGATCTTCGATGAGCATGTGAAGTATGTGCTCTTGCACCCCCCACCATCAAGCTCGTCAATCCAGGGCACTATGAGATCTTAGCCACCAACCCTGCCGTCATCGAGCATGTCGTCAAGACAAACTTCAGTAAATACAGTAGGGTGGTTCTCCTTGCTTATCAGATTTGTTCCTCCTCTCTTTCTTGCTAACCAATAACATGGTGGTAGATGGTTCAATCTGGATATCAGATGTTAAAATGGATCCTGCAAAATTAGCAGACGATGGTTAAAAGTCAAAACTTGAGTAGTCTGTAGAACATATTGCCATGTGCTATCAACCTTAGAATTTACATTCAAGCTAGTCAGACTAATCATATACTACCCCCATCGCAAAATATGAGAGGTTTTTTAAGTTCAAATTTGAAATGCAAAAACGTGTTTTATTTTGGGACGGATGTAGTACTATTTAAAAGGTAAACTCAATGCATGTGGCAATTTACAAAAGACAATACCGAGTCTGACTACAATTTGACAATGATGGAACTTATTTTCACAGGGGGCCTTCAACACGGAAGTCGTGATGGATCTCTTTGGAAATGGGATTTTCATGACAGATGGGGAGAAGTGGCGACAACAGAGGAAGCTGGCAAGCCACGAGTTTTCACCTAAGTACTACGCGACTATAACAGTGATGTTTTCAGAATGAATGATGTAAAACTGGCAGAGAAGACCTCATCTGCAGTAGCAAACAGAATTACAATAAACATGCAGGTACTTCCATGATTATCATCAATATAAATAGGAAAGTGTTGTAAATGCTCAGATCATGAGGTAATATCACCGCTAGTCACAAAACTTGCATGTGATGTTTACTTTAGTGGTAAAAGTTGTAAAATACGTCAATCCAGTCATATAACTTGCGAACGCATGCAGTTACGGTCAGAAATCCCGTATGGGCTCGTATGAGGTGATAGCGTGGCATACCTGGTCCACCGTCCGTGTCTGATGCCGCCTCGTGCGCGCCATTTTGACAAAAAACCGCCTGCCCTTTTTACAAAACACGCAAAACAGTGCCTGCTTGACGGCTGAATAGACGATACAGCGGGCGAGAAACCTTAAATAAAAGGACAGACATGGGTCAAATGTTCAAAGGTCCATACCTATCCCAGTGGCTATGTACTCGTTGCGGGTTCGAACCCAGGAGAACACGCTCATTTGTTATTTCATTTTTATTTTTTGCCAAATGGCTCATCAAAATCAGCTCAAAATTTCCCAGACTAGTCAGAAATGAAGGACTGAGTTTATGTTTGAAATGTTTAATAACATTTTGTTATGACCGGCGTCACTTATAGCCGGAGGAGGCCCAATGGGCGCGTTTAGTTAGGGGCTTAGCCCAAGTTATTTTATTTTTATTAGCATAGAGATTATATAAACAGTTGTAAGACCCTCTTTTGGAAATCAAGCAATAAGACATATTCTATTGCCCGTCTCCCTGAGGAGCTGGAACCCTAAACCCAAGCCGCCGCCTCTCATTGCCACCGCCTCCTCTTTCGCGCGACACGGCGCCCCGTCGCCGGCAGCCGCGCTCACGCCCTCGTCAACCTCCCTCCTTCCCCTACAATCTCCGGCCTAGACCCGGTAGAACCCTAGTTCCTACCACATTTGTTGTTTGAAGTTTCTCTCAAATGGATCATACAAATGAGCTCAAAAAATCACAGATTACTCCCACACTTATCATTGATTTCCTGTAAAAAATTCATTTTTTTTCTGAGAACTTTGAAAAATTCGAAAACTTTTGATGTTTGAAATTCAGTTTGAAGTTTCTCTCAAATGGCTCATCGAAATGAGCTCAAAATTTTCCAGATTACTCCCACACTTATGATTGATTTCCTGTATAAGTTTCAAATATTTCTGAGCACCATTATGGCCCAAATTGGACAACATTTTTGCTGTTTTTATGCTTCTCATTAAAATGTTGCACAATTCGTGCACAATCATAAATTGGAAAACATTTAACCAAGGATTTAACACCGACATATGTAGCTGCTTTGTGTTACAAACCAAACCAAAAGTGACATATCTGGTTCTTCTTAACCCCAATAAAAGGAGCAGTTCATCACATTGTCATCTAAACTACAGAGACAAGAGTTCATTCATGAACTATGCCAAACCAAAAGTTCATTCATGACTTCTTATCTCTGTAGTTTAGATGACAATGCGATGAAGTTCATGAATGAACTTTTGGTTTGGCATAGTTCATGAATGAACTTCATCGCATTGTCATCTAAACTATAGAGATAAGAAGTCATGCAAATCATTAGGCCAACCTTCATCATAGAGAGCATTTTGGCTAGCTTCTGGTGCATTCTGGCTAAAAAGGACCTCCTCTTCACCCTGCATGAAAAGTGGTTGTTCCTGCCTTCTGGCTCCATCAGCTCCAAATAGCAGGTTGTAGAAGCCAGGGCAGCAGCTCTTGCTCCTCTAGCTAGGAGCATACTTCCACCTCTTGCATTGCCTCCTCTTGGAGCATTGCTTCCACCTCTTGCATTGCCTCCTCTTGGAGCATTGCTTCCACCTCTTGCATTGCCTCCCCTTGCAACATTGCCACCTCTTGCCTGCCTTTTTCTTGTTCTTTCTGCTTGCTCACTTGACTCAGGTGCTTCTTGTCCAGCACCACCAGCACTCCTTCTTACCCTGCCCCTTGACATGGCTGTTGTAACTTTCGTCGTAGGAATTGAGTCTCCAGCATTGGCAATGACATAGACCTCTTTGTTGTCCTTGACATCTTCTCTCTTGTCTCACATTGTCTACTATCACCAGCAAGTTCTTGTGCTCTAGTGTTGCACAAATCATGAGCACCATGTCTGCATCACAAGTCAAGAGCTTCAGGCCATCACTAATTGTCTTTTCTGGTTCACACCAATACACATCAATCTTGGAGGCTTCTCTGTCATATCCCAGCTGGAGAAGAAAGTCATTAATCCAAAGCAATGACCAAGTGTCAGTCTGACAATAGTCAAACCAGTCAACATCATAATCCATGTATGTTCTGTTCGTATCAGTGCCACAAAAGAAACCCATGTGGTGGATCTCAACGCTGAACTGACCATCAAAATCTTCTGCACTGTAAAATTATAACCAAGTCAGTACATCATAACATTACTGCACACTAATTTCAACACTAGTTCTATAAACACAAATATGAATGTTTCAGTTAACAAGTACTGCACACTACTTTCAACTCCATTCTGTTACAAACTTCACATTAATGTTAACACAAATATGGATGAATCTGTTACAAACTCGATCATAACAGTACAACACACTAATTTCAACTCCATTCTGTTATTAAACAGGGTACAAAAATTCAGTGAACAATTTCAGTTAAATTAACAAGTTGAAATGTCAGGTTCAGTTAACAAATTAAGTGAACAATTTAAGTTAACAGTTCAGTTTGTTGGCGAAGCCTTCGATTCGTCGAGTAATTTCCGATGATGCACTCACGTCAAGATCGATTACTTTCCGATCGAAGACACACCCGAGTACACAAGGCAATGCACATGTCTTGGAAACAAGCAGGCAAGCAACCAGGTGGATCGATTCTTCCTAGGCTAGCTAGCACGCACACGTGAAGCTAGCTTTAGCTTCACCAGCACCACGTACGTACACGGCTGGGTATTCGGGCTAGAGCGATCTACAGGAGCACCTCGGCGAGACATGGCTACTCGGCGACTCAGCGATTATGGCAACAGGGCCGTGTCAAGTTCAGTTAACACACTGCACACATTCAGTTAACACATCGCACACATTCAGTTAACAGGTTCAAATGTCAAGTTCAGTTAACAGACTGCACACATTCAGAATTTTCAAACCATCATATACCAGCACGTAGCAGCATATAGTCAAATATCCCAACATTGCAGTGCCTGTTTACATGACCTCATTGCTCTGATCATCTATGTTCTAACCCGGGAGCAGCGTCCTTGTTAACCCCCCAAAAAAACCTAGCATGATTTGGCAAACAGGGGCCCTAGACCATCCGCAAGTAATGCCTACGTCCACAACGCGCTATACACAACGAGTACATGTGGGAATCAAACCTGATCGCCACATGAACCCTACCTACGACAGGAAGGCGCACAGAACACGGAGGAGATGTGACTAGAGAAAGGAGAGACGGGAGAAGGCCTAACCATATGTCGGCGCTGCTTCGCCTCGTAGTCGACGACGTGGGTCGCCCATCTCCGACGACGACGGCCGCCGTGCCGCCACCGCCTAGAAGAATCAGGGGACACAGGGGAAGGAGACTCAGCCGTCACGCAGCCACTGTTTTGCTTAATTTGTAGAAAGGCCAGGGGGTTTTCCGCCAAAAGGGCACACGCACGGCGCTCCTGCCGGCATCAGACGCGGACGGTGGACCAGGTATGCCATGCTGTCACCTCATACGAATCCATACGGGATTTTTGACCCTAACTGAACGCTTCCGCAAGTTATATGGCTCGATTGACGTATTTTGCAACTTTTAGCACTAAAATAAACATCAGATGCAAGTTTTATGATTACCTGTGATATTACCTTTTCTTTTTACTATCGGTATCTTGATATGTTCTGGAAGCTGAAAAAGCATCTTAATATCGGGTCAGAAGCCAAATTGGAAAAGAGCATAAAGATAATCGACCGCTTTGTGTTATAGTTGACCAATTTAAAGAGAGAGAACATGGAAAACACGAGTGCTCGTGTAAGGAAAATTATACGGTAGTTTGTTACAACTATTTCAAAATTGGGTTAATTATCCGTTTGCCCTCAGTGGTGTCCATGTACTCAGTTTTGCCCTCAGTTGCGAATCATGCTCAGTTTTGCCCCTAGTCTGTGCGCAGCTACTATGACGAGGCCAATAGGCCAGACTGAGGTCCATTCCGTCTGTTGGCGTTACTGGTAGTGGGTCCGGAGCATACATGTGGGACCGCGTGGAAGTGGGTCCGGAGCTTACACATGGGACCGCGCAATGATGACAAACCCTAGGGTCCGAACCGGGCACACCTGACGCCACTCTGTCCCGTGCGCCGCCACCTGCTCCCAAACGGCCGTCCTGCGGCGCCGCCACCACCTGCGCTACCGCGACCGACCTGCTCCACCGCTAGCTGTTCCACCGCCACCTTCCTGCGACGCCACGGGTGGGGCGCTCGTTCTGCCACCTGCTCGACCCGCGGCGGGGCCTCCTTCCGCGCGCCCGACGGGAGCGCTAATAGGTGGGGGGCTGGTGCACACAGAGGAAGTAGGAGGGTGAACCCCAGGGCGATATGGCGAGCGGCGGTGACCCCGGAGTATTTGGCGAGGCAGGCATCGGGCCGGAGATCCGCCGCGTCCACGACTGGGTTCCCGAGGGGTAAGTCACGCCTCCTGTTTAGAGCTTCCTTGTGCATTTCAACAGTCGCGATTCGAGTTGGTTTGCGGTTGATTTTGCTATTGGTGTGCTGATTGCGTCTCTGTTTTTCGTGGGTTAGGATGGAGTTGCGGTTTGCTTTCTTGGTGCACATTAGAAGGGACCGGTACATCGTGAATGCAAAGAATAAGAAGAAATTCCAAGGATATTTTGATTCTCTGTTGCCAATGGCTTGTAATTGGAGTTTCAAACAATTTGGGGAGGTAATTTGTAGCCAATATCCTTGGGGTTTGCTTGATGAAGTGGAATACAAATACTACGATGGGGAAAATAAATGGGTCACAGTTAGTAATGATGAAGAGCTCCCTACCATGTTTGCTAAGCATAAGGAGAAAGATAATTTTCATGTGAGGCTGCAAATTGATGTGCTTGAGCAGGCATTTGGACCTAGGATGGCGGGCAGAACCATGCCGTCGTAATGGCAACTCTAGCCAGAACAGTTCAGTTAGTGCACGGCGACGTGGTGGCTCGACAAGCGTGGGCACCGGCAGAAGGGTCCCCCTTGAAGTGGAGCCTGATGCCTACAATTCTGGGGTTGATGAAGAGAGGCTATATTCTGATGTTATTCAGAATTTATGACGGGTACCTCGGACTGAAAACCAAGATGAGGCTGACAATGATGTCCGTGTGGAGGATGACGCGGTGGGTGAGGATCACTAGTAGAAAACAGGGCACTAGTCCCGGTTCCAGAGGGCCTTTAGTCCCGGTTCTGGAACCGGGACAAAACGGTCGGGACTAATGCCCAAAACCTTTAGTCCCAGTTGGCTTACGAACCGGGACTAAAGGAGCTCCACATGGCCGCTGTGGGGCGCCCAGGCAGGAGGACCTTTAGTCCCGGTTGGTAACACCAACCGGGACTAAAAGGCAGCCACGCGTCAGCAGCTCCTAGGCGCTGTGTTTTTTTTTTTGAAAGGGGGGTTTTGGGGTTTTGGAAGGTTTAGGGGTTTCATATTGTGTTTGCTAGCTACTACATATAGAGAGAAGTGACCTCTCTTTCTCCGTGCTTGGTCAACGGTAGCTACTACATATAGAGAGAACTCGACGCTAGCTAGTAAGCAAATGAAGGAACCATTAATTACACAACATCGTCATGAACATATATAGAGAGAAGTGACCTCTCTTTCTCCGTGCTTGGTCGAACAACAAGTTTTCGTATATCTATCCGACGCTACTACATATATACAATATAACATCCCTGACATCATCAAGCGCCAAACTCCCATTGAATTTCCGTATGGTATTCTCCCTTTTCATGTATGACATGGTCAAGAAAGAATCCCGCCAATTCCTCTTGAATTGCTCGTATGCTATCATGTGGTAGGAGTTCATCCCGCATCTGCCAGATCTAATTTAAAGAAGGGGGTCAATACATATATATGAATGAAACTCAACACAACTGATGGTAATAAAATAAAATTGTGGATATTGTTTACGTACTTCATATTGTTTGTCAGACAAGCCCCGCTCAGAGGTCGAGTGGCGAATGAACTCGCAAACGTAGTATCCACATAAATTATTCCCGCCTGCCTGCCACAAGCACTTTACGAGAATAGAGTTCAATCAAACTGATAATCAAGCATGATAATGTTATTGATGAAACTAGAATCAATGAGAGATGCGCAGAACTAGCTAGTACTACTTACTTTGGGGTGTGTAAATCGCAGCTCCTTCTTCAGACACGGAATCATTCTGGTGAACTTTTTCCAAACCCTGCCAGGCAAAGAAATTGATTACTTGATATCAGGAAATGAATGAAAGTTGCCGATATGGTGCGATAATGATTGAACTTACTTCTGGAGCATTGTAGTCATGTCCACATAATACTTGGGATCTTTACGTCTCGAGTCTAAGACAGTTACTACTCCCCCATCAAACTTAATGGATAGCAGAATAAAGTGGAACCTGCGCACGCATAACTCATCAATTACATTACTTAACCTCGAGTAAGCGAAACCGAATATGCACAAGACAGTAACACTCACTTGAAGTTGTAAGGAAAGAGTATTTCCCTTTTGTTTTGGTGTCGAAGGAACGCTTTTAGCAAGTTTTCCTCAGTATCTTCAACTCTATTTTCTACCGTCCATTCATTTACGGTATTTGGGCTAATGAACCCAATGTCATAGATTTGTCCTCTTTTGCATTCGACGATCTTCAATCTGCATAATATAGTGAGGATAATTATATATACATGCAATGAACGAGTTGAGCTAGAGACTTAATTACAGAAGTAATACTTACAGATAGTAGCAAGTCATGAGTTGTTTGTCGAGGGCGTCTTGATTGAATAACTGAAATAATTCCACAAATTCAACAGGCATCAGGTCGACTCCAATGAGGTCATTCTCATCTTTAATTCTCACCATCAAACTATCTGTCCCATTCTTCCTGCAGCTTTCCAAGTACCAGTCATGCAATCTTCGCATCATCATTATTAGAGGAGGATGATCAGGTTTGATGAGAGGCTTCCCGTGCTCGTATCTAAAGATCTCTACTACCTCAGCCGTTTCAAACTGTACATCATTGCCCACGTAATCAGCAAGAGTGGTACCGGGCAGTAGCCCTGGATGATTAGCGATATCGTTAGACACCTTGAGCGGGGGGCACGATTGCTTCTCCTGTCCGCCGAGCTGGGGAATTGTTTTCCCACTTCTTCGTCTTGCAGCACTGGTAGTACTTCCCGACCGCCGCGCTTCATCATATGTCCTTTCAATACAGCGGTCATAGTTGGATTGTGGCGGAGGCGATGGTGGTCGCTTAAGGGCATCCATAGTGTGCTTCGCTTTCACCGGATCTATTGTTTCCTCCAGAGGTGGACGTTTCCGTTCAAAATGGGCCTGCACTTCGGCATGCACGATGTCATTGGTTTCCTCCTCAGTCCTCTCATATGGTAACTTTGGAAGAGGCTTGAGGCTTGGACCAACTTTGAATTTCTTGCCTTTCGTCCCGGTTGGTGCCACCAACCGGGACCAAAGGGCTGGTGTTGCCGCAACCACATGTTTAGTCCCACCTCGCTAGTTGAGAGGCGTATGGACTGGTTTATAAGCCCCGCTCCCACACTGCTATCGAACTCCTCTCTATTGCAGGCAGTACATGCCTAAACTTTGTCCATGCCCTATTGGGCCTGCTGGGCCCGCGGGCCTGCATCCTAGCCCATGTATAGATGGGTTTCTAGTCGTATGCAGGCCGTGGTGGCCTAGTAGGCGGCATTTTTTTAATGAAAATTCTATTTGATTCTTTTTAGTTAATATTTTAGTTGATTTTTTTAGTTCATTCTTTTTAGTTAATGTTTTAGTTGATTCTTTTTAACAAATAAATACTTTGATAATTTTAGTTAATATTATTTTAATTCTTTTTAGTTTAAATTCTTTTTGATTTCTTTTTATTTCATTCTTTTTAGTTAATGTTTTAGTTGATTCTTTTTAGTTGATTCTTTTTAGTTGATTCTTTTTAGTTAATATTTTAGTTGATTCTTTTTAGTTCATTCTTTTTAACAAATAAATACTTTGATAATTTTAGTTAATATTACTTTTATTCCTTTTAGTTGATTCTTTTTACTATTGAAGAATATTATATTTAATTGATTCTTTTAGTTCATTCTTTTTGCTATTGGAGTTTTATAAAAGCTTTTTAGTTCATTCTTTTTGCTATTAGTTCATTCTTTCAGACTAATGGCCCTGAAATTGAAAAGTACTACAAATGAACTCTAAAAAGGTTGAAAGTTGGCATGGTATCATCATTTCACCCACATAGCATGTGTAAAAAGTTGAGAGGGTTACGGCAAAAACTGGATGCCATTTGTGTACAAAATGGACAATTCTTTCGAAGTATTACGGTTTTGGACGAAACTCATCTACTACAAAAGGGATTTCATTTTTTTGAACTATTTCAACTCCAGACTTTTTGTGCATTCAACATGCACCATTCAAAGCCACATCATCATTTCAACCCTTTCTGACTTCATTTGGTATTTTTCATGCATATTGATTTTTTTAGCTAAATGACACTGAAATTGAAAAGCACTACAAATGAATACTCTGAAAAGGTTGAAAGTTGGCATGGTATCATCATTTCACCCACATAGCATGTGCTAAAAAGTTGAGAGGGTTACGGCAAAAACCGGATGCACTTCGTGTACAAAATGGACAATCTCTTTCGAAGTATCACGGTTTTGGACGAAAACTCATCTACTACAAAGGGATTTAATTTTTTTGAACTTATTTCAGCTCCAGACTTTTTGTGCATTCAACATGCGCCATTCAAAGCCACATCATCAATTTTCAACCCTTTCTGACTTCATTTGGTATTTTTCATGCATTTACTGATTTTTTTAGCTAAATGACCCTGAAATTGAAAAGCACTACAAATGAACTCTGAAAAGGTTGAAAGTTGGCATGGTATCATCATTTCACCCACATAGCATGTGCTAAAAAGTTGAGAGGGTTACGGCAAAAACTGGATGCACTTCGTGTACAAAATGGACAATCTCTTTCGAAGTATCACGATTTTGGACGAAAACTCATCTACTACAAAGGGATTTCATTTTTTCTTCGCGTAATCAAAGCCATCATCAGGGCCATCATCAGAATAGTTGTGGAGAGAAAGTCTTCACTTTTTCTTCGCGTGTGTCCCTTGCTTATTGCGCCGTAACCATGGATAATCTTCATCGTTTAACAGGGTGCTTGGGTCAGCCTTCACTTTGAAGGGAGGAATTTCATGAAACTTTTCATAATCTTCAGACATGTCTGTCTTGCCCTCCAGTCCCATGATGTCTCTTTTCCCTGAAAGAACTATGTGGCGCTTTGGCTCATCGTATGATGTATTCGCTTCCTTATCTATTTTTTTTCTCGGTTTGGTAGACATGTCCTTCACATAGAAAATCTGCGTCACATCATTGGCTAGGACGAATGGTTCATCTGTGTACCCAAGATTGTTCAAATCCACTGTTGTCATTCCGTACTGTGGGTCTACCTGTACCCCGCCTCCTGACAGATTGACCCATTTGCACCGAAACAAAGGGACCTTAAAATCATGTCCATAGTCAAGTTCCCATATGTCCACTATGTAACCATAATATGTGTCCTTTCCTCTCTTGGTTGCTGCATCAAAGCGGACACCACTGTTTTGGTTGGTGCTCTTTTGATCTTGGACGATCGTGTAAAATGTATTCCCATTTATCTCGTACCCTTTGTAAGTCAATACAGTCGAAGATGGTGTCCTGGCCAACGAGTACAGCTCATCTACAACAGTGGTGTTACCCATGAGATGTGTTTGCAACCAACTGCCGAAATTCCTGATGTGTTCACATGTAATCCAGTCGTCACACTGCTCCGGGTGTTTGGAGCACAGAATATTCTTGTGTTCATTGACATACGAGGTCACCAAGGTAGAATTATGTAGAACTGTGTAGTGTGCTTGAGCCCAAGAATGGCCGTCCCTACATATTATTGAGTCCGCTCCTAGCGTGCCTTTTCCAGTCAGTCTCCCCTCATACCGCGATTGAGGGAGACCAATCGGCTTAAGGTCAGGAATGAAGTCAACACAAAACCCAATGACCTCCTCTGTTTGATGGCCCGTGGAGATGCTTCCTTCTGGCCTAGCACGGTTATGAACATATTTCTTTAAGACTCCCATGAACCTCTCAAAGGGGAACATATTGTGTAGAAATACAGGGCCCAGAATGGCAATCTCGTCGACTAGATGAACTAGGACGTGTGTCATGATATTGAAGAAGGATGGTGGGAACACCAGCTCGAAACTGACAGGACATTGCACCAAATCATTCTTTAACCTTGGTAGGATTTCTGGATCGATTACCTTCTGAGAGATTGCATTGAGGAATGCACATAGCTTCACAATGGCTAATCGAACGTTTTTCAGTAGAAGCCCCCTCAATGCAACCGGAAGCAGTTGCGTCATAATCATGTGGCAGTTATGAGACTTTAGGTTCTGGAACTTTTTCTCTGCCATATTTATTATTCCCTTTATATTGGACGAGAAGCCAGACGGGACCTTCATACTGAGCAGGCATTCAAAGAAGATTTCCTTCTCTTCTTTGGTAAGAGCGTAGCTGACAGGACCTTCATACTGCTTTGGATGCATGCCGTCTTTTTCGTGCACACGTTGCTGGTCCTCCTGTGCCTCCGGTGTATCTTTTGTCTTCCCATACACACCCAAGAAGCCTAGCAGGTTCACGCAAAGATTCTTCGTCACGTGCATCACGTCGATTGCAGAGTGGACCTCTAGGTCTTTCCAACATGGTAGGTCCCAAAATATAGATTTCTTCTTCAACATGGGTGCGCGTCCCTCAGCGTCATTCGGAATAGATAGTCCGCCAGGACCCTTTCCAAAGATTACTTATAAATCATTGACCATATCAAGTATGTGATCACCAGTACGGAGGGCAGGCTTCTTTCGGTGATCTGCCTCACCTTTGAAATGCTTGCCTTTCTTTCAACATTGATGGTTGGTCGGAAGAAATCAACGATGTCCCAGGTACACATTCTTCCTGCATTTGTCCAAATATATACTTTCGGTGTCATCTAAACAGTGCGTGCATGCGTGGTATCCCTTGTTTGTGTGTCCTGAAAGGTTACTGAGAGCAGGCCAATCATTGATGGTTACAAACAGCAACGCATGTAGGTCCAATTCCTCCTGATTGTGCTCATCCCACACACATACACCTTTTCCATTCCGCAACTGTAAAAGTTCTTCAACTAATTGCCTTAGGTACACATCAATGTCGTTGCCGGGTTGCTTAGGGCCTTGGATGAGCACTGGCATCATAATGAACTTTCGCTTCATGCACAACCAAGGAGGAAGGTTATAGATACATAGAGTCACGGGCTAGGTGCTATGATCGCTGCTCTGCTTCCCAAAAGGATTAATGCCATCTGCGCTTAAACCAAACCATACGTTCCTTGCGTCACCTGCAAAGTCCCCCCACCTTCTCTCGATTTTTCTCCACTGCGACCCGTCAGCGGATGCTCTCAACTTCCCGTCTTTCTTACGGTCATCTTTCTGCCATCGCATCAACTTGGCATGCTCTTTGTTTCTGAACAGACGTTTCAACTGTGGTATTATAGGAGCTTACCACACCACCTTGGCAGGAACCCTCTTCCTGGGGCGCTCGCCCTCAACATCACCAGGGTCATCTCGTCTGATCTTATACCACAATGCACCGCATACCGGGCATGCGTTCAAATCCTCGTACTCACCGCGGTAGAGGATGCAGTCATTAGGGCATGCATGTATCTTCTGCACCTCCAATCCTAGAGGGCATAGAATCTTCTTTCCTTCGTACATTCTGTCGGGTAATTTGTTATCCTTTGGAAGCTTCTTCTTCATTATTTTCAGTAGCTTCCCAAATCCGTTGTTAGATACACCATTGTCTGCCTTCCATTGCAGCAATTCCAGTGTGGTACCGAGCTTTGTGTTGTCATCTTCGCAATTTGGGTACAACCCTTTTTTGTGATCCTCTAACATGCGATTGAACTTCAACTTCTCCCTTTCACTTTGGCATTGTCTCTTTGCATCAACAATGACCCGGCGAAGATCATCATCGGGCACATCGTCTGGTTCCTCTTGATCTTTAGCTTCCCACGTTGCAGTATCACCGTATTCAGGGGGATAGTTGTCATCATCCTCTTCTTCTTCGTTGTCTTCCATCATAACCCCTCTTTCTTTGTGCTTGGTCCAAACATTATAGTGTGGCATGAAACCCTTCTCAAGCAGGTGGACGTGAAGAGTTTTTGAGTCAGAGTAATCCTTCGTATTCCCACGGACAGGGCATGGACAATACATAAAACCATTCTGCTTGTTTGCCTCAGCCACTTCGAGAAAATTATGCAGGCCCTCAATGTACTCAGAGGTGCGTCTGTCACCGTACATCCATTGCCGATTCATCTGCATGCATTATATAATTAAGTGTATCAAAAACCATTACAGAACATCATGAATAGAGAAGTGACCAAATTAATAAAAGTTCATCATCACACTAAAACCAAAGTACAATAGTGATCAAATGTTATTACTGAAAAAATAAATACATAAAGTTCATACATAGTTCTCATTGAACAACATATAGCTCTCTACAGCATCTAATTAAAACATACATTGAAACTATGTAAAACATTTTAATGCAACAACAAATGCGATCATAATCGCAACTGAGGTAACAATTGATCCAACGGCATAATGATACCAAGCCTCAGTATCAATGGCATATTTTCTAATCTTTCTAATCTTCAAGCGCATTGCATCCATCTTGATCTTGTGATCATCGATGACATCTGCAACATGCAACTCCAATTCCATCTTCTCCTCCTCAATTCTTTTCAATTTTTTCTTCAAGTAATCATTTTCTTTTTCAACTAAATTTAACCTCTCGACAAGAGGGTCGGTTGGAATTTCCGGTTCACATACCTCCTAGATAAAAACATCTATGTCACGTTGGTCGGCATAATTGTCATAAACACTAAATGAAACAAATAGTTATAAAAGATAATATACCACATCTGAATCATAGACAGGACGAGGGCCGACGGGGGCGGATACCAAAACCATGGCACTATATAATAACAAACAATAATAAAAGTAAGAAAATTATACAAGTATCTATCTAAATTATACAAGTAAGAATTTTTTTCTTTGAGAAAGAAGATAAGAACAAGAGGCTCACCACGGTGGTGCCGGCGACGAGATCGGCGCAGGCGATCGACGGCGGTGACGACGGGGACGGGATGGGACGGACCGCCAAACCTAGACAAATCTTGAGGAAAATGGAGTTTGGAGGTTGAGCTTGGAGAGGAGAAAGCTTAGGTGTGGCTTGGGCATTTCATCGAACACCTCATGTGCATGCATAGAAAGGAGAACAGAGCAGCACATGCACACCTCCCACACGGCCAAAAAACAAAGGAGAGGGTGGGCAGGGGCGAGGGTATATATAGGCATCTCTTTAGTCCTGGTTGGTGGCTCGAACCGGGACAGAAGACTGACCTTTAGTCCCGGTTCCAGCCACCAACCAGGACTAAAGGTGCTTGATGTCTACTACGCAACTTTATTCTTGTAGACTCGTGTTGGGCCTCCAAGCGCAGAGTTTTGTAGGACAGTAGCAATTTTCCCTCAAGTGGATGACCTAAGGTTTATCAATCCGTGGGAGGCATAGGATGAAGATGGTTGTAAAACATCCAAGATTGATAATATAGCAGCATGAATACTTCATAAATTATAGATACGTTGGAGACGTATCAGCATCCCCAAGCTTAATTCCTACTCGTCCTCGAGTAGGTAAATGATAAAAGAAATAATTTATGAAGTGTGAATGCTAGCAAAGTGCACAAGTTTGATCAATGACAATTTCAATCACTTTTCCTAGCATCATAACAGCAATTCTTTCTTATAAAACTTCTCATGTTAAAGTAGCAACCAATTCACATGTTAAGGTTCAAACAATGAATTCTCTTGAAACTCAACAACCTATGTTCTCAGTCACCAAGCAATTGCAATTCAACTTATTCAACAGAGTCTAAGTAAGAGCTCCACATACTCAACCATCATATAGTCTTCTATGATTGCTAACACTCACCGCATACACATGAGCAAAATGTTTCAACTGGACACATAGAAAGATAGGGGCTTATAATTTTGCCTCCCAACGTATTCACCTCAAGGGTGATGTCAACAATAATAACTCATGCGACCCATATCCAACTGGATATATGTGCCTAGATCTTTCCTCACCACATGATGCTTGCCAAAAGAGAAAAATAAAAAGGAATAGAGAGAAAAACTTTGACTCTTGCATGAAAGTAAATACATAAAAGTAAAAGGTAGGCCCTTCGCAGAGGGAAGCAGAGGTTGCCATGCACTTTTTGTTTGTATGCTCAACCCCTTAGTGCAAAAGAACGTCATGTTATATTGCCCCTTATGATAGCAACCTTTATTATGCAGTCTGTCGCTTTTATTCTTTGCTATCACAAGTTCGTACAACGCTCAATTTTCTCTTACACTAAATGATCTAACACTTTTAGAAGCAATTTTTATTGCCTTATTGCACTGATGACAACTTACTTGAAGGATCTTACTCAATCCTTAGGTAGGTATGGTGGACTCTTGAAAATAAGATTTGGGTTTAAGGGTTTTTGGATGCACAAGTAGTATCTCTACTTGGTGCGGAATTTTTGGCTAGCAAAGATGGGGGGCAAGCACCACATGTTGAAGGATCTATGACAATATAACTTCTATGTGAATATGAACAAACATAAATCATTACGTTGTCTTCCTTGTCCAACGTCAACAATTTTGGCATATAATATTTTGATGGGGGCTCACAATCACAAAAGATTTCCAAGATAGTGTATTTGCATGTGAAAGTTCTCTTCCTTATAGTAATCATTCATGAATTGCTTGTATGACCAATATTGTGATTGTCAAGCTTCAAAAGATTTCACTTTCTAAACCCAATGTGAAGCTACCACTAGGCATGATATGAACATATAATTTCAACTTCATGATATTCAATTAATTCAATAATTTACTCATAGGATATAAGTGAAGCACAAGAGTGAATGACAAACTACTCCAAAAAGATATAAGTGAAGATCAAGCGAGTAGTTAAGTAAAGGGGTAGCTAATTGAGGACTCTCTCTTATTTAAAAACTTTCAGATCTAAGTATTTTATTAAAACAACAAGCAAAACAAGACAAAATGGCATTCCAAGAATAGTACAACTCATGTGAAGAAGCAAAAACTTAGGCTCAACCGATACTAAACGATAATTGTTGATGAAGAAAGGTGGGATGCCTACCGGGGCATCCCCAAGCTTAGATGCTTGAGAATTCTTGAAATATTAACTTGGGATGCCTTGGGCATCCCCAAGCTTGAACTTTTGTGTCTCCTTAATTCCTGTTATATCACGGTTTCCCTAAATCTTAAAAACTTCATCCACACAAAACTCAACAAGAACTCATGAGATAAGTTAGTATAAACCAATGCAAAAACCTTATCATTCTCTACTGTAGCAAATCACTAAAATTATTATTCACCATTGCATACTAAATGTCTCTGCATATTTAATACTCCTATCCTCAAATAGAATCATTAAACAAGCAAACATAACAGCAATCTGCCAAAATAGCACAGTCTGTAAAGAATGCAAGAATATCAATAAAATTCTTAAAATTTACCACACTGTAGAAAATTTATCAGATCTTATTGTGCAAAAAGTTTCAACATTTTATCACATTCTGACTTTTCTGGAGAATTATTGCAACAGCGATAAACTTTCTGTTTTGAAACAGCAACTCATATACTTGCAAAATAAGCATGGTAAAGGCTATCCTTGACATTTTTATTGAAAAGAAAGATGCAAAACATTATTATAAATAACAGAAAGCAAATCCTAATAAAATAAAATGACTCTCCAAGAAAAACTCATATCATGTGACGAATGAAAATATAGCTCCAAGTGAGGTTACCGATAATGTTGAAGACGAAAGAGGGGATGCCTTCCGGGGCATCCCCAAGCTTAGTTGCTTGGATCTTCCTTGAATATTTCCTTGGGGGTGCCTTGGGCATACCCAGGCTTAGGGTATTGTCACTCCTTATTCTCCTCATATCGATATCTCACCCAAAACTTGAAAACTTCAATCACACAAAACTTAACGAAACTTTGTGAGATGGGTTAGTATGATAAAGACAAATCATTCACTTTGGTACTGTCAAAGACAATATTCATAATTGTTCTCACACAATTACTACTGTACTCTACAATTTCCACAATTTATATTAAGCTACATAAGCCATAGAAACCATAAAACAAGCAAACTATGCATTGAAAACAGAATCTGTCAAAAACAGAACAGTACTTAAAGATCTGAATTAAGTTCATACTTATTTAACTCCAAAATTTATGAAAAATTATGAAAACGTAAAAAATTTGTATACCTATCAAGTGTAAAAAAATTCAGAATGTTTCCACGTTCCAGTAAAAGACAGGAATTTCTGCACTGGACTCAAAAGTTTCTGTTTTTGCACAGAATCAAGTCAACTATCATCCACACTATCCCAAAGGCTTTACTTGGCACTTTATTGAAACAAAAGCTATAAAACAAGATCACTACAGTAGCCTAACCATGTGAACACACAAAAACAGTAGGTAAAAGTGTTGGGTTGTCTCCCAACAAGCGCTTTTCTTTAATGCCTTTTAGCTAGGCCTGATGAGTTCAACGATGCTCGCATAAAAGATAAGGATTGAAACATAACAAGAGCATCATGAATCATAAGTTCCTCTATCATAATAATTTTCAGTAGCATCATGAATAGATTCATCAATATAACCATCACATAAAGCATTCTTTTCATGATCCAAAAGCATAGAAAATTTATTACTCTCCATATAAGCCATTTTATTTTCATTCACAATAGTGGGGGTATCATATGAAACTCGAATACTAAAAATTGTTTCCACATTAAAAGAGTAATGTTCAGAAAAAGGATAATAAAAATTATGACAATAATTATCACTACTTTTTATAACATAAGTGTCATCACAATAATCATCATAAGTAGCAACTTCGTTCTCATCATAGATCGGAGGCATGCAATCATCATAGCAAATTTGATCATTCCAAGTAGGGGGACTAAAAAGATCATCTTCATTAAGCATATCATCCCCAAGCTTGGGACAAACATTAATTGCAGCAAATAAATTCTCAAACATGTCATTCTCATCAAACATAGCATCCCCAAGCTTGTGGCTTGGCATATAATAAACATAATCACTCTCATCATTAAAAGTTTGAATAGCACCAACGGTATAACAATTGCTATCATCATAATTTCCCAAGTTGGTGCCAAAAAGATTTCCAAGATTATAAAAAGTATCATTATCTTCCCAATCATAATTATCACAACAAGCAATAGGCATAACAAAATCATCATCAATAGTGCTCTCGGACATTGTGCCATAAGACAAAGAAGCAATGTCATCATCAAATGCATCATCTTCTACAATTATTTTTGATTCATTTTCGTGAGGCACAATAATAATAGGAGCAACATTATTTGGGAGAGATACCTTTTTACCTATTTTCTTTCTTCTTTTCTTCTTCTTCACCACATCATGTGTGGGTTTAATTAATTTTTTCAAGATTCTTGTTGAAGAGATTGATTGGATAGGAAGCTCCTCCTCGTTACCTGATTCATCATAATAAACACTAGGAGGGGATTGGGAAATATTTTCCCTTTCATTAGTACTCTCTTCATATTCTATTTGTTTTCTTGTCTTTAGATAGTTGGCAATATAAGGATTCTCAATGCAATTTACCGCACAAAACATATAAATTTCCTCTAGATCAAAATCAAGAAATCTCTCGAGATTAAATTTTGGAATACCCTCAGTTATACGTTTCATTTCTTCATACCCCAAAAGAAGACTAAGCTCTTTATGATGCTCAAGGGTAATCAAGTTATCACAATTTTTGGACATGATTTGATAATGAAACAAATTGCATTGGAGATTTAAATGACCACGTTCATTGCAAAGTTCACAAGGATGGCAAAAAAAATTAAATCTTTCAGCACAATCATCTAGCCTCTCTTGCAACTTTTTCATTTCTAAATATTTATGCTTCTTACAAAATCTATCTTCCCTTTTTGGTGTGCATTTGCACTCCCAATTCACTCCGCAAAAATTGACATTCTTATAGGAGACATCATTATCATGACTAATGCAATCATCATTAACATCATGGATATTCAAAGAATTTATTCTAGCAATATTGCAATCATTCCCATCATCCAACGTTTTTATGCCATAAATTTTGTTGAATTCTTTTTCTAGCAATTGAGCACAATTATCGGAATCCTTATTCTCAAGATAAACATTATAAAGATAAAGAACAACCTGAGGTAACCCAATCTCCATTTTATTTTTTTGTTTTCTATTATAAAACCAAACTAGTGATAAAACAAGAAACTAAAAGATTCGATTGCAAGATCTAAAGATATACCTTCAAGCACTCACCTCCCCAGCAACGGCGCTAGAAAAGAGCTTGATGTCTACTATGCAACTTTATTCTTGTAGACTCGTGTTGGGCCTCCAAGCGCAGAGTTTTGTAGGACAGTAGCAATTTTCCCTCAAGTGGATGACCCAAGGTTTATCAATCCGTGGGAGGCGTAGGATGAAGATGGTCTCTCTCAAACAACCCTGCAACCAAATACAAGAAATCTCTTGTGTCCCCAACACACCCAATACAATGGCAAATTGTATAGGTGCACTAGTTCGGTGAAGAGATGGTGATAAAAGTGTAATATGGATGGTAGAAATATATTTTTATAATTTGAATAAATAAAAACAGCAAGGTAGCGAACGATAGAAGTGAGCACAAACGGTATTGCAATGCTTGAAAACAAGGCCTAGGGTCCGTACTTTCGCTAGTGCAATCTCTCAATAATGCTAATCTAATTGGATCATATAACCATCCCTCAACATGTGATGAAGAATCACTCCAAAGTTCTTATGTAGCGGAGAACATAAGAAGAAATTGTTTGTAGGGTACGAAACCACCTTAAAGTTATTCTTTCCGTTCTATCTATCCAAGAGTTCGTACTAAAATAACACCAAAGCAAATTCAGATTCGTAATGCTCAATCCAACACAAAGAACCTCAAAGAGTGCCCCAAGATTTCTACCGGAGAAACAAAGACAAGAACATGCATCAACCCCTATGCATAGATTACCCCAATGTCACCTCAGGAATCCGCGAGTTGAGTGCCAAAACATATATTAAGTGAATCAATATAATACCCCATTGTCACCACGGGTATTCGCATGCAAGACATATATCAAGTGCTCTCAAATCCATAGAAGTATTCAATCCGATAAAATGAAATCTCAAAGGGAAAACTCAATTCATCACAACAAGATAGAGAGGGGAAAACACCATATGATCCGACTATATTAACAAAGCCCGCGATACATCAAGATTGTGCATCTCAAGAACACGAGAGAGAGAGAGAGAGAGAGAGAGAGAGAGAGAGAGAGAGAGAGAGATTAAACACATAGCTACTGGTACAAACCCTCAGCCCTGAGGGTGGACTACTCCCTCCTCATCGTGGTGGTCGCTGGGATGATGAAGATGGCCATCGGTGATGATCTCCCCCTCCAGCAGGGTGCCAGAATGGGGTCTAGATTGGATCTCGTGGATACAGAGGCCTTGCGGCGGCGGAACTTTTGATCTAGGGTTACCACGAGGGTTTTTAGAATATTTGATGATTTATAGGGCGAAGAGGGGGTCGGGAGGCCACCGAGGTGGGCACAACCCACTGGGGCGTGCCTGGGGGCCCATCCATGCCCTGGTGGGTTGTGCCCCCCTCGGGGCACTCCCCAGGTGTTGCTCTGGCCCATTGGATGTCTTCTGGTCCATAAAAAATTCACAAAAAGTTTCGCTGCGTTTGGACTCCGTTTGGTATTGATTTTCTGCGATGTAAAAAACAAGCAAAAAACAGCAACTGGCACTGGGCACTATGTCAATAAGTTAGTCCCAAAAATGATATAAAGTTGGTATAAAATGATTGTAAAACATCCAAGAATGATAATATAGCAGCATGAATACTTCATAAATTATAGATACGTTGGAGATGTATCAGTGCTGCGCCAGGAGCGAGGCCCATTGGTCCCGGTTCGTGTCTGGAACCGGGACCAAAGGGGTCAGAAGAACCGGGACTGATGCACCCTTTGGTCCCGGTTCGTAAGAGAACCGGGATTAATGCCCTTATCTGGCCTGGACCAAAGCCCTGTTTTCTACTAGTGGATGAAGACCTTGCAGCTATTGAATGGGACCCTTTGAACCCTCATATGGAAGAAGGTTCCGTTTTTGCATCCATGAGTGAGTGTAGAAATGCACTTGTGACGCACTGCATCAAGGCAGAACGTACTTTCAAAGTTGACAAGAGCGATCAAGTACGTTATAGAGTGCACTGTCCGACTAAGGGTTGTCCATGGAGGATGCTCGCATATAAAATGCGAAATAGCACGAATGTTCAGGTCAAAGTGAACCCTTTTAGGCACACATGCCAGGAATCAACCCTTAGGAAGGAAACAATCAGTAGAGCCAAGTTAAGATGAGTGGCGGAGGAAGTAAAGAAGTGGGTGAAAGAAAACTAGCAAGCGGGTGCAAAGGAATTGCAGAAGAACATCAAAGACAAGTTTAAGATAGAGTTACCATACATGAGGGTGTTCAATGGTAAACAACATGCTATGGATTCTATTTATGGTAACTGGCAGGAAAGTTTTCAATTGTTGTATTCATTCAAAGCTGAAGTGGAGAGGACCAGCCCAGGTAGTATTGTAGATATCAACCACCACACCGTGGAGTACACATTCAGGGGAGTGACAAAGACCAATGAATGCATAAGGAGGGTTTTTGTCTGCTTTGAGGCTTGTCACCGGGGTTTTTTGGCAGGCTGCAGGCCGTATTTGGCTGATGCTACTTTTCTCACAGGGAGGTTTAAATGATAGTTAGTAGCAGCTTGTGCAGTTAATGCACACAATTTCGTATTTCCAGTTGCATACGGTGTGCTAGAGACAGAGTCTGAGGAGAGCTGGACTTGGTTTTTGCATAATTTGCGCTGGGATATTGCACATCCCAATTGGTTGGTAATTCATACAAATGCCTGCAAAGGTTTAGAAGTGGTCGTGGAAAATGTGTTCCCTGAGGTAGAGCATAGGGAATGCATGCGTCACCTTGCTGCAAATTTTGTGAAGGAATACAAAGGAAAGGTGTATACCGACAATTTATGGCCAGCAACTTTGACTTGCAGTGTGAAGAAGCACAACTACCACTTGAGGCAGTTATACACGAATCCCAAAGTGAAGGAATACTTGGAAACACACCACTCCAAGTTATGGGCCAAAAGCCAATTCAGTGAACTGAGCAAAGTTGACTATGTGCACAATAATCTTGTAGAGTCTTTCAACTCAACGATCCGGAAACTAAAGGGTCTTTATGTGGTGGATTTGCTTGACAGGATAAGGATAGAATACATGCAGAAGTTTCATTATCGTGCAGGAATAGCCGCAGCAAAATTCATGGGCCACATTATCATCCCTTCTGTGATGAATGAACTGAAGTAGAAAACAACAGGCTTGGAAATGAACATGACTCTTTGCTCGGGTACCACAATAGAGATATCATTTTTGGATAAAGAGAAGAGTGAATGGAGATATCTGGTGGATTTAGAAGCTAGAACTTGCAGTTGTAGGCAATGGCAGATAACTGGGTGGCCATGCATTCATGCCTTGTTTTTATCACTTCTCTCTAAGGTCCAGCAGGGAACATACAACAGTATGTGCATGATTACTACTCTGTTGCAAGGTTCAAAGCCACATATGCATATGCCTTACCTGCTTTGGAGGGAAAACAACAATGGGACATAGTGGACCCTGGATTCAAGCTTTGCGCTCCAGTTCTGAAGAGAGTAGCAGGTTGACCAATGAAGAGTCTATTCAGACCTCGCAGCGAAGGAGCTGGACTTGGAGCGAGGATGCGTAAGTGCACAAGGTGTGGTGGGTCTGGTCATTTCGGTAAGTATTGTGATAACATAGTAGATCCAGCGTTCGGAGAGTGTTTCGATGAAGGCTTCGATGAAAATGTTGGTCAGCAGCCGGTTGCAACAGATGATGAAAATGATGGTCAACAGCCGGTTGCAACAGATGATGATTTTGACGAGGTTCCAAATGATGATGGTCAACAGCCGCATGATTTTGACGATGATCCAAAATATCCTCCAAAAAATGATCCAAGTGAGGCTCCAAATGGTGATCCAAGTGAGGCTCCAAATGATGATCCAAGTGAGGCTCCAAATGGTGACCAACCTTCTGTCGTTGTGAGTTCTGCTAGGTATGTAAATCTTGCCAATACTACTGTACATTTATCACTTGACATGATCTCATTACCCTTTATGTTTTGTACAGCTCTGCGGTAGGTTCGAAGAAGACGCTTAAGGTACCAACAACCAAGAGGAGAAGAGAAGAAGCAATGAGCACAATGAGCACAAGGAGCAAAGTGGTGGAAAGAAGCTCAAGGATCAAACAGAAGCCCCAACGCTATTTATGAAAATTTATGAAACATTATGAATAATGTTGTATTTCTGTTGAATGATGTTGGACATATGTTAGAACTATGTTTGAATGATGTTGGAATGATGATGGTACATGTTTTGAGCAAGTCATGTCAAAAATTTGTACCAAAAATCAAATTTGAACCAAACTTCAAATTTGACATGCTATTTGGATGTTGCAATTCTTTCGAGACTATGGTGAACTTGTTTGTTCTAACTTGGTCATCAATCCGAGCCCTTTTGCGAAGTAAACTCACATTCATGAAAAATGTGCTAAAAAAGAGCTCCAAAGGTAGGGTAAACGACCTCATTTCTAAGCAAGGTTTTTTTCGACCTTGTCTAAATCAGCCAAAAAACTTTCCTACACGTCTATTCTATATATATAGACTATGTGCGCAGGTTTTTCATTTTTTTTTATTTTTTTTGAATTTGTTATGCTCACTTGAATTTTGGTCAAACCTAACTTTGACCAACATTTAAACAAGTCTAAAACTTGAAAAATGAAAAACTAAGCCTGGATCCTTCTTGGTCACTCCAAAATGAAGCTTTGTTGAGGTTTAAAAAAATTTCATGTTCCAAACCCCAAACCACTTCTCTTCACTTCATACAGCAGAGTTTGAGATATCACATGAGATACATGAAACCATGAATTTTTCGTTTGAATGTATGTAGACCTTGTTTATCAACTTAAATCGTTAGTATATGACATAAGAAGACTATGTGCGTAGGTTTTTCATTTTTCTGATTTTTTTATATTTATTATGCTCATTTCAATTTTGGTCAAACCTAACATTGACCAACATTTAAACAAGTTTAAAACATGAAAATGAAAAACTAAGCCTGGATCCTTCTTAGTCACTCCAAAATGAAGCTTTGGTGAGGTTTTTGAAAATTTCATGTTCCAAACCCCAAACCACTTCTCTTCACTTCATACAAGAGAGTTTGAGATACCCTTGAGATATCACATGAGATACATTAATTTTTCGTTTGAATGTATGTAGACCTTGTTTATCAACTTAAATAGTTAGTATATGACATAAGAAGACTATATGCGCAGGTTTTTCATTTTTCTGATTTTTTAATTCATTATGCTCATTTGAAATCTGGTCAAACCTATCTTTGATTGACTCCAAACCCCTCCCAAACCTCGCCAAACAGTGACCGTCCATCAAACCCTAGCGCTGAACAAGGACCGTCGATCTAACCCTTCTAGAAGGAATCTGCGGGGAGGCTGTGACGACCCCGGCTTAATCGTGCACTAACCATACACGCAATTGCACACGATTAAGCCTAAGGACTCACTTGAAGATATCACAACACAACTCTAAAACATAAATAAATTCATACAAGCTTTATATTACAAGCCAAGGACTCGAGGGCTCGAATACATAGCTCGATGGCATACAAGTGTCAGCGGAAGCATCAGATATCTGGGTACAAATATATTACAGAACAGAGAGATAAGCCTTCACAGAGGCGGGTCAAAAATAAAACTCTACGATCGAAAGGCGTGGGCCTCCCGCCCTGGACCCTCCGAATCCTACTCCTGGTCGTCAGTCGGCTCCTCGTAGTAGTAGTACTCTCCGGGCTGGTAGTAGTAGTGGTCGTCGACGGGGACAACTGGCTCCGGGGCTCCATCGTCTGGATGCGACAAAGGGATAAAGGGGGAAAAAAGGAAAATAAAGCAAACGTGAGTACTCATCCGAAGTACTCAGCAAGCAAGGATCTACACTACATATGCAACATTTTCAAAGGATGGCTGTATATGTGGACTGGGCTGCAGAAATGCCAGAATAGAGGGGGAAAGCCTAGTCCTATCGAAGACTAGCATCTTCAGCATCTCCATCAGTCTTGCAGTATTAGAAGAGAGCAGATTAACATAATGTAAATTATAACAGTGTCATCAACCTCGGCCAGAGATTCTTCCTCGACTCCCTGCGAGAAAGCAATCCCAGAGCCGTACTATCCAGTTCTCATCTCAAGTTCTAGTTGTACCGATCGGGATACAACTCCGAGTGTCCGTTACCGTAGGACAGGCTATCGATAGAAGTTTCTTCCCTGCAGGGGTGCACAAACTTACCCACCACGCTCGATTAACTCCGGCAGGACACACTTTACTGGGTCATGCCCGGCCTCGGCTAAGCAACACGCCGCAACCCGACCAAATACTTAACAGAGAGGTCAGCATGCCGGACTAAACCTATGCCCCCAGGGGTCTTGGGCCTTCGCCCCGGGAACTCCTGCGCGTTGCGTGGGCGGCCGGAAGCAGACCTAGCAACCCCTTAATACAAGCGCGGTTGCGTAACCAGTCCAATCCAGTGCGCGCCGCTCAGTCGCTGACGTCTATTAAGCTTCGGCTGAAGTATACGACGCAGAACGCCCATACTATGCTCACGTGATGGTTAGTGCTATCAGGCCAGAGGCCCCTCGGATCAAATATCCAAACCGTTAGTGGATTAGGAGCGCGCGGTAACGAGCAGAGACTCACGATCGATGTGACCCCGTCGCCCCGTCTGGAGGACTTGCGGCAAGGGCTAGGAATGCCCGGCCACGCCTCGTAGTTATCTCGCGGGCACCTCTCAGGTCAACCCGACTTCACATCACTTCGCATTCATGCTCGCGCGGGTACCCCTCAGGGCCGACCTGTCTTTAGTATCATAGTATCATGGTTCAGTGTTCAGTCATAGTAATCAAGTCTCCGTGTGTCTGACACCAAGGGGGAACCCTGAGGAATCACCCTCGATGGAATTCCCGCTCGATGCTATCGTCAAGGTGAACGAATGAGGAATCACCCTCGAGATCCACACTTGAGGTGTTGCACGACGGCGTCGGTGTCGGGGGTGGTGTAGGAGGAATCACCCTCGCTTACCACGACCAATTAACTAACCTACAAGGTTATCATCAGAAGTGCTGACGAGGTATCACCCCCGGCACTCGATAGTAACCCAGTAGTGTCGAGCAATTTAAGGGGGGAGTGACGTGCGGTGCCAGGGTCTGATCTTCGATCCCGTTGCTCGGGTCTTCTGAGAGTCCTGCGGGGCAGTCGGGACAAGTGGGTCTCTGATAAGGCTCTACCCATCCTATACTAAACAGTTTAGGATAGCAGGAAAGTATCAACAACAGGTTACAAGTAAACATGCTATGCAGCAGATATAGGACAACAGTAGCAGCAGTAACTTCTAATGCAAGCATAAGAGAGAAGAGAGTGGGCGATATCGGAATGCTCAAAATGGGGGTGCTTGCCTGTCTGCTTGACGGCAAGGGCAGGGTCGTCGGGGACGTAGTCGTACTCCGGAGTGGCGTCTGCCTCAGGAGCTACGTCGACGTCGGGGTCTACCGAGAGAGAAGAGGGGGAGGAAACAAATAAATACACAGCAACGATGCAAAACAGGGTATGCTACGACTATGATGCAGTGCAGGGTTGCCTGACGTATGCCTAAGTCATTTTATTTATTATAGGATTAGTGTTGGATTTATTTACCGGTGATTATGCACTATTCATCTACCGGATATGGTCTCGAAGTTGCGGTTTCACCTACGTAGGGGGTTCCGACAAAGAAACAGACGGCACGATCAGACTCGTCTCGTCGTTCTGAGCAACTTTCATGTTTTAACTTTTTCGATCTGAGCTACGGTTTAAAAGTTATTAATTTTTAAGGATTTATTGATTTTCTAGAATTTATTTATTTATCTTTATTTCGAAAATGCCAGGTAATTTGCTAAGTGCACCCGGTGCACTGCACCAGAGATGCACCAGATAGGCTGATCTGTGGGTCCAGTCAACTGCTGACTCAGCAGTTGACTGGTCCACGGTTGACTGGTCAAAGGCTAGGGGTCCCACATGTCAGTGTCTTTAGCTAATTATCAGGGTTTAGTTAATTTAACTGGGGTTAACTAGAGGGGTGGGACCCAGTGTCATTGACTGTTAGTAGTTTGACTAATTAAACCTAACTCTAATCACTACAGTAAAAGGGCCCACCGTCAGTGGCTATTAGTAGTTTAGTTAGGGCCTAATCTAATGGTTAACGCCCCGGGCCCACTGGTCATGGCCCAGGCGAGGTTAAAATGCTCGCACGCGCCGGCGGCGAGGCCCGACGCGGCGGCGGTGGCCGGAACTTGGCCTCTGGCGACCATTCGAGCGGGTGGCTGGCACGGATCGGTAGAGGGGCTCGCCGCGCATCCCATGACACAAACGACCGGCGCGTGGATGGTCGGAATCGGCTGCGACGGCGGCGAGGCTCGGTGGTTACACGAGCGCAGTGCTGCGGAATGCCGGCGACCAAACGAAGCATACCGGCGGGTTCTACGGAGCACGCGGAGCTCGCCCATGGGCTCGGGCACGACTGCTGCTGCTCCGAATGACGGCGGCGATGGCAACGGGCGGCGCCGGAACTATGGACGCGGCGGTGTTGGCGCTAGGGGGGAGGTAGGAGAGAGGGGAGGGGTCGCGGTGGACCGGAGGCTCACAGTGGAAGTCGCGTGCGAGCTCAGGGACGCGGGGTGACGTGCGGTGGTAGCAAACGACGACGAGGTGTACGGCGGCCGGAGAAGAGGAAGCCGAGCTCGGAGAAGATGCGGATCTCCCCGAGACGAACTGGTGGTCTAGGGAGATGGGGATGGCCACGGCGCAGCTCCGGGACGCCTTCCCGAGCGCCAGTGAGGTCGGTGGCCGCGCCACTGACGAGGCAGCGGCGACGGCCGCGTCGGGTGGGGCTCCAGATCGGGAGAGGAAAAGGGGAGCGAGGAGGAATGGCTAGGGGGAGGGAGAGAGTGAGCAGGGGGTGCCAGGGGAAAAGGAGGAGAGCAAAAAGGCAAGGCAAAAAGAAAAAGGGGAACCGTGGCGGAGGGGGAGGCAGAGGGATCGGTAACTCACACCGAAAAGCAGGGCCAGGACCTGAAAAAGGGTGAAGCCAGTGAGAGACGGGGAAAGGGCCTCAAAGCAAAGAAATGACATGATTTCCACGTGGTGTAATTTCCAAGCCGCCGACTGCCTTGTCGCCGTGGCGGCCAGAGACCGGAGCGGCAGGCTCCAGCCATGGTGGTAGTGACACGAGGGGGAGGAGCAGGTGGGTTGGGCTGGGAACTGTAGCAAGCAGGCCGAGGCACAGTGAAACGTTTTCTCTCTTTTCCTTTATTTCCCCTTTATAATTTCAGCTCTGCATTTCCTTGGCACCAAACACTATTTGTAAAATGTGCAACTTGTTCCAAAAATCACTATGCAGTATTCCTTACTGCCTCAAAAAGTTTGGGAGTATTTTGAATTCATTTGAATCTTTTTTTTAAATTGAATTGGATTTAAATAACCGCTTTGGGTACTGTTTTCGGGAGTTGGGGTCATTTTAGGAATTCAATTAATGTTTATTACATTTTTATAATTGCTTTGAGAATATTTGAAACATTATGAACATTTTAGTTTGGCTGTTTGAAGAAATATTTATTTGGCTTGAAGAATTTGGAGTTGAATTATTTTTCTTATGGAATAATGATGATGACTTGGCATGATCAGAGGGTGATCACTGTAGTGAGAGGCTGGGGATGTTACAAAGGCGGAGGGCAATCCGCGAGATGCAATCTGATTGGCTGTCCGCTTTTTTTTCTCAACACGGATAGTGGGCGCGCTAAATGGACCGTTGGGCTGTCTCGCGGTCAGGGCTTGTGAGCGTTGTTAATGCCCCGTCTCAGCCTTTCCAGGCCTGCATGCATGGGAAGCGACGCGACGTGGGCATGCATGCGCGGGAAGCGAGGACGTGGGCACACATGCGCGGGAGGGACGTGACCATGCACCGCTTGATCTAGATGTATGCAGTGATTCAGATGCACCGCAGTCACTCAGAGGCACGCACACGCCCGGATACACACGTGCCCGGATACACACGCCCCATCATTTAAGTGTAAAACGTAACGGATACACACACATGCGCCCGGATTCACACACGCACCGTTCATTCATTCGCAACCCTTCTCTCTTCCTCTACCACACACACGCCTATTTATATGTCTCTCTTCCTCTCCCACTCACCACCCAAGCAAAATTCATTGTCTCCACTTCAAACACCCAAGCGATCGAGCCCTCCATCCTCTCCGAGAACCCCAAGCACCAACCTAAGATGCAGTACAACAGGTCGACCTTCCTTCGTCCGCCTACCGTGCAGGAGATGCGCTACCCGCCGGGCGTCCTTGTGGAGAGCACGCTCCGTGTGTGGGCGCAATCCAGGTGGAGGGGGTCCGTCGAGCTCGCCCGCGACTTCCTCACCGCGGCTTTGCCCACCTCCCACGGGGCTCGCCTAGGATGTTTACCCTCAACGAGGTTCACCGCGTCGGCACCCTCAAACTGCTCACGGTCACCTTCGCCAACCCGTTCGATGCGCGCGAGCTCCTCGGCGAAGTGTTTTGGTGCGGCTGCGAGTCCATCTTCTTCACGCTATACAACATCTTCACCAATATCGACAGCATCTTCCCCACCGAAAACCAGATGCACTCCCTTCCCTACTACGAGGAGTGAAGTTGAAGACGATGGTGAAGGGGCGCGGCCAAGATGGAAGAAAGGTCAAGATGAAGATGTTCAAGAAGGGGTGCGAGCCCGGAGTGAAGTTGTTCGTCAAGCTCGTCATGTTTTAGTTTTATCATTTTTATTTTGTTGCTTTTCTATGTCGTACGTGCCGTGTCGTGTCCCTGGACTTATCTATGTAGGGTACCCATCTATGTAAGGGTACGGTGGTTTGCATCTTATTTATCTAAGTTATTATATGTGTTCAAAAATGTTCGTGCCCAAAGAGATCATTTGTGTGTATTGAAAAATGTTTGTGCCCAAAGATCAACAAGTGGTTAAGCTTGTAACGGATTTTGTGACCACGGAAGCATGCAGATTTCTTTCCTTTAAACCCTAAACCAAGTCATGAACTAGCATGCACATTTCTTCCCTTTAAACCCTAAACCAAGTGCCACTCTAACCGGAATCATGTGGCAGTGCAAACATGTGTTTCCAAAAATTCAGTACAAAACAAAGGAAAACCACTCTCACGCGTGTCCAAACATTCAGTACAAACATGCATTTTTGAACCCTAAACCAAGTCACGGGCTCACTATGTATAGATTCCTTCCCTTTCCATGTCAAAGTCTTTCCATCTGCCCCGCCGGTTACCAGCGCAGCCCTAAATGCCACAAACCGACGTGGTCTTGGGTTCGAGTCCCAGCCGCACCTTTTTTGTTCATTTTCCACCCTTCTCATTCTTTAGATAAATTATTTTTTTCGAACACGCAAAAGATCTGAGTATCGTTATATTAAGAAAAAAATGGGACAAGAACCCATACAACACCACTCACACATGCTATTGCTTGTATGTTCATTTACCACCCTTCTCATTTTTTTTAGAGTGAATCCACCCTTCTCATTTGCCCACCCCGAATGGGCCTAATTGGATGGAGTTGGCCCATTAGTCTAGCCGACACTGGGCTCTCGGCTCTAAATTTGGCCCACAGCGAAACCTTTTTTTTTATAGAAAGGCAGAGCAGAGAGCTGCATTTCATTGATCAAAGTTTCTGAATTTCTCATTTCTTCTCCCTTTTTTCATACAATTCAAGCTTACAAATTCCTCCCAAATTCATACCTTTCCAAACAATTTCAACATTACACCTAGTGTGATTACTATACCTACAAATGCCCGAATGTAATTGCAAATGGGTATTTGTGCTTGATCTTCGAGCTTCCTAATCTTCTGGTTCAACCTCCTAAGCTCAACAGCCACCTCTCTGTCATTGCATGCTCCTCCCTCTGTCTCTTCTTCTGGAGCTCGTGCTGCGGCCGCTGTCGTTTGTGGCAGGATGGGCAACCATTCTTCGTGCTCTTCTAGCAGTTCATTCATCAGCGTCTTGGCCAGAGCATTGACCCAAAGGAAGAAACATTTCACCTGCATGAACGCCAAACCGATCAACCGTATTGCTCAAGGATCCCGACCACGAAAATGGTGCAATTGCCCCGATTCTTACCCCATTCTCGCTGCACACGTAGAACGGACGATTATGGTTCTTCGGTGTGCGCAAAACCCTCTGATCAACATCCGCCCGGCACCGCAGATAGAGGAAGATCGGCATCTCCACGCGCGCTGGAATCTGGATCTGCGAGGTGGCGCGGGAGCTAGAAGAAGACATTGAGCTCGGAGTTGAAGGGGATCTCAACGCCTCCGCGCACGGCCCCTATAGCTATTGCAGACGGTCGCGCCCTCCACAACAATCTTCCCACCGCCCAGAGATGAAGGGGATCTCGACGCCGCCCTCTCGGTCGCCCGCGCCGGCTCCTAGCTACCAACAGGGGTCGCCGCCCACCTCTGTGCGTGTCCGCCTCCAACCCCGTCCCCCGCTCGGCTGATTGCTTCTCATTGCTGCGAGCTCCGGGGGCGCGTTCCGCCGCCGCTTTTATCGGACACCCGCGGCCATCAACGGCTCTCTGCCGGGTCCCATAAGCCACGAGAGCAATGGCTCTCTACTGGGTCCCACAAGCAACGAGAGCAACGGCTCTCTACTGGGTCCCACAAGCGGCGGCCAGCAATGGTCTGATCGTGTAGCGCGTCTCCGCCTGCCGCCTGGTCCCACCTGTGAGGGCCGAGTCAAATACGTTGACCTGACGAAGACGGCAATACTCACGGAACGAGTTGGTGCACACAGACTAGGGGCAAAACTGAGCACGATTCGCAACTGAGGGCAAAACTGAGTACATGGACACCACAGTATGAATCTTGACAGTATGTCACCATATGTTCAATAAAAATTGAACATATGGTGACATACTGTCAAGATTCATACTGTAAAGTCAGAAAGATCCTTAGATGATAAACGATTGTTACCTTCTTGACATAGTCCTCAATTTCCTGATGTTGGTAAAGACACCACAGGAAATACCCTTGCATGATTCTTCTACATGCTCTGCAAGAACCCAGTAGTGCAGGATAAGGTTGCCTTTGAAATCATAGAATCTATTGAGTGGGCGCAAGAAGATACCAGCATGGAAATGTTCGCCACAAGATTGAAACAAAGGTGCTATTGACAAAATGCACTACCTCCATGCTGCGAATACCGAGACTCCCCGACTTTATCCTGGTATTCCGGTGGTACAAATAATTCTTCTTGCTATCTCCTTTTAAGTGTAGAGTCCAACAATAACAACTCCAGATATGCATCGACATAATCTAATTAGGACCTGGCATACACAGTAACTTACTTTGTGGTACACTTTCAGGATGGTGTACTACCGAACGACCATCGAGTGATAAAAGGAGCTGGAATGAACTATATGATCTATGCCATGGGAAGGATGAAATACCTCTGGAGGGACCATGTTACAACTGCCCGCCGAGGAATTCAGGGCTGGATGAAATACCTTTCGGGAGGATGAAATACCTTTGGAGGGACGATGGGGAGGATGGTTTCATTTTCCTGTAGAATTTAAATTGCCATTTTCGTTTTACAAGTCTTCTCTAATGATTAGGCAGGACCTCATATCTGCTTCGGGAAAGAATTTTCATGCAGACAGAGGAAAATGGTTGCTGCTACCCTGATACAATTTTTCAGGTTCGGACTGGAACATGAATCCAAGGGTCCAATATACAAAACAATGTTTACCCTTCACATGGATAACGACCTTCATCTATTTGTGTGCCCCCGTAACATGTCAGCTTGAACAACAGAGCAAGCTGCTAGATCCTCTGTTGTTGCAATGAACTATGTACCTTACCAACATCTAAATTTCAAGAAGTTGTAAAATAAATGTCACCAGTTGAGTTTTCATCAGGTTAGTCAGATTATTTATATTAGTTTAACTTTGGCGAAAGAGAGTAAAGTAAACTATCAGAATCCAGAGAGATATCCAGACTGGTGTGATGTCAACCCCTAATTTGTATGTGTTTGGATGCTGTTCAGCTAGATTTTCTTTTTATTTTTCTTTTCTGTTTTTCTATTTCCTTTTTGAATTTCAAATTGGTTAAAAAACTAAACTTGTTTTAAGTCCATCTTGGAAATTTAACAGAGGGGTCAAGGTCAATATTTAGGAGTTACGGAATTTAATTTCCTGCCAAACTAAAACGTAGCCTTTTTTTGAAATAATTCCCTTTGATTTTTGAATTGATTAAAAATAAAAAAATTAACTTAAACATTTTTAATTATAGAAAGAAGACAGTAGCTGAGTGAGTTTTATGGATCTAGTTTATGAGCAGCTTAACTAGAAAAGCAAGCAGAAGGAATAGAAGAATGAAATGCAGAAATAGGGGAAGGGCGGGTAGCATTTTCAAATACCAGTTTGAGTGAGAGAAAAAAACAGAGGCATAAAATATTATTTGGGACTTGTGAAAAACACAGCAAGTTAAACTTTTAATTGCCACCCTATTTTAGGGTAACATTTTATTCCCTGACTTTAAGGTTTCAAATAAATCATATGAATTTAAGAAAATTGTTTCCATCCCAAAATATTTATCAAAAGGTCTCAAGCATTTTGTGAGCTTAATTTTTGTTTTATAAATATTACCTAAATGACAGATTAGTGTTCTGAATAATTCCAAAAAAATATTTGAGCCACAATTTCAACCAAATCAATCAACTACTAATCAAAACTTGCTAAGCTCAATCAATCTCAAAGCAAAAAAATGGAAAAATTTCCACCTGATATTTTTGAAAATTCAAAAATTTGGAAAAAAATTGTATGTGACAGTGATCCTCCTAGCTTCGTTTGCCTAGGATGATGCGATGTATCTAAGTATCTTTGCTTGAAAATCAATAAAGCTAGACCAACGGCACTCCCAAAAAAATTTAATAACAAATCCTACATAATACTATCTCCAAATAAAGTCAACCCAGATGAGTGGGGAAGGTTGGCGCATGATTTGATTCTAGGGGATCCGATCTGATCCAACCCGTGAACAGTTATCTAGCTTAAAGTTTGAAAAGAGAACGAGATCCAATCTGGGATAAGTTATTTTATACTGATTAGTAGTTAGCTGCTTATCCAAAACACTATCTATGCTTATCCAAAACACTATCTATGCATATAATATGTATGAGGACAGCTTCGCTCCATCCACCCCACCGTGGAACTCGAACGACCGTGTTGAACCAGCCAGCTGATCGAGCTCCTGTATGCAAGCAATGGCGCCGTCGCCGTGGCTGCCGGAATTTGACCCGACAGACACGGTCGCCGGCCGTGGCTTTGTCGATCGCCTCACCACCGACGCCGCCGCGCTCCAGCGAGAGCTCCTCACAGAGATCCTCAAGCGGAACGCCCACACGGAGTACCTCCGCCCCTTCCTCCTTCGCCCGGATGGCGGCTTGCCACCGGACGGCGACCTCCGGGATGCCTTCAAGAAGCTTGTGCCTGTCTCCGGCTACGACGATATCAAGCCGTACGTGGATCGCATCGCCTCCTCCGGCCGCGAGTCGTTCACCAACCTCCTCTGCTCCGAGTCCATCACCCACCTCATCAGAAGGTAAATTAAGCTGTGCCCGTGCGGTGCGGCCATCTCTAGTCTCAACATGTTTTTATGTCCATAATAGCTATATGTAACGAATTTACAATTTGGGTTAGTCGATTTTTGAAAGAAGTAGCATGCTCGCCGGAGGGAAGGAAGGAAGGAAGGAAGGAGCAGCCGCCGACGATCTATCTTAGAGTGGTAGGGTGGCAGGCTCGCCCGCGATCTATCTTAGGGGTGGGGGGTGTGCAAGTTCGCCGGAAAAAAATCTGCTCATTCCTGGGGTTAGAGGGATGGCCGGAGGCGGCGGCAACATGAGGGTGGGCGGCGGTTGGGGGGAGGGCGGGGCGGCGAGGCTGGCGCGAGAGTGTCACCGGCCGCGGGCAGCTGTAGCACGCCGGTGGCAACAGGCGGCAGGAGGAAGAAGATGGAGGCGGCTGTGATCTGTTTTTAGGAAGAAACGGTCGGAGGAAGAAGACGCACTCTGGCCGTTAGATCAGAAATCAAGGGCAGAGAATGATCGACTGACCCAAATTAAAATTGCCACTCCCTTTTATGTCCCTTCCTTCCGTGTCATGGCGTGCAGCTCGGGCACGTCTGGTGGGAAGCAGAAGATCTTCCCGTCCACCGCGGAGGAGCTCGACCGGAAGCTCTTCTTCTATGGCGTCCAGGCACTCGTGAGGAACATGTACGTGTAAACACATGGTATTACATATTGCATTGCTCGCTTTTTTTTTTTGCGATGGTATTGCATTGCTCGCTTGGTCGAGCAAGTTTGGTGATTTCAACAAGATACTAATCAAGGTGGCGTTGTTCGATCTAGGCATTTGCATGCTGACCAGGAGGGCAAGCACGTCATGGGGATGCGCCTCACCTTCACCTTCCCCGTCGAACACACGCCGTCCGGCCTGCACGTCCAGGCGGCCACCACCGCCTACTACCGCAGCAGCCAGTTCCAGGACCACGAGGTGGGCGGGTTCGACCGGTGCACCAGCCCCATGGAAGCGATCCTCTGCCCGGACGGCGAGCAGAGCATGTACTGCCAGCTGCTCTGCGGCCTCCTCCACCGCGAGGCCGTGGACCACGTCGGCACCTCCTTCGCCAATAGCCTCGTCCGAGCCATCAAGTTCCTGGAGCACAACTGGGAGGAGATGTGCTCCGACATACGCACCGGCACCCTCAGCAGCAGGATAATGCACGCTCCGCTGCGCAACGCCGTCATCCAGCGATACCTGCGAGGGCCCGATCCGGCACTGGCAGACGAGGTCGCGTCGGAGTGTGCCGCCAAGCCCTGGGATGGGATTGTCGCCAGGCTATGGCCGCGGGCACGGTGTGCCCTCACCATTGTCACCGGCTCGATGGCGCAGTACATTTCGATCCTCCGGAGCTACTGCGGTGGTCGGTTGCCGATAGTCTCACCCTGTTATGCGTCTACCGAGTGCGCCGCCGGAGTCAATCTAAGGCCTCTCGACCCACCCGGCCATGCGTCGTATGCATTGCTTCCCAACATCGCCTACTTCGAGTTTGCCGAGATCCAGCCTCGTGATGAAGAAACTCCTACTGTTGATGACGATGGCGATCCGGGTGAGATGAAGCTTGTGGATCTTGTGGATGTCGAAATTGGTCGGTCCTATGAGCTGGTTGTCACTACTTTTGCAGGTTAGCTACCTACCTCGCTCTTACAGTCTTACTCATTTTATTACCTGCCAGATATACTCTTGGCTCCCTTCTTCAAATCTAAAATACCTTGATTTTGTATATTCCCCTATTTCACTTGGTATTTTATTTCAGATATTCTTCTTTTTCTGGCATTGTCTTTGTAAAAGTAGGCTTTACACAAGTTTCTAGTCCCCTGGGATTTTTTTTATAAATCTGAAATATGTTCTTGTCCGTAATCCTGAGTCTGCAACCGGTCAGGTCATCGTTAATACCGTTTTTTCAGGTGAGAACTTTTTTTTTGTGGGGAGGTGAGACCAAATTAATCTAGAGGGTTTTGACACATGAACTAAGATCCATTTTCAGGACAACGATGAAGGATTCCCATAATAATTATTGCTGAAAAGCAATATGAATTATTATGTTCACTTTAGTCCAACTTTGCATAAGATAATTAGTTTGGTAGTTATGATTTGACTTAATATATATCACGTGCATACCATACCAGGTCTTTACAGGTACCGAGTTGGTGACCTTCTCACCGTGAGTGGCTTCTACAACGCAACGCCGCTGTTCCTCTTCTTGGGACGGCATGATGTCATCTTAAGCATAGACCATGAGAAGATAAGCGAGGAGGAATTACTCAGGGCCGTTTCACAGTCTACCGAGCTCCATCTTAGCCCTATTGGATACATGCTTAGTGGCAGCACCGCGTTTGCAGACATATCCGACTTGCCAGGCCACTACGTCCTGTTCTGGGAGCTGACCAACGCAAGGAGTAACCACGTCGCTGACGACATCCCTGATCAAACTGTCATGGAGAATTGTTGCTCGACCGTTGAGGAATGCTTTGACCAAATGTACTGCAAAATTAGACAGCGTGGCGCCATCACCGCGCTCGAGATAAGGGTGCTTCAGCATGGCTCGTTCGACGCTCTGATGGACTTCTTCGTGTCTAGAGGTGCATCGGCCGGCCAGTACAAGACTCCAACGGCTATTCGGTCAAAAGAAGCAATGATGGTGTTGGAGGAGAGGGTGGCGGGGAGGTTCTTTAGCAAAGAAATTCAAAAATGATTGATGCCCTGATGGGTAGATTGGGAGACTAGTGTGTTATACTCGAGTGTACGCATACATATGTATTGATTGCCGTGGAAATGCAATAAATATGGTTAGAGACTACGCGCAATTATACTCGAGTGTACGGATACATATGTATTGATCCCCGTGAAAATGCAACAAATATGGTTAGAGAGCACGCGCAACAAAAAGATAAAAGACGTGACATTCTTTCCATATTTAGTTTCGGTGTTTTTAGGATTACATGTTCTCATCTCTGCAAGAAGCGATTTTTGCAAGAGAACCAAATCCAAGTTGGTGAAAGATCATGATTTGGACTGGCATGCACTACTATAGATCCAGTCACTACCTCGCTTGACATCTTCTCTTCTATTTGCTAGTACCATGCAGCTAAGGAAGTTAGTTCAAAAGATACGACGATGCTTTAATATGGTCTCATTCACCTGAAAAACAAGAACAGATACAACCCACGTCAGCACACACGCATCTTATAGCATCACATCCAATGGCTATAAAAGGTGAATGAGACCAAATTATATCTCATCTAGCTGAGTTCTAGCAAAACTGTAACAAAATTAGCCCAGAAATATCGCACAAAAGGTACTAGAGGAGTATGCACATTAAAGAAAAGGTACTATTCTATGGGAGCCTAAACATGGAGCACTGGGGCCACAAGTTCACAAGTGGCACACCACACATCCATACCGCTATTCTCCATCATATGCCTAGGTCATCCCAACTAAGTTTTTCATCCAGAAACAACAATGTAACATGGTAAAAGTGATAACTTTGCAGAAAATTTGTTGTCCATGCCCGATGAGCCCATAGGTGAAATTGTTTCGAGCATTCGGCACATTTTGAGTACTTGATTTGTCAAGTTCCATGACACAAAAATGTGCATAACCTGACTGTACATAAACACTCATGGCTGTTATCCTTGCCTATGAAGACATTGACATTGACAATAAGAAAACAAATATAGTATCTCCGTACATCAATCAGATATATAAAATTGACATGGTAAACTTAGGCCCTGTTTGTTTGAGCTTCGGGAACCAAGTTGAATCTGGAATCTGAAGAAAAAAAAACAGCTATTTAGTTTGAGATTCAGTGACTAGATCCAGCTTTGCCGCTGAAGCTGAATCTGGAAGCTGAAACAACGAGCTATTTCGAATTATCTTTGCCAGTAAAGATGGATAGGTATTTTGGCCATTTCCAATATAATTGTCTAAAGCACCTCCAAGTATAATCATCTTTGCAAGTGAAGTGAATCTGCATATGGTTCGAATCTAATCGAAGTTGAAACAAACAGGGCCACAGAATCAGTATTGCCAATGAAGCGAATTCACAAGTGATTCGAATCCGGACCTTACTCTTGGCAAGTAGAAGCAGCTAGCCCTAATCATGCCTCCCCAACTCTCCTCGCTCACTCCATCTGCACACATATGGGTAATCTGCTCTTGCCACCACGCTACTAGCAGTCACCCTCTACATCCTAGGCTATGTCGTCCTTTGTTGTCTTCTACATTACATAGTTTGCATAGAGAGCCCATGACTACCCACCACTCGTCAGGACCTTGTTACGCCAACTCATAACTTCGACAGGACCTTGAACGAGCACGTGAAGTACAAGACTCCTGCACCCCACTACCAGGCTAGTCAACCCAGGGGGCTGCTGAAGGAAATATGCCCTAGAGGCAATAATAAAGTTGTTATTTATATTTTCTTATATCATGATAAATGTTTATTATTCATGCTAGTATTGTATTAATCGGAAACTTAATACATGTGTGGATACATAGACAAAACACCGAGTCCCTAGTAAGCCTCTACTAGACTAGCTCGTTAATCAAAGATGGTTAAGTTTCCTAACCATAGACATGTGTTGTCATTTGATGAACGGGATCACATCATTAGGAGAATGATGTGATGGACATGACCCATTCGTTAGCTTAGCATAATGATCCTTCAGTTTTATTGCTACTGCTTTCTTCATGACATATACATATTCCTTTGACTATGAGATTATGCAACTCCCGGATACCGGAGGAATACCTTGTGTGCTATCAAACGTCACAACATAACTGGGTGATTATAAAGATGCTCTACAAGTATCTCTGAAGGTGTCTGTTGGGTTGGCATAGATCGAGATTAGGATTTGTCACTCCGAGTATCGGAGAGGTATCTCTGGGCCCTCTCGGTAATGCACATCATAAGAAGCCTTGCAAGCAATGTGACTAATGAGTTAGTTGCGGGATGATGCATTACGGAACGAGTAAAGAGACTTGCCGATAACGAGATTGAACTAGGTATGAAGATACCGACGATTGAATCTCGGGCAAGTAACGTACCAATGACAAAGGGAATAACGTATGTTGTCATTACGGTACGACCGATAAAGATCTTCGTAGAATATGTGGGAACCAATATGAGCATCCAGGTTCCGCTGTTGGTTACTGACCGGAGAGGTGTCTCGGTCATGTCTACATAGTTCTCGAACCCGTAGGGTCCGCACGCTTAACGTTCGATGACGATTTTGTAGTATATGAGTTATGTGATTTGGTGACCGAATGTTGTTCGGAGTCCCGGATGAGATCACGGACATGACGAGGAGTCTCGAAATGGTCGAGAGGTAAAGATTCATATATAGGACGATAGTATTCGGACACCGGAAGTGTTCCGGGGGTACCGGGTATATATCGGAGTACCGGGGGGGTTACCGGAACCCCCCGGGGGAATAATGGGCCTCATGGGCCATAGGAGGGAGGCACACCAGCCCACAAGGGGTGCCCCCCCCCCCCCCCGCCTAAGGAAGGAGGCCGAATAGGAGAAGGAGGAGGGGGTTCGGCCCCCCCTTTCCTTCCTCCCCCCTCTCTTCCCTTTTCCCCCTTCCGGTAAAAGGAAAGGGGGGGGGGGTGCGAATTGGACTTGGGAGCTCAAGTAGGATCCCTCCTACTTGGGCGCCCCTTTGGCTGCCTCTCCTCCCCTCCAACCTATATATACATGGGGGGGGGGGGGGCACCGCTAGAACACACACCAACAATTGTTAGCCGTGTGCGGCGTCCCCCTCCACAGTTTACGCCTCCGGTCATATTCACGTAGTGCTTAGGCGAAGCCCTGCGCGGATCACTTCACCATCACCGTCACCACACCGTCATGCTGACGGAACTCTCCCTCGACACTTTGCTGGATCAAGAGTTCGAGGGACGTCATCGAGCTAAACGTGTGTAGAACTCGGATGTGCCGTACGTTCGGTGCTTGATCGGTTGGAACGAGAAGAAGTTCGACTACATCAACCGCGTTAACAAACGCTTCCGCTTTCGGTCTACGAGGGTACGTGGACACACTCTCCCCCTCTCGTTGCTATGCATCTCCTAGATAGATCTTGCGTGAGCGTAGAATTTTTTTTGAAATTGCATATTATGTTCCCCAACAGCTGCGAGATCCTGACCGACAATCACGCCGTTGAGGAGCATGTACTCAACAAAAACTTCAGTAAAGCTTCTAACGGGTAGTGACACACACAAATCTTTCTTATATGTATAGGGAATTGCAAAAAAGAAACCACATGATATCATTATTTTAATGCTTAGGCACAAGAATGCATAAAATTAAAGGCTAGGATATTAGACTACATAATGCAATTGGTACCCATCAACATGCTACTGGCCTCTTCAAACAACAATAACACGCGGTCACCATCTTCATAGTAAAATAAGTAACAAATAAGTCCATTTCCCGTTAACAGGCCAAACTACAAATTACATGGCAAAAGAGTTAACCTTTTTGTTGTTGAACCGAAATATAAAACAACATTACACAATAGGGATAAAGCATCTGGACGACGCAGAAGCGGGGAGGCACTGTACAAAAGAGGTTATACAATGAGGTATACAACAAGGTCCAGAGAGTCAACAAATAGTGAAGAAATTTTGTTGACTAATGTTCTAAGCGATTACCAAGTTACAACATATAAAGGACCACCAAACATGTTGTTAGCAATCATCTCGTGTAGAAGGAATAAAGACTCCATATTTTTGTGAGTAATGTTCTCAGTGCATCTCGCCCTTTATATATATCACTCCACCTTCACCAAACTATATTGTTCCTCCACCTATTCTTCCAACTAGTGATCCTCTTATTGGGCGTACATGTTAGCACATGAGATTAGTCGCAACTGCAAATATAGACTAGACCACGAAAAAAGAGCTGGAGACATATGTGTGGGCATAATGCGGTAACCGAAGACATCAAGACAATAGGGAACACACTTTTGCGGGCAATGTCTGTTAGACAGTGCAAGGCAGGCGGGACTCCTAAGCTCCATAGGGGACTCAAAGCTGAAGTTTAGTCACTACTAGAGGCCGGGGCCGCCTTCACACCAACGACATGAGCTAGGACATCTCCCTACTAACCTTACACATGGGTTGGCACTATCCATGGTCTTGATATTTTATATCTCTACTCTCTCACTCTTCCTCCGCACCGGCAGCCTCAGCGGCCGGGTAATGCACGCGCCCCTGCGCGACGCCGTCATCCAGTGATACCTGCGAGGGCCCGATCCGGCGTTGGCTGACGAGGTCGTATCGGAGTGCGCTGCCAGGCCCTGGGACGGTATTGTCGCTAGGCTATGGCCGCGGGCAGGTGTGCCCTCACCATTGTCACCGGCTCGATGGCGCAGTACATTCCGATCCTCCGGAGCTACTGCAGTGGCCGGTTTCCGATCGTCTCGCCCTGCTATGCGTCTACCGAGTGCGCCGTCGGAGTCAATCTAAGGCCTCTCAACCCGCCCGGCCGTGCGTCGTATGCATTGCTTCCCAACATCGCCTTTTTCGAGTTTGCCGAGATCCAGCCTCGTGATGAAGAAACTCCTACTGTTGATGACGATGGCGATCCAGGTGAAATGAAGCTTGTGGATCTTATGGATGTCAAAATTGGTCGGTCCTATGAGCTGGTTGTCACCACCTTTGCAAGTTAGCTAGCTAAGACCTCCTTGTTACTCATTATTACCTGCCAGATATACACTTTGCCCCCTCCGTATATAAGTCTTGAAGTATCTTGATTTTTGTATATTGCCCTACTTCACTCGGTGTTTTATTTTAATAGTCTTTTTTGCCTGGCATTGTCTTTGTAAAAGCAGACTTTACATAAGTTTCTAGTTCCAAGAAAGAAAGAAAATATGAAACTTTAAGTCAAATGTTCTTGCCCCATAATCCCGAGCTTGCAACCGGTCATTGTCTGCCTATACAGATAAAGGATTCCAATAATAGTAATAATAATTGATGAAAAGTAATTGGAGTTATTGTGTTTAGCCAACTTGCGTAAGAATTATTTATTAGTTCAGGAGCTATGATTTGATTTCATATATACCATGTGCAAACCATACCAGGTCTTTACAGGTACCGAGTTGGTGACCTTCTCACCGTGACTGGCTTCTACAATGCAATGCTGTTGTTCCTCTTCTCGGGACGACATGATGTCATCTTAAGCATAGACCATGAGAAGATAAGCGAGGAGGAACTACTGATCAGGGCAATTTCACAGGCTATTGAGCTCCATCTTGGCCCTCTTGGATACATGCTCAGTGGAAGCACCGCGTTTGCAGACATATCCAAGTTGCCAGGCCACTACGTCCTGTTCTGGGAGCTAACCAACGCAAGGAGTGACCACGTGGTTGGCGACATCCCCAATCAAACCGTCATGGAGAATTGTTGCTCGACAGTTGAAGAATGCTTCGACCAAATGTACTGCAAAATCAGGCAGAGTGCGGACATCACCGCGCTCGAGATAAGGGTGCTTGAGCAGGGCGCGTTCGACGCTCTGATGGACTTCTTTGTGTCCAGAGGCGCATCGGCGGGCCAGTACAAGACTCCAACGGCTATTCGCTCAAAAGAAGCGATGATGGTGTTGGAAGAGAGGGTGGTGGCAAGGTTCTTTAGCAAAGAAATTCCCCGTGGTTCTCTATATGATGATTACGTGAAGAAATGATTGATGCCCTGATGGGTTGATTATGTAACATCCCGATTCTCGGAATGTTTAAGAAAAAGTTTTTCAAAAATCAGGGCGAGAAAATTTCGTTTGTTTTATTTGGTAACAAAGCTTAAATTGGACTTTTATAATTTGAAGGATTTAATTTGATCTAATGCAAACTTAAATTTAAATTTGAGTTTTGTTCTTCTCTTTTAGTTGGGTTTTGTTTTTCTCCCTTCAGCATATTTAATTATGCGCATATGTATTTTGGAACTTCTTTTGAATTTGTTAGCTTCTATTCCTTTTCTAGATTTTCCTAAGAAGGAAAATCTATTTAATCTCTTTTCCCAAACTATGGCAATATCGAATGCACAATCTACCTTCTCTATTTTCCATCTCTCTTGGACCATAGCCCAACAACTCCCTCTCTTTATTTTTTTCCTGCTCCCCTCCTTCCTCATGGGCCTGGCCGATCTGGCCCATCTCACCCAGCAGTGCCACCTCTCTTCTCCTCCCTCTCTGTACGCTCACAAACCTACAGAAAGGAAACGTCAACAGACATGATTCTTCGGCAAACCCTATTTGGCGCTCTAGGCGCCGGTTTGTACTGTTTCTGCAAACTGGCGCCTGCAGGCGCGTTAGCTGGGCCGGCCCATCAAGGTTCTTTTTGTCTACATTTAATCCCGCAAAAAAGGAAAATGCAACGGAGGTGTTTCGAACGTGCAAACCACCTTTCCTACTAAAGCTGGTGAACCACCCCACCACCCCAGAGGGATCTGCTGAAAGAGAACTTCCTCCTTCTTTTATTCTTTATTTCCCCTTTTTCTTTTTTCCTTTTTTCTTTTTCGTTTCTGTTTTTTCCTTTTTTTTCGTCCTGGTTCATTGAATTGTTTGCAAATCCGTGAACTTTTCTTTTACAAGGATGATTTTTTAAATTGATGAACTTAACTTCAAATTTGTGAACTTTTTTTCAAATTGATGAACTTTTTTTTCAAACTCGGTGACCTTTTTTGAAAATTGGTGAACTTATTTATAACTTCGGTGAACTTTTTTTAAAATGGATGAACTTTTTTTAAATTTGGTGAACTTTTTTCCCAAATTCGATGAACTTTTTCAAAATTTGATGAACTTTTTTTAAAATTTGATGAACTTTTTCTCAAATTCGATGAACTTTTATCGTAGTTCATGAACTTTGTTTTCCAAAATCGATGAACTTGTTTCACATTTTGTGAACTTTTTTCAAAATCGGTGAATTTTTTCAAATAGATGAACTTTTCTTATCAAATTGGATGAACTATTTTCAGAAACGATGAACTTTTTCAATTCTTGAAGTTTTTTCAAGATTTGTTGAACTTTTTTTTATAAAAAATATAAAAAAACAAGTTGTACTGCATTATAAATAACGTCCCTACAATAGTTCTTAAAGGGTTCGCGTTGCTCTAAGTCATAGTCATCTACTGGGTGCGCCTCCACTTGCTCTTCCACCACTTCATCTCCTTCCTTCACCCAGGCTTACAGCGCACCCATTACAAAGAAGAAAAACCTACAGCCACCACACACACCCCTCCTCCAATTCCTTCAACTCTCAACCATTTCAAGTTTTCAATATATGTAGAAGTGCGTCTTGATCTGCTCTTCCAATCCCACCACTTGTCCTGCCCTCTCCCTTCCTTACATCTCCGTGAACTTGTGAAGCTCCATGGACGACGGTGCTCGTTCCCGGTGACTCCAAGCACCTCCATCAAAATCCTCGCGTCAGATGATTCTCCTCCATGCCATGAATCTATTCAGAGAAGAAAGAACGCGATCCGTCGACCACACGCGAACAATTTTACATGTCCGTCTACACTGTTTGTCAAGTTCATCGCACCGTTCCGTCAAACTCGGTGAGTCTCTATCAAATTCCTTTGCTCGCGTCGATGCATGAACGGATGCCATCGACATGTCGACGTACTTTTTAGTTCCTCGGATGGTCTCGTGTTCAACATATGAAACACTTCTTATGGCTGTAGCAACCCCATGGTGGAGTTAGATTGTTTGTTTGGTCAACCGTGTTTAAGTATAGACTTTATCTTAGTCGTTTTGGTATAGTGTCCAAGTACGTTTTGTATTTGGTAAAACTTTTCTGTTGCTATGTTATTTCCATATGTATCGTTATGCAGTCACTCCTATTTGTTATGGATAATTTTAGGAGCAAGATGTGATGTATTAGATTTATTTCTAGGATTATTTAAATTATTAGAAATTTGTATTACATGTCATGGCAAGTTAATAATATATTTTGTATTGTTTATTGTCTTGTGTTAGACACGTGTATAGATTTTAATATAGTTTTGTAAGGTATCATGTTGATAAAGTTTTGATGCATCATGTAGTCATCTCTGCTGCGTGCGTACAAATTTTTGTGATTGTTCGCCGTGCGCATAATTTCATAGAATTATTCAAGGCCTTGATTTGTTCATCTAATCATGAAATATTTCTTGTTTTGATTGTTTTTGTTTGGCACGAAGATATCTTAGATATGGTTTACATATTTATTTTTACGGATATCTTATGTTTGTTTTAATGGTTTGAAATCATGCCATGTCTACGGTAAATGTTTATATATTTTTAGTACGTGATGTTGCATAGTTTCTTTATGCTCGAAGTCAAATGGAATGCTCTGTTGTTTGAGAACAAATCCATTGTATTTCCATGTCGCATAATATATTGTCGCCTAGCTGTTAACACTATGTTGTAGATGATTGTTATCCAAGATTACATGCTTGATGCTTTATGTCATGATTATATTTGTATTGCTTTATATAATTTATTCTTGTGACATAGAACTTAGTGTAGGGTAACGCAGCAGAAAACAAAAAATTTCCGACCTACGCATCAGCCCAGGACCACTATGGAGACTGCATACAAGGTTTGATCATTTTCATTTCCGACTCGTAGCGCAGCGGAAGTAGAGTCGATGACGATCGGCGGTGCAGATCCCCGCAGCTAGGATTTACAACCTCCCAACCGCGAGGATGTACTCCCTCATCTGCCCCTCGGACAGCCCTCCGGGAGGCGGTCGAACAGTCCCCCGGACGGTGTCGCGGACAGCCCTTCGGGAGGACCTCCAAAACTCGGACGGTCACTCGGACAGCCCTTCGGGAGGACTCACAGAACTCGGACCGTCACTTGGACAGCCCTTCGCGAGGCACTCACGAACAGCCCCTCGGGCACTAAGATCGAAACTACGACCTCTCTACAGAGTTACACACATACGGTGTTATCTATCCGGCAGGGCTTCGCCGTCCAGAACTAGTTCCCACCGGAACCCAGACAGCCTTTCGGCTCTACGAAACTATTTCGCGGGGAGGGAGAGAGAAGCTAGATCATTGCAATGTCACTTGTATGTGAGAAGGAGTGAGTCTTTAGGCAGCCCCCTCCACCCCTATTTATAGGTCAAGCCCAAGGGTGACTTCTCCAAGAAGCCAAGGGGAAAAATACCAAAGGACCCTCAAGGTGGCTTCTCCAAGAAGCCACCCAAAAAGCACTTTCACTATTCACGACGACATTTTTCAGCGTCCGTTCGAACTGAAAATATTTATGTGGGCTTAGAACATTTCCAGTACCCACTAAAATAATTTTCAACGCGTTCTGGAACAATTCCAGATTAGTGATTTTCATCTGCGAAAAGCATCTGAAGTGGTTCCGGCAGCTCCGGAACATTTCCGATTTTTCTTCCAGAAAATTCCCAAAAGTTTCCAGAATGATTCTGACACCCTCCAAGAATTATCGGGCATGTGCCGAAACCAATTTGACTTTATGGTATCCTCTGAAACAACTTTTCAGTTTCACCGGAACTCATCCGGTGACCTCTCTCTGCGGAACTTTTCCGCTGTCCGAAACTTTTTCGGTGTCCGAAACTTTTTCGGTGATTTTCTCTCAGACTCCCTGTCTAGTATTCAGCAGATAGATGACCCTTAAGCGTGTGACCCTATAGGTTCGGTGAAGTATAGACATGACACGGAACCCCTTCCGATCAATGATCAACATCGGAGCCGTGGACACCCATATTGACCCCTATACCCACACGAATGAATATTCGAGTGAACCTCCAGTTGCCGTGTGCTATTCCTGTTGCTTCGCGATATGTTACAAATACCCGAGGTGAGACATGATGGCATCCCCGTGGGTCAACAACTTGTCCACTATGCCAGTTACCTCGTTACCGGTATTTGTTCTCTTTTCTCGTTACCGTGTTCCGGCATCCCCGTGATCAAATCACAAAGTGTCTGGCCAGACGATGATGGATACCGTAACACCGAGAGGGCCCAGAGATATCTCTCCAACGTCGGAGGAGCAAATCCCAATCTTGAGCTATCAAGTTACTTGACATACTTTTCCATGAACCCGTAAGCCGTCGTAATAGCCACCCATTTACGGATGACGTTTAACAAACCCCAAAGTTCATGAAGCAAGCATGAAGAAACTCGATACTCTTATGGTCTAAGGAATCGTGCAAACGTTAACCATCTCTGTGTTATTAACCATAAACTTGTGACGAACGTATCTCATAGCATAACATCAATTCGGGTCGATTCAACACAAATGTTCCTCTAACATTGTGCCCTCAAAGTTGCTGGCATAGACATGCCCATGATCAGGAAAACAGAACCATCATGCAACACTTGAGCTAGTCTTAGAGGCTAGACTAGGAATACATTTTACCGTTTATTATTCCACACGTGCATATGAGTCTTCCTCCGAGCCTCGTGGTTATTGTAGACTCGAGAACCATAGCAGTTATAGCATGGAACATAAACCTAATTATGAACAGGGAGATAATCAATAATATTTATTATTGCCTCTAGGGCATATCTCCTGCAGACTCCCACTTGCACTAGAGTCAATAATCTAGTTAATGCTAATGCACTTCACACCTGTGGCACACCAGTGTAAATATGCTTCGCATGTGGTATAGCCTGATGTCCAACGGATCTGACGACTTCAGCTCCGTGTGTATCTTTGCGTATCCTCGCGTTTTTACGCTTTCACAAAATTCATATTTTGTGTGGACTTGGCTTTGTATGTATGTGAATCACAGGTCGAACCTGGATTCCTCAGACTGAGTTATGGAGCAACTACCTGTAGTAGTGTCCCATTGACAAAAGCCATCTTGGAACCATACTAAGTTCATGAATGAACTATATGATTCAACATCTTCTTTGTCGCTTTTAAAAGCGGCAACATACTTTGCCTCTGTTATAGAATTCGCCACAGTAACTTGTTTGAAACAATTTCCAACTACCATGCCACCATATTGTTTATTGCACAAAAACCCTTAACTTAAATCGAAAATCGCTTGGAGCATGGATGAAGACTGTATCGATGTAACTTTTTACAACGAACTCTTCATGATCTCCGCTTGCGAGAAAACATGTCATCAGTGTTACTATAGTACTCAATGACCCTTTTTCACTATTGTCCCATGATCAGTACTTTTGATCACTTTGGTATCTATACTCGCAACAACTTTGGGAGTATTGGACATATCTGGTTGTTTTTACATACCATGGAATACATGATTAATCCAAACATGAAGGTGTGTGGAATCTCCATCATGTATTTTGCTCATCAGGGTTTTTGGGACACCGAGTCTTGCAAAAACTCTTTCCATGTGACTTCGGCAAGAATTACTCCTTGACGTTTTTAATGCTAAAAGGTTTTAGCATCTTGTCAATATGTATCTTTGCTCAGCCCCATTAGGTAAATCTATCTCCATAGATCATCATGCCTAATATAAAGGCTATTTAGCCCAAGCACTTCATCGAAAAACTATTTTCAAATGAAGTCCTAATTCGTGTCAAGAAATTTATTTCCAATTAACAATGTGTCAAGCACACAACGTTTTTAGAAATTTTATTATGCTCCCACTTACTTTCTTGAATCATAAGCATCTTCGTTACCCATTGATGAAGTCAAACCCCTTTGACTATTTCATCAAAACACGAAGATTCCAACTCCATTTTGCTCTCTTCTGTCCATTGCTGGAACTCTGAAGTTTGCATACTTACTAGCATCCTCTGGACTGACAAAATACCTTGGACTGTAACACATGCAAGTCCTTGGTTTCATTTCCATCAGATGGAAATCCTATTGTCATCCATGTTTCATATCTCATGATTGAAATATGTATCAATTGCTAGTTCAACCCGAACCGACTTTAAGCATCGCTACGATGAAACAACCTCATCGTAGTCAACTCCTTGAACTTGTTATTGCAACAAGTCGAGCTTTATGGATAAAACATTTTTTTTATCCGTATCAGTTTTAAGTTCCATAAATATTCATTAGACTCTAAGTTTTCCGAAAGGTGTATCAAGGTTTTAATCTTGAATCACTTATATGGAAGCTAACTCGGGTTGTATTGGCATTTAGCCAATTCCGGAGTCAGGGCCCATCAACGCTTCCTTGTGTATTGTAGGTATATTGTTGTCTAACAATAATATCTCGTTTGCGCACCTGAGAGGTTTGCACGAGCCTTGCCTACGTGGTTCAGCTGCAAGTTCGACCGAAGTCCATACATTTTATTGTAGAGACTTCCGTATCAGTCGCAGTAGGAAACTCCGGAATCACTTCCAAGGTTCCTTTTCTTTGATCTGATGACGAAGATACTGTTTATCTCGTCGAGTTGCATTATTCTCCCACTCACCTTTTTGAAAGAACCATTTTCTTCAAAAAGCATACCGTTCTTTGTGGCAAACCTATTTGCCTCGGCATAGTGAGGGAGGAATACCCAACATTTTGGGATAACCAACAAAGTAGCACTTGTCTGATTTGGAATAGGTTTGTAACCTTTTACACAAGCCCCATATTCCAAATGTTTAAGAAAAGATATAACAAGGTTGGGCGTACCATACCATGGCGTCATTTCAACAGACCTGATGGAGCTCTTTTCAGTGTAAAAGCCGCAGTCTCTAACGCATCACTTTAAAAGGGATAATGGCAAATTTATTTATGTCATCTTTGATCTTACCATGTCCTAAATGGTTCGATTACATCTTCACGGACTTTCCACTTGCAGTGGTGTTCCGGGAGGTGCAAGTTATGAAACCCCTTTCACAACTCATCAGACATTCGCTAAACTTGTAACTCAAATATTCCTTTCTGCAATCGAATTGTAGAAGCATAATTTTCTTGTTACAATAACTTCTACTTCATATTTGAAAACCTTTCAAATGATTTCAAAAGATCCAGACTTACGTCTCATCAAGTAAATATCCATATATCTACTTGAGTCATTTCTGAAGATAGATAAATCCACTACTTGCAACAACATTTATTGAACTACATACATCAAAATGTATGATCACCAATAAGTTCTTTGCTCGTTCCTTATGGCCTGTGAACGGTATTTTAGTCACTAAACTTTTCGGAGGAAATTTGCAAGTGTCAGATGATTCAAAATCAAACGACTTCAAAATCCATCATAATGGAACTTATCCATGCGGGTTTCTCCAATGTGACTAAATGTAGTGCCACACTTATGTGGTATTCTCTTAGTCTTACGACATTTAGCGTCAGTGTTATGGATGTATCATATTACCATCAATATTCATAACATACATCCCATCGAGAATGGAAGCACGACCCTTCATGTTATTCATAATACTGAACAACAATTGTTCTTTTATGAACAACCCTTCTGCAACAAACATTTTGCAATGGGCTAGAGTGTATGAAACTCTAAAATGAATTATGAAAGTAAATCCAGAGGTAATATATTATTATCAACATTCATAACATACATCTCATTCATAATGAAAGTATGGCCCTTATGTTATTCATAACACCGAACATCAAAAGTTCTCTTATGAACAACCTTCTTGCAAGATACCTTATGCAATGGGCTAGAGTTTGTGAAACTCTAAATGAATTATGAAAATAAATACAGACGGTAATACACCGATGGAAGGTATAGTAACATTTACTATGTTCCCTGTGTATACCTAAACCTCATTCCTGGCAAGTCTTTCGGGCCATAGTAGTTCTTACATCGAGTTGCAACAGAATGCAATCGAGCGGGTATCTTTTTGATTAACTCACAATACCCAAGAATCAGTGATTAACAATTTAATCATAATTCCCAAGAACTATATCTTTGACCAGCCTTCTATACATCAAAAACTTGTATGACATTCATACATGAGCTGGATATTCCAGTCTTCTTTCTTTTGCCTTTATACTTCTAACAGTTTAACTTTCAGTATTTCTCCTACTCTCAGAAGAAGCACTCAACTTAAGAGTGGCGTTAGCCCCGGACTTCCTAGGTGTGTTATCACACTAACACCCTTTGGACACTTCCTTTCTCTTTAAGTTGTTGTTTTATTCACCTTTCATCATATGACAGGCGTTCTTCTGGATCCCTCTTTTATCAGTCTAATGCATAGTAAACTCCTTTACTAATAGTTTGCAAACAAACATTGCTTTGGATATCTCATATCTTTTAGCCTTTGTCTGTCTCTGAAAATGATTTTCAGATTCCATGAATATCACATAACTATCCAAACTTTTGAAGTTCGGGTCTCATGGAAGCAAATGTATTGCACTTGACTGAAACGGAATTCTAGCTTTTGGATCGAAGGACGAGAGTCACATGATCCATAGCATAAGCGAGAGAATACCGAAAGTATGCGATAGGACAAAGTCCTTCTTGGCACTCTTGAGGACAATCCTCACATTATGTTACCAACCGTAAAGTTTTAACCAGATATATAACAGCTATTCAAAATTAATAGGGAAGGTGGAAACGCGAGCCATTATTCTACAACTATTATGCAAAACACACTTAGACAGTGTTCAAAATTAATTGCACTGAGAATTAAACAAGTTAATTCAACAGTGCGCTCCCACTCAAATCAATATCTCTCATAATTGATTTTGAGTGATACAAGATCCAGACTTCAATTCATCGCCATAGAATCATCATCTCATGACGGGAATTTTAATTGGTAGGCCAACTTGCCGATCACATCTCTATGTGACTCTTGTTCATCTTTCGATGCGTGTGTTCCGAGCTCATGACTTTCATGCCTGAACGTCAAGACAACCAAGTGATCACGCTGCGAGGTCTCAACTCACCCGCCTCACACTTCCCTAATCGTTCGTACCCATGCATCCATGGCGCACCCCGAAAAGTTAGGTGCCGTGACGGTGCTACACTTGGGAGAACACTAACTACTTGATATTTTTGTGAGAGATCACCCTAATAAAAAGTGACTACCGCACAATCAAGAAGGGTGCATCATAAGGGATAACCATCTCAGGCAATTCATAATAGCATGATATGGTATAGCCCTTTCTGACGGAGAAGTCTTGTATTTCTTCGTCTTTGGCATTCTCGCCGGTGTTCACCTTCGCGAAGATTGCCACCACCTTGTCGATGCACCAGATAATATTGCTATCTCTATAGCTAATAAAATAATGCATTACTTAAGGTTGACACGCAGGTCAATAAAGTGACAATCATATGGCTCCAGCCATCATGCCGAATCATGACACGCAGGTCATGTTAATCAATTTACATTATATAGTCATCTCATACATAATCAAATTATTATGAGCACTGCTATACCACATCACATGCACATGCAAACCCTCCTGCAAAACCAAGTTAGACGCCTCTAATCGGTTCAGCAAAAACTTGTTTTACGTGGCTTCTAAGGTTTTGAAACAAACCGAAGCTACCAACGTCCATCATCAAGTATGATAATCCAAGTCGCTAGATTAACATCGCGGGGTGTATGAGACACGAGATAATAAAATCTCGAGCCCCATACTGAACTTCATCATACGCATGACCCCCGTGCAGATCATATCTACATTGCCCTTTCGTCTGCGAAATTTCATCTTTCTTTTTAACTACGATGGAATTCAATGAACTGTTAGCACTTCATTGATCAATCAGGATCGCGGATTGCCAGAACATTGAAACTCCACCATGCTGTTATCAAGATCAGAAATATGCAAATTCCAGGGAAGCAACAAGAATATCGGGTAACAGATTTCATCTGCTACCCGCACAAATAATTTTCAGTAATAGAACTCATCTACTACCTAATTATATTGTGCAACACCGATACATCTCCATGTATTCTAGATCACAACATGCATCTACGCATAGCACGGCTCATGATGCCACGGTAGGGTAACGCAGCAGAAAACAAAAAAATTCCGACCTACGCACCAGCCCAGGACCACTATGGAGACTGCATACAAGGTTTGATCATTTTCGTTACCGACTCGTAGCGCAGCGGAAGTAGAGTCGATGACGATCGGCGGTGCAGATCACCGCAGCTAGGATTTACAACCTCCCAACCGCGAGGATGTACTCCCTCATCTGCCCCTCGGACAGCCCTCCAGGAGGCGGTCGAACAGTCCCCCGGACGGTGTCGCGGACAGCCCTTCGGGAGGACCTCCAAAACTCGGACGGTCACTCGGACAGCCCTTCGGGAGGACTCACAGAACTCGGACCGTCACTTGGACAGCCCTTCGGGAGGCACTCACGAACAGCCCCTCGGGCACTAAGATCGAAACTACGACCTCTCTACAGAGTTGCACACATATGGTGTTATCTATCCGACAGGGCTTCGCCGTCCAGAACTAGTTCCCACCGGAACCCAGACAGCCTTTCAGCTATACGAAACTATTTCGCGGGGAGGGAGAGAGAAGCCAGATCATTGCAATGGCACTTGTATGTGAGAAGGAGTGAGTCTTTAGGCAGCCCCCTCCACCCCTATTTATAGGCCAAGCCCAAGGGTGGCTTCTCCAAGAAGCCAAGGGGAAAAATACCAAAGGACCCTCAAGGTGGCTTCTCCAAGAAGCCACCCAAAAAGCACTTTCACTATTCACGACGACATTTTTCAGCGTCCGTTTGAACTGAAAATATTTATGTGGGCTTAGAACATTTCCAGTACCCACTAAAATAATTTTCAACGCGTTCTGGAACAATTCCAGATTAGTGATTTTCATCTGCGAAAAGCATCTGAAGTGGTTCCGGCAGCTCCGGAACATTTCCGGTTTTTCTTCCAGAAAATTCCCAAAAGTTTCCAGAATGATTCTGACACCCTCCAAGAATTATCGGGCATGTGCCGAAACCAATTTGACTTTATGGTATCCTCTGAAACAACTTTTCAGTTTCACCGGAACTCATCCGGTGACCTCTCTCTGCGGAACTTTTCCGCTGTCCGAAACTTTTTCGGTGATTTTCTCTCAGACTCCCTGTCTAGTATTCAGCAGATAGATGACCCTTAAGCGTGTGACCCTATAGGTTCGGTGAAGTATAGACATGACACGGAACCCCTTCTGATCAATGATCAACATCGGAGCCGTGGAGACCCATATTGGCCCCTATACCCACACGAATGAATATTCGAGTGAACCTCCAGTTGCCGTGTGCTATTCCTGTTGCTTCGCGATATGTTACAAATACCCGAGGTGAGACATGATGGCATCCCCGTGGGTCAACAACTTGTCCACTATGCTAGTTACCTCGTTACCGGTATTTGTTCTCTTTTCTCGTTACCGTGTTCCGGCATCCCCGTGATCAAATCACAAAGTGTCTGGCCAGACGATGATGGATACCGTAACACCGAGAGGGCCCAGAGATATCTCTCCAATGTCGGAGGAGCAAATCCCAATCTTGAGCTATCAAGTTACTTGACATACTTTTCCATGAACCCGTAAGCCGCCGTAATAGCCACCCATTTACGGATGACGTTTAACAAACCCCAAAGTTCATGAAGCAAGCATGAAGAAACTCGATACTCTCATGGTCTAAGGAATCATGCATACATTAACCATCTCTGTGTTATTAACCATAAACTTGTGACGAACGTATCTCATAGCATAACATCAATTCGGGTCGATTCAACACAAATGTTCCTCTAACATTGTGCCCTCAAAGTTGCTGGCATAGACATGCCCATGATCAGGAAAACAGAACCATCATGCAACACTTGAGCTAGTCTTAGAGGCTAGACTAGGAATACATTTTACCGTTTATTATTCCACACGTGCATATGAGTCTTCCTCCGAGCCTCGTGGTTATTGTAGACTCGAGAACCATAGCAGTTATAGCATGGAACATAAACCTAATTATGAACAGGGAGATAATCAATAACATTTATTATTGCCTCTAGGGCATATCTCCTACACTTAGTTTATTGCATCTTGGTAATTATCATGTGTGTTTATTTACCTTAGTTTCTTATCATGTTATGATAGCCATTGCTTAAGGTAGAATGCATGTTTTGGTTGTGTCCTATCATGTGTTATGGGATTGCTAATTGCTTCGTATTTTCACACATGTGGTTGGCCTTTACTTATTAGTAAATGCAGGCTAGTAGTTATGATTGTATATGTTTTAAATGCATATGAGCCCTTCTTGCTTGATCAATATCATGCCCTAATGTTGTGATTGTATAACTTGATTGCATAACATGTGTGTAGCAATCCGTGTGTTGTATGATGCTTACTTGTGTACCTTTTATATATTTGCAAGTGTAGGATGACTAAAAAGAAATGCATGTCATCTTGTTATTCATGCTTCTATAACGCATGTTGATTTGGCTGATCAGATGGTCTAGTTGTTTACCTTCCTACATGCTTAGTATGCTTTCATGTGCTTATTTATCATAACTAGCATGGTAGTGTTGTATGCTAACGTCGTGCTTGATCTCCAGGTTAGTTGTTATCAACTAGGTTATTTCATGGTTACAAGTTGTATTCTATTAGTAGCATATTTTGGCATCTCGTGTGATGATCGCCCATGCTTAGCATCATATCGAGTTTATCTTACTATTGCATTTGTTGTGTGCATGTCCTTTGTCATATCTATTATATCTAGTTGTTGCATTGTTGTATGTCTAGCCATCATCATGCAAGTGATCTTTCATGTCTTATGAAGTTCTGTGTGTTATAGTTGCCTAGTTTAGTTCTTCCTTGTAGATGTTTAACTTCGTTACATCTTGGCCTTATGAGTGTTTTAATACTTGTTGCTATGACTCTTATACTTAGGACGAGTCATATGTCATGTCAGTAGAGTTGTGCTTTGATCGCACACTCAGTGTGTGTATCGTGCTTTATTATTGCAAGCATGTGGTGATAATATTGCTGCTGGTGGTCATTAGTATTAGTTGTTCTTTATTGTTCTTTATTATTAAGACCATGTCCTAGTTTAGTATCTTGCCATGGTCACTTGATGCTTGTGTTATTAGTCAAGACATATTTATAACTTATCATTCGAATACCTTGTGTAATATGTGTCCTGTTGTTTAATTGTGTGCCCATAGTATTGGTTCGATATAAGTTGATCCTATTTTACTTTAGTTTTGCTTTAGGATAGAATCTAGATCCAAGTCAATTCATGTTGTTATTTGATGTTTCGCTGCTTAACTAGTATGATTTATAATGTCATTTGGTTGACCTATGCAACACTTGCTTTTGAATTATTATATAGGCTATGTATATGTTTGATTGTTGTTGGCCATTATAAATATTTAGATTTTATCTAAATATGTATTTGTGGTTAACTTTCTTTTCCTTTATCATACCATGTTGTGATTGTGTAGTTAAATGCACAGGATGGTTTCATTCCATGTGTGTTGTTGCCATTGTGTTGGTTATATAGTAGTTCCTATTTTGTTAGTCGCGACGTGTAGTGGGTACTACTTCTGGTCAATAGCATAATTCGTATTAGAACGTTAGTCTTGATCACCAAACCTTCCTTAGCTGTGTCAACCTAACCCTGTCACTTCATTGAATCATATCTCTTACCTCCATACCATGCTACCTCATTTCGGAATCTCCATCTTGATTGATATCTTGTTATCTATCCACTCTTAATTTTTTTGGTTGTTATTTGGATTTACTATTTCTTTGGTATTTATTGTTTGTCTTTTGCTATCGTTACGATGCGTAGGGAGTGACGATGTTGGACATGGAGATAACAGGTTACTGAAGAAGGACTCAACAACGAAGGCATGCCTCTTTCTTTGATCATACTTATCCTATGTTTTATAAAATTGCATTGTGTTTTATGGTTACTATATGCATGCTTTTTAATCTCGTAGCTAGCGTGTCAATTGACACATTACCTTGATCTGCTTGTCGCCTATTCACTTGACACCTGAGTAGATTATAGTATTCTGGTAGAGTAGAAATGCTTAGCCATGCTTATTACCCTATAGGTGCTTTGTTGAATGACCTTTGAGTCATTGACACTGGAAACTTATCGCTGAGGTAGGCCGGTTGGCCGTTGTTGATCTCCTCTACTCTGGGTGAAACTTACCATCTGAATACTGAAGCAGGCGACAGTTGAATCAAGGATTGAAGGAGCAATTGGCTGCCCTTCATAAGTTGAAGGGGGCAATCAGTCGTCCGTGGCGCATGAGGCCTAAAAAGTCTTGGATTTGAAGATTGTGATAACAGTACAGCCACATGCTATATGGGAACTGGCTTGGTCAAGTAAGCTAGTCAGCCTTAGGTGTCGATGTCGCCGTACCACAGATGGGATAGCTGCCTTGCGAGGAGTATCGTCGGCACAGATGGGGGGACCAGTTTGAGGACGTACTCTCAGTTCCGTGTGCCAGACTCGGTGGGCATGTCACATCTTTGGGGGATCTAGTCTAAAGACCTCGTCACAATCTTCCTGCCGGTATACCAAATGGTGTACTACGGTAGCGACGGCTAGTGGCAATAAGTCGGGATTGTGTCGTGTGGGTAAAGTGTACAACCTCTACAGAGTGTAAAACTATTCGAATAACCGTGTCCACGGTCATGGACGACACATGAATCTTTCTTGACATACAAGACCTGTCTTGCTTATTCCCTCTTTGCCTTCTTGGAACCTATGAAGGACGTGAGTTGATCGAGGATCCTCACTTTGATGAAAGTTATTCTGGAGATAAAACATGTTTTTATCTAAAACTGCTTTTATCCAACTGCTATATTTGTCAAACTTAATTAGCTTTTTATGAAAATGAGCCATACAACCTTCCATTGAAGCCACATGTAGCTATTAGGTCCTTCCCCGAGGGAGGTATGTTGAGTACGTAATGTACTCATGGCAATAATTTTGTTGAACAACAGAGATCCATGAAGATGAAGGTGATGACTACGACTACTATGGCGATCCGTAGGAATGAGGTGACGTGGACTACATCGACTGCCTGTGGCTGAGATGGAGTCGCCACGCATTATACTTTCCGTTGTTTTCTGATTGTAATAAATGTCATGAGACATTTCTCTATGTATGCCTTATGGCAATATTTATTAAACTTGTAATACTTTTACGTATTCTGTAATGATATCATTTCACTGTGTTGTCAACAATGATCCTGGGGTTGACGATTAAACACATGAGGGTCTGGAAGTTAATTCTGGGTTCTCACAGATTAGGAGACTAGTGTTCTACTCATGTATACGGATACACATGTGTTAATCCCCATGGAAATGCAATAAATATGGTTAGAGACTACACGCAACAAAAAGATAGAAGACGTGACAATCTTTCCGCATTTAGTTTCGGTATTTTCAGGACTACATGTTCTCATCTCTGCATCAAGCCATTTTTGAAAGAGAACCAAATCCAAGTTGGTGAAGATCATGATTTGGACTGGCACGCACTACTATTGGTCCAGTCACTACCTCATGTGACGTCTTCTCTTCTATTTGCTGGTACCTTGTGTGACGACCCCGGCTTAATCGTGCACTAATCATACACGCAAATGCACACGATCAAGCCTAAGGAATCACTTGAAGATATCACAACACAACTCTAAAACATAAATACATTCATACAAGCTTAATATTACAAGCCAGGGCCTCGAGGGCTCGAACACATAGCTCGATGGCATACAAGTGTCAGCGGAAGCGTCAGATATCTGGGTACAGATATATTACAGAACAGAGAGTGATAGGCCTTCACAGAGGCGGGGTTAAAAATAAAAGCTACGATCGAAAGGCGTAGGCCTCCTGCCCTGGACCCTCCGATCCTACTCCTGGTCGTCAGATGGCTCCTCGTAGTAGTAGTACTCTCCGGGCTGGTAGTAGTAATAGTCGTCGACTGGGGCATCTGGCTCAGGGGCTCCGTCGTCTGGTGGCATCGAAAGGGATATGGGGAAAAAGAAAGTAAAGCAAATGTGAGTACTCATCCGAAGTACTCAGCAAGCAAGGATCTACACTACATATGCAACATTTTCAAAGGGGGCTGTATATGTGGATTGGGCGGCAGAAATGCCAGAAAAGAGGGGGATAGCCTAGTCCTACCGAAGACTAGCATCTTCAGCATCTTCAACGGTCTCGCAGCATTAGAAGAGAGCAGACCAACATAATGTAAAGTATAGCAGTATTGTCATCAACCTTGGCCAGAGATTCTTCCTCGACTCCCTGCCAGAAAGCAATCCCAGAGCCGTACTATCCAGTTCTCATCACATGTCATGTTCTAGTTGTACCGATCGGGATACAACTCCGAGTGTCCGTTACCGTAGGACAGGCTATCGATAGAAGTTTCTTCCCTGCAGGGGTGCACCAACTTACCCACCACGCTTGCTTAACTCCGGCCGGACACACTTTTCTGGGTCATGCCCGGCCTCGGCTAAGCAACACGCCGCAACCCGACCTGGGCTCTAAAGAGAGGTCAGCACACCGGACTAACCTATGCCCCCAGGGGTCTTGGGCCTTCGCCCTGGGAACCCTGCACGTTGCGAGGACGTTTCGGAAGCAGACCTAGCAACCCCTTATACAAGCGCAGTTGCGTTCCCAGTCCAATCCAAAACGGGCCGCTCCTCGCTGACGTCAATAGAGCTTCGGCTGATGTATACGACGCAGAACGCCCATACTATGCCCACGTGAAGGTAGTGCTATCGGGCCAGAGGCCCCTCGGATCAAATATCCAAACCGTAGTGGATTAGGAGCGCGCGGAAACGAGCAGAGACTCACGATCGATGTGACCCCGTCGCCCTGTCTCGAGGACTTGCGGCAAGGGCTAAGAATGCCCGGCCACGCCTCGTAGATTTCTCGCGGGCACCTCTCAGGTCAACCCGACTCCACATCACTTCGCATTAATGCTCGCGCAGGTACCCCTCAGGGCCGACCCGTCTTTAGTATCATGGTTCATAGTCAAGTCATAATATCCAAGGTAACTGTGTGTCTGACACCGAAGGGGAACCCTGAGGAATCACCCTCGATGGAATTCCCGCTCGATGTTATCATCAAGGTGAACGAAGGAGGAATCACCCTCGAGGTCCACACTTGAGAGATTGCGCGACGGCGTCGGTATCGGGGGTGGTGTAGGAGGAATCACCCTCGCTTACCATGACCGATTAACTAACCTACAAGGTTATCATCAGAAGTGCTGACGAGGTATCACCCTCGGCACTCGACAGTAACCCAGTAGTGTCGAGCGTCTTCTGAGAGTCCAGCGGGGCAGTCGGGACAAGTGGGTCTCTGATCAGGCTCTACCCATCCTATACTAAACAGTTTAGGAGAACATGCAGATATCAAAAGTAGGCTACAATAAAACAGGCTATGCAACAGATATAGGATGGTAACAGCAGCAGTAACATCTAATGCAAGAATAAGAGGGAGGAGAATAGGTGATATAGGAATGCTCAAAATGGGGGTGCTTGCCTGTCTGCTCGACGGCAAGGGCAGGGTCGTCGGGGACGTAGTCGTACTCCGGAGTGGCGTCTGCCTCAGGAGCTACGACAACATCGGGGTCTACCGAAAGAGAAGAGGGGGAGGAAACAAGTAAATATAATGCAAACAGATGCAACACAGTGCGTGCGATGCTATGATGCAGTGCAGGGTTGCCTAAATATGCCTCTAAGTCATTTTAGTTATTTTTAGAATTAATCTGGGATTTATTAACCCGTGTGTGTGCACTATTCATCTACCGAAATCGGGCTCGGAGTTACGAGTTCTCCTACGTAGGAGGTTCCGACAAGGAAACATACAGCACGATCAGACTCGTCTCGTTGTTCTGAGCAACTTTCATGTTTTAACTTTTTCGATCTGAGCTACGGTTTAAAAGTTATTAATTTTTAAAGATTTATTGATTTTTCTGGAATTATTTTTATTTACAGAAAATGAATTATGACGTCAGCATGATGTCATGCTGACATCAGCAAGTCAACAGCGGCTGTATAGGTCAAACCTGACATGTGGGTCCAATGGGACCCACATGTCAGTCTCTGTGACTAAATAGATTTAGTTAAAACTAATCAGAGGGTTAATTAGCAGCTGGCCCCACATGTGAGTGACTTATTAACTAAACTAATTATCTTTAATTATAAAAACGTTTTAATTAATTAAATTGCGGTGGGGCCCGCATGTCAGCATCACTGGGATGCCACGTCAACGCGTTGACTAAAGTCAACCGGGCCAGCTGGGCCCTGGGGCCACCAGGCAGTGACCCTGGGGGTGGCCCCGGCCGGCCACGTCAGCGCAGGCATCGGATGCCCCGGCGACCAAAATCACGGCGGAGCGGCTCGGGCATCATCGGGATTCGTCGTTCGAGGGCCAGAAGGGGCGCGGGCGGCCGCGTTCGAACGGGAAGAAGTTGCCGCACCGATCTACGGTGGTCTCGCGGGCTGAAACGGACGAAATCGACGGCAGCGTCGACCGCGGCGGCGCCGGGGTTCGGCCGTCTCGCGAACGGCGACTAGATGGCACAGCAGGTCCAGCGGAGGGGTTCTACGGGGTCCTACCGAGGCCTAGAGCACGGCCATGAGCTCGGTTGAGCTCGACAGACAGCGCGGCCACGTAGAGGAGCTCAACGGCGGCGAGGAGGTTCGGGCGTCTCTAGCGTGGCCTCTACGGCGACAGAGAGGTGCAGATTGAAGAGGGGAAAGATGGAGTGCAGCTCACCGGGTGGCTATGAAAAGCCGGCGACAGTTTAGTGGCCGCAGTGTGGAGAATCAACGCCGGCGAAGTTCGGTGGCCGGAGCGCTGGCGGGGTCGATCCAGTCGATGTGCTCCTCCCCGGCTCGAGCTGGTCCTTCCAGTCGAAGCAGCAGAGGCAGAGCAAGCTCCTGGGCCGGCCGCAGCAAAGAGGGAACGCCGGTGGCCGCGGGGACGATGGAGTTGCGATGGTGACGGCGTTCGGTGACGAAGGAAACGAGGGGGAGAAAGAAGGAGCGAGCAAGGAGGGGGATTGTGAGGCTAGGGTTTGATCGGGGAATCGCTGGGGCTGCCCTTATCCTCCTCGCAGCGGCAGCGGCGCCGGTGGATGGGCGACAGCTGCCCATCGCCGGCGCTGATGCACGCGCGTGCTGACACGGGGAGGAGGAGGACGACCCAGGTGGGCTGGGCCTGGCCTGCGGCGCTAGTCGGGGCACTGTGCACTAAGGCCCAGTGCACAGTGCCTCGCTTTTACTTTTCTGTTTTTTGTTTCTCCTTTTCTTTTATTCTTTTCTGTTTTGATTTAGTTAGCGCTTTTATGCATTTTTGTAAAGTATGGGAGTTGACCCAAATATTGTAATGCAATACTAGCCTTGACCAAAAATTGGTTTGAGCCAGATTGGGTTCCATTTGAAATTGAAATGATTTTAAATGAATTTAATATTGCTGTTTTGATACTGTTTCAAATTGTTTGAGTCATTTAATTAGTCCAAGTGCTACTGATGTTATTTTTATGTGTGCTCTTGGAATATTTGCTAATTAGTGAACATTTTTCCAAAGGTGCTTGAGCAAACTTATTTTGCACTTTTGAATTTGAGTTGATTTCCATAATTGAATTTGAATTGGATCCTTAACCCATGTGACTTGGCACTGCAAATGGTATGACTTGGCAATATTAGCAGTTGATCACAGTGGTAGCTACACAGGGGTGTTACACCTTGAAGCTAAGGAAGTTAGTTCAAAAGATACGACAATGTTGCCCATTTCCATAACAAAATTAGCCTAGAAATATCGTAGATATGCACATTAAAGAAAAGGTACTATTCTAGAGGAGCCTAAGCATGGAGCACTTGGACCACAAGTCCACAAGTCAGTGGCACACATACATACCGCAATTTCATTTAGTGAAAATTTCTGGAATTCCCTCAAACAAAAGTGAATCCCGAACTTCCTTGTCTAGTAAGTATGGAATAAGAGTGGGGTGATTCTTCCACTGGTAGAAAACGACCCATTTATCCCAGTTCCAGAGGCCCTTTAGCCCCGGTTCTGGAACCGGGACTAAAGGGTCGGGACTAAAGCCCAAAACCTTTAGTCCCGGTTCGCTTACGAACCAGGACAGAAGGGGCTCCACGTGGCCGCTGCGGGGCGCCCAGGCAGGAGGACCTTTAGTCCCAGTTGGTAACACCAACCGGGACCAAAAGGCATCCACGCGTCAGCAGCTGGCAGGAGCTGGGGTTTTTGTTTTTTTTTTTAAAGAGGAGAGGGGTTTTGGGGTTTTGGAGGGTTAATTTAGATGTTTCATATTGTGTTAGCTAGCTAATAGAGAGAAGTGACCTCTCTTTATCTCCGTGCTTGGTCGACGCTAGCTACTATACGTATAGAGAGAACTCGACACGCTAGCTAGTAAGCAAATGAAGGAACCATTAAGTACACAAGATCGTCATGAACATATACAGAGAGAAGTGATCGACCTCTCTTTCTCCGAGAGATTGGTCGAACAACAAGTTTTCGTATATCTATCCGACGCTACTAGCTACATATATACAATATAAGATCTCTTACAATCCCTAACATCTAAAGTCTATATCAATTTCCACATGGTATTCTCCAGCTTTATGTATGACGTGGTCAAGAAAGAATCCCGCCAATTCCTCTTGAATTTCTCGTATGTGATCATGTGGTAGGAGTTCATCCCGCATCTGCCACATCTAATTTAAAGAAGGGGGTCAATACATATATATGAATGAAACTCAACACAAATGATGGTAATGAAATAAAATTGTGAATATTATTGTTTACATACTTCATATTGTTTTTCAGAGTAGCCCCGCTGAGAGGTCGTCGCGTTGTAGATGAACTCGCAAACGTAGTATCCACAAAAATCATTCCCGGCTTCCTGCCACAAGCACTTTACGATAAATAGAGTTCAATCAAACTGATAATCAAGCATGATAAATGGTATTGATGAAACTAGAATCAATGGGAGATGCGCGGAACTAGCTAGTAGTACTTACTTTCGGGTGTGTAAATCGCAGCTCCCTCGGCAGTCCCGGAACAATTCCGGTGAACTCTTTCGAAACCCTGCCAGACAAAGAAAATAATTACTTGATATCAGGAGATGAACAAAGTTGCCGATATGGTGCGATAATGATCGATTGAACTTACTTCTGGAGCATTTCAGTCATGTCCGCATAGTCCTGGGGATCTTTTCGTCTCGAGTCTAAGACAGTTACTACTCCCCGGTCAAGCTTAATCTCTAGCAGAATAAAGTGGAACCTGCGCACGCATGCATAACTCATCAATTACACTACTATAACCTCAAGTAAGGGAAACCGAATATGCACAAGACAATAACACTCACTTGAAGTTGTAAGGAAAGAGTATTTTCTCTTTGTTTTGATTTTTAAGCAATGATTGTAGCAAGTTGTCCTCGGTATCTGTGACTCTGTTTTTAACCGTCCATTCATGTATGATATTTGGGTTAATGAACCCAATGTCACAGATTTGTGCTTTTCTGCATTCGACGATCTTCAATCTGAATAATATAGTGAGGATAATTATATATACATGCAATGAAAGAGCTGAGCTATATATAGAGACTTAATTACATAAGTAGTACTTACAGACAGTAGCAAGTCATGAGTTGTTTGTCGAGGGCCATTTGATTGTATAACTGGAATAACTCATCAAATTCAATAGGCAACAACTCAGTTCCAATGAAGTCGTGCTCCTCTTTAATTCTCAGCATCAAAGTATCCTTCCCAGACTCGCTACAGGTTTTCATGTACGATTCATGCAATCTTCACATCATCATTGTTAGAGGAGGATGATCAGGTTTGACGACAGGCTGCCCGTACTGGTATCTGAATTCGTCCACCTCCATTGTTTCAAACTCTACATCATCGCTCAGGTAATCAGCAGGATTGGTACCGGGCACCATCCTCGGATGATTAGCCACGATATCGCTAGACACCTTGAGCGGGGGGCATGATTGGTTCACCTGTTCGCCGAGCTGGGGAATTTTTTTCCCACTTCTTCGTTATGCTAACCTTGCATCACTGCAAGTACTTCCCGACTACTCCGCTTCCTTATATGTCCTTTCAATAATGCGCTCATAGTTGATTGCGGCGGAGGCGGTGGTGGTCGCATCAGGGCATCGATAGTGCGATTCACTTTCACCGGATCTATCGTCTCCTTCGGAGGTGGAGGTTTCTTTGCAAAAAAGTCCCTCAGTTCGGTAGCATAGATTTCCTCGCTTTCCTTGTCGGTCCTCTCATATGGTAACTTTTCCAGAGGCTTGAGAGATGGACCGTAACTGAATTGCCTCCCGCCTCTGCTTGTACTGCAAGCCGTCTGAGCGGCGGCGTCTCTCTTCCGCCGTGGCTGACGCGGTGGAGAAGGAGGCGGAGTGCTACGACGCGCCGGAGGAGCCGGAGCTGCGGCGTCTGTCTTCCGCCGTTGCTGACGAGGCGGAGGAGGAGGCGGAGTGCTCCGATGCGCCGGAGGAGGCGAAGGAGGAGGCGGACTGCCCTCACGCGCCAGAGGAGGCGGAGAAGGAGGCGGAGTGCCCTGATCACTCGCCGGAGGAGGAGGAGGCAGATTGCCCTGATTCGCCGGAGGAGGAGGCGTCCAGTTTGGAAGCTTGATGTACTCCTTCCTCCATAGACATGTACTCCTCAAAGCATAAACCAGCTGATTTCCCCCTTCACCTCTAGGGTGGTCAAGCTCCAGCTCCTCAAATCCCTCCATTATTTCATCCACCGTCACAACAGCATAGCCATGTGGAATCGGATGGCAGTGAAAAGTTCCGTCAGCTAGAGGAGGTGCAACAGAGCCGACAGCCGCCTTCAAAGTCAGGTTCTGCCATTTCGTCATAAGCTCGCAATGTTGAGCCTCTGTGATAGTATCCACGGGGTTGCGAGGAGCCGTGAAATCAGGCTGAACGAGCTCCGTGGAAGCCACGCTGCTTCTCCGCTCAGATGGTGGGGAAGCTTCTGGGGCAGTATCTTCGTGCCGCTGAGATGGTTGGCCGGCAGCTGCAAGTTCCTCTAGCTTCGCTATTCTTGGATTGAGCTTCTGCATTTTGCTCAGCTCCGCTTTCCTCTTTCTCTCTCGGCTTCTGTAACCGCCTGCACCGGAAAACCCAACCACCCACGGAACGGAGCCTGGTGTGCCTCATGTTCGTCCAGGGTGCTCAGGATTCCTGAGGGCCTCAGTCAGCTCGTCCTTCTCTCTGTCGGGAATGAACGTCCCTTCCTGCGCTGCGGTGATATATTCCTGAAGCTTCTTCATTGGTATTGCAAGTTGCTCGTCCGTCCAACGACACTCCCCTGTTTCTGGGTCCAAAGTTCCCCCAACCCCGAAGAACCAAGTCCTTGAACGGTCTGGCCAGTTCAATGTCGCTGGTTGGACCCCTTTAGCAAGCAGGTCTTGCTCAGCATTGTCCCACAACGGCCGGGCTTTGTAGTAGCCACCTGACCCTGTGTGATGGTGATACTTCTTCTTTGCAGCATTTTTCTTGTTTGTCTCTGACCTTTTCTTACCCTTCTCCGAATTCTTGTAGGCCTCAAATGCGGGCCAGTGATCTCTTATCTTCTCATATCGGCCGGTTAATTCTGGAGTCTTCCCTTTGTTGACAAACTTTGTGTTCAACTCTTTCTTCCAGTTTCTGAATAGATCTGCCATCTTCTTAAGAGCACACACCTTGACCTTTGGCTTTATAACTGGCTTATTCGGATCCTCCTCTGGCGGTAGGGTGAAATTTGCCTTCAGCGAGGTCCAAAGATCATCTTTCTGTCTATCATGGACATAAGAAACTTCAGGGTCGTCCTTACTCTTATTCCATTGCTGGATGCTGATCGGGATGCTGTCCCTAACAATAGCTCCGCACTGAGCAACAAATGCATTCTTGGTCTGCTTGGGGTCAATCGGTTGGCCATCATCCGCGATTTGTGTGATCATGAACCTTTCATCCTGGCGCAACCTTTTCTTCGGGCCTCGTCTCGTTATGGAAGTTTGGCTCGATCCAGAGGGCTATAAAAGAAGAAAGAAGCGTTAATATATGTACATACCAAAACAATTAATGCATCAATTAGTCAGCACAGGCTTAATTAATATATATATATACCTCGCCGGACTTTGCAACAGCTCCCTCCTCCGTTCGGTCACCGGAGCCGTCATCATGGTCTCCTTCTTCCTCCGCCATTCGGTCACCGGAGCCGTCATGATCATCTCCTTCCTCCTCCATTGTTTGATCATCGGAGCCGTCATCCTCTCCTTCCTGACCATCGGTGTCATTGAGAAATGAAAAGGGATCACCTCCGCCGAGGATTATATCCCCCAACAACTGTTCTTGTTCCAAGTCTCTTTCCATAGTTTCTGCAAATATTACAACATGGCAATATACAAACATGAGAGATGGATATATTAGTGGCAAACATAGACCTTGCTAGCTAATCACAACAAGGGACCATATTAGTGGCCTCGACGCTTCTACGGTTTGGGGTGGCCTCGACAATGCTTCTAGGGTTTGGGGTGGCCTCGACAACGTTTCTAGGGTTTGGGGTGGCCTCGACAACGCTCTTTTAACTTGGTAAGTTTGGGGTGGATCGACTTCCCCCCTCATGTTGAAGAGTTACCAGAGTTTTCTATGAAAAAAAATACTACGTATCACATCTCAGTCCCGGTTTGGGTGGACTCGAGAGTTTGGTCGGGCGAGAGGGGGTTGATCGACGTCCCCCTCATGTTGAAGAGTTACCGGAGTTTTCTATGAACAAAAAAAAATACTACCTATCACATCTCAGTCCCGGTTTGGGTGGACTCGGTTGGTGCCACCAACCGGGACCAAAGGTTGGTATTGGTCCCGGTTGTTGCCACCAACCGGGACTAAAGGTGGCTAATCACAACAAGGGATCATATTAGTGGCCTCGACGCTTCTACGGTTTGGGGTGGCCTCGACAACGCTTCTAGGGTTTGGGGTGGCCTCGACAACGCTCTTTTAACTTGGTAAGTTTGAGGTGGATCGACGTCCCCCCTCATGTTGAGGAGTTACCGGAGTTATCTATGAAAAAAAATACTACCTATCACATCTCAGTCCTGGTTTGGGTGGACTCGAGAGTTTGGTCGGCCGAGATGGGGTTGATCGACGTCCCCCCTCATGTTGAAGAGTTACCGGAGTTTTCTATGAACAAAAAAAATACTACCTATCACATCTCAGTCCCGGTTTGGGTGGACTAGGTTGGTGCCACCAACCGGGACGAAAGGTTGGTATTGGTCCCGGTTGTTTCCACCAACCGGGACTAAAGGTGGCTAATCACAACAAGGGATCATATTAGTGGCCTCGACGCTTCTACGATTTTGGGGTGGCCTCGACAACGCTTCTAGGGTTTGGGGTGGCCTCGACAACGCTTCTAGGGTTTGGGGTGGCCTCGACAACGCTCTTTTAACTTGGTAAGTTTGGGGTGGATCGACGTCCCCCCTCATGTTGAAGAGTTACCGGAGTTTTCTATGAAAAAAAAATATACCTATCACATCTCAGTCCCGGTTTGGGTGGACTCGAGAGTTTGGTTGGGCGAGAGGGGGTTGATCGAGTCCCCCTCATGTTGAAGAGTTACCGGAGTTTTCTATGAACAAAAAAAATACTACCTATCACATCTCAGTCCCGGTTTGGGTGGACTCGAGAGTTTGGTCGGGCGAGAGGGGGTTGATCGACGTCCCCCCTCATGTTGAAGAGCTATCGGAGTTTTCTATGAACAAAAAATAATACTACCTATCACATCTCAGTCCCGGTTTGGGTGGACTCGAGAGTTTGGTCGGGCGAGAGGGGGTTGATCGACGTCCCCCCTCATGTCGAAGTGCTAGGAGTTTTCTATGAACCAAAAAAATGCCACATGACATGCCCGACGACCGGACCTCCTCTCTAATGAATGTCCGACGTCCTCGCCTCTCTCATGAACAAAAAAAATATTCTATGAATAAAAAAAACATCATTTTCTTCATATGAACATACATAGATTTTCTTTTTTTTCTTCATATGCAATCTTTTGAATGTATACATACATTGCATAGGAACAAAAAATAGACTTTGCATATGAACATACATACATTGCAAAAAAATTGACAAAATTTTTATGAACAAAAAATAGACTTTTTTGTGAGCATTACATAATCTCCAATATTTTTCTAAAAATGCAAAAAAGAGCATATACAGAGAACATACATACATACATTTTTCTAAAAATGCAAAAAAGTGCATATACAGAGTTGAGGACGGCGAGGTTGGGGACGACGACGATGGTTGGCGGCGGCGCTTACGGGTGGCGTGCGGGGACGGCGATGAGAAGGAAAGGATAGGAGGCAGGGGCTCATAGCGCGGTCGTAGGGAACGGCGGCGGGCTCGGGGAGGGCTCGAGGTCGCCGGAATCGGTGGCGGTAGTGACGAACGGCGTCGGGGAAGAAGGGGTCGCGGGCGCCGGTGTGGTGCTTCCCCGGGCAAACGAACGGGAAGAGGCGACGAGGTCGAGCGCGGGGAGGCTTCCGGGCCGGTCGGAACGGCGAGAGGAGGGTGGCGTGTCGGGGCAGGGCAGGGCGAGGGCGTCGAAGGCGAGGGCGTCGTGGAGGCATGGCGCGGCGATGGGAGAAACTAGGGAAAAAATCCCAAGTGTTGGCTTATATAGCAACCACCTTTGGTCCCGGTTCGTGGCACCAACCGGGACAATACTCCTTTCGTCCCCGTTTCTTGCCAACGAACCGGGCCACAGGTCTCTGAGACCTTTGGTCCCGGTTGGTGGCACGAACCGGGACGAAAGGTAGGTATTGGTCCCGGTTCGTTCCACCAACCGGGACCAAAGATGTGTATTGGTCCTGGTTGGTGCCACCAATTGGGACGAAAGGTGGGTGCTGCCCTGGGCCAAAAGTTTAGTCCCACCTCGCTAGCTGAGAGGGCTCGAGAGTTGTTTATAAGCGCTGCAGCGCTGACCCTCTCGAGCTCCTCTCAACTGCAGGCTTACGAGCCTAATTGCACACTCCTCTGCCTGTGGGCCTATTGGACCTGCTGCGGGCTTGAATCCTGGCCCAATGGGTTTCTAGTCGTATTCAGGCCATGGTGGCCCAGTAGGCAGCATTTTTTTTAAAAAAAAATCCAGTTTTTTTGTTTTCTTTGATGCTTTATTTATTTTCTTTTGTTTGTACTTACTAAATACTTACCGTTTTTAGTGATTCTTTTTGCTTTTAGGTCACAAAAATTATAAACTTTCTGTTAGTGCCATTAGTTTTCAAATTTGAATAGTTTAAATTTGAATTCTTTTAAATTTGTGTGAATCACTAGTTTGTGAATAACTTTACTATAAAAATAGATTTTTGAGTGATTCTTTTTCCTGCTATTTAATATAACTGTGTTTTATCATTATATTCAATTTGGTAAATTTTAGGTTATTTTAAATGTCTGTTTTAATCAAAAACAGATTTTGTTATTTTAGTTTGCTATTAAAGTTTCTAACAAAAAAATTCTTTTTGCTATTAATGTTTTGAACAAAAAATCCTTTGATAATTTTAGTTGCATAAATTTTATAAAAATTTAGTTTCAAAAATACAAGAGGTTTATAAAGTCTTTTTAGTTGATTCCTTTTGCTATTAGAGTTTTATAAAAGCTTTTTAGTTGATTCGTTTTGCTATTGAAGAATATCATAGTTTTGTTTTAGTTGATCATAATAGAATATTTTAATTGATTATTTTTAGTTCATTCTTTTTGCTATTAGAGTTTCATAAAAGTTTTCTAGTTCATTCTTTTTGCTATTAGTTCATTCTTTGAGTTAAATGACCCTGAAATTGAAAAGCACTTCAAATGAACTCTGAAAATGTTGAAAGTTGGCAATGTATCATCATTTCACCCACATAGCATGTGCTAAAAAGTTGAGAGGGTTACGGCAAAAGCTGGATGCACTTCGTGTACAAAATGGACAATCTCTTTTGAAGTATCAAGGTTTCATACGAAAACTCATCTGTTACAAAGGGATTTCATTTTTTTGAACTTATTTGAACTCCAGAATTTTTGTGTGTTCAAAATGCACCATTCAAAGCAACATCATCAATTTTCAAACCTTTCTGACTTCATTTGGTATTTTTCATGCATTTACTGATTTTTTTTAGCTAAATGACCCTGAAATTGAAAAGCACTACAAATGAACTCTGAAAAGGTTGAAAGTTCGCATGGTATCATCATTTCACCCACATAGCATGTTCTAAAAAGTTAAGAGGGTTATGGCAAAAACTGGATGCACTTCGTGTACAAAATGGACAATCTCTTTCGAAGTATCAGGGTTTCGGACGAAAACTCAGCTGTTACAAAGGGATTTCATTTCTTGACATGTAACTGCAGTGATATTCTAGATCAAAGGCATCATCATAATAGTTGTGGAGAGAAAGTCTTCACTTTTTCTTCGCTTGTGTCCTTTGCTTATTGCGCCGTAACCATGGATAATCTTCATCGTTTAACAGGGTGCTTGGGTCAGCCTTGACTTTGAAGGGAGGAATTTCATGAAACTTTTCATAATCTTCAGACATGTCTGTCTTTCCCTCCACTCCCACGATGTCTCTTTTTCCTAAAAGAACTATGTGGCGCTTTGGCTCATCGTATGATGTATTCGCTTCCTTATCTTTTCTTTTTCTCGGTTTGGTAGACATGTCCTTCACATAGAAAACCTGCGCCACATCATTGGCTAGGACGAATGGTTCGTCTGTGTACCCAAGATTGTTCATATCCACTGTTGTCATTCCGTACTGTGGGTCTACCTGTACCCCGCCTCCTGACAGATTGACCCATTTGCACTGAAACAAAAGGACCTTAAAATGATGTCCATAGTCAAGTTCCCATATGTCCACTATGTAACCATAATATGTGTCCTTTCCCCTCTTGGTTGCTGCATCAAAGCGGACACCACTGTTTTGGTTGGTGCTCTTTTGATCTTGGGCGATCGTGTAAAATGTATTCCCATTTATCTCGTACCCTTTGTAAGTCAATACAGTCGAAGATGGTCCCCTGGCCAACGAGTACAACTCATCAGAAACAGCGTTGTCACCCATGAGACGTGTTTGCAACCTACTGCTGAAAGTCCTGATGTGTTCACATGTAATCCACTCGTCACACTGCTCCGGGTGTTTGGAGCGTAGAATATTCTTGTGTTCATTGACATACGGGGTCACCAAGGTAGAATTCTGTAGAACTGTGTAGTGTGCTTGAGACCAAGAATGCCCGTCCCTACATATTATTGAGTCCCCTCCTAGCGTGCCTTTTCCAGTCAGTCTCCCCTCATACCGTGATTGAGGGAGACCAATCTTCTTAAGGTCAGGAATGAAGTCAACACAAAACCCAATGACCTCCTCTGTTTGATGGCCCGTGGAGATGCTTCCTTCTGGCCTAGCACGGTTACGAACATATTTTTTTAAGACTCCCATGAACCTCTCAAAGGGGAACATATTGTGTAGAAACACAGGGCCCAGAATGGCAATCTCGTCGACTAGATGAACTAGGACATGCGTCATGATATTGAAGAAGGATGGTGGGAACACCAGCTCGAAACTGACAAGACATTGCGCCAGATCACTCTTTAACCTTGGTAGGATTTCTGGATCGATCACCTTCTGAGAGATTGCATTGAGGAATGCACATAGCTTCACAATGGCTAATCAAACGTTTTCCGATAGAAGCCCCTCAATGCAACCGGAAGCAGTTGCGTCATAATCACGTGGCAGTCATGAGACTTTAGGTTCTGAAACTTTTTCTCTGCCATATTTATTATTCCCTTTATATTCGACGAGAAGCCAGACGGGACCTTCATATTGAGCAGGCATTCAAAGAAGATTTTCTTCTCTTCTTTGGTAAGAGCGTAGCTGGCAGGACCTTCATACTGCTTTGGAGGCATGCTGTCTTTTTCGTGCACACGTTGCTGGTCCTCCCGTGCCTCCGGTGTATATTTTGTCTTCCCATACACACCCAAGAAGCCTAGCAGGTTCATGCAAAGATTCTTCATCACGTGCATCACGTCGATTGTAGAGCGGACCTCTAGGTCTTTCCAGTAGGGTAGGTCCCAAAATATAGATTTCTTCTTCCACATGGGTGTGCGTCCCTCAGCGTCATTCGGAACAGATAGTCCGCTGGGACCCTTTCCAAAGATTACTTGTAAATCATTGACCATAGCAAGTATGTGATCACCAGTACGGACAGCGGGCTTCTTCCGGTGATCTGCCTCGCCTTTGAAATGCTTGCCTTTCTTTCGACATTGATGGTTGGTCGGAAGAAATCGACGATGCCCCAGGTACACATTCTTCCTGCATTTGTCCAAATATATACTTTCGGTGTCATCTAAACAATGCGTGCATGCGTGGTATCTCTTGTTTGTCTGTCCTGAAAGGTTACTGAGAGCAGGCCAACCATTGATGGTTACAAACAGCAACACATGTAGGTCAAATTCCTGCTCGTCGTGCTCATCCCACACACGTACACCTTTTCCATTCCACAGCTGTAAAAGTTCTTCAACTAATGGCCTTAGGTACACATCAATGTCGTTGCCGGGTTGCTTAGGGCCTTGGATGAGCACTGGCATCATAATGAACTTCCGCTTCATGCACAGCCAAGGAGGAAGGTTATATATACATAGAGTCACGGGCCAGGTGCTATGATTGCTGCTCTACTCCCCAAAAGGATTAATGCCATCCGTGCTTAAACAAAAACCATACGTTCCTTGCGGCACCTGCAAAGTCCCCCCACTTTCTCTCGATTTTTCTCCACTGCGACCCGTCAGCGGGTGCTCTCAACTTCCCGTCTTTCTTACGGTCCTCTTTGTGCCATCGCATCAACTTGGCATGCTCTATGTTTCTGAACAGACGTTTCAACTGTGGTATTATAGGAGCATACCACATCACCTTAGCAGGAACCCTCTTCTTGTGGCGCTCGCCGTCAACATCACCAGGGTCATCTCGTTTGATCTTATACCGCAATGCACCACATACCGGGCATGCGTTCAAATCCTCGTACGCACCACGGTAGAGGATGCAGTCATTAGGGCATGCATGTATCTTCTGCACCTCCAATCCTAGAGGGCATAGAACCTTCTTTGATCCGTATGTACTGTCAGGAAATTCGTTATCCTTTGGAAGCTTCTTCTTCAATATTTTCAGTAGCTTCTCAAATCCGTTGTCAGATACACCATTGTCTGCCTTCCATTGCAGCAATTCCAGTGTGGTACCGAGCTTTGTGTTGCCATCTTCGCAATTGGGGTACAACCCTTTTTTGTGATCCTCTAACATGCGATCGAACTTCAACTTCTCCTTTTCACTTTCGCATTGTCTCTTTGCATCAACAATGACCCGGCGAAGATCATCATCGGGCACATCGTCTGGTTCCTCTTGATCTTCAGCTTCCCCCGTTGCAGCATCACCGTATTCAGGGGGCCCATAGTTGTCATCATCCTCTTCTTATTTGTTGTCTTCCATCATAACAACTCTTTCTCCGTGCTTGGTCCAAACATTATAGTGTGGCATGAAACCCTTCTCAAGCAGGTGGATGTGAAGGGCTTTCGCGTCAGAGTAAGACTTCGTATTCCCACAGATAGGGCATGGACAACACATAAAACCATTCTGCTTGTTTGCCTCAGCCACTTCGAGAAAATTATGCACGCCCTTAATGTACTCGGAGGTGCGTCTGTCACCATACATCCACTGCCGGTTCATCTGTGTGCATTATATATAATTAAGTGTGGCAAAAACCATTACAGAACATCATGAATAGAGAAGTGACCAAATTAATAGAAGTTCATCATCACATTAAAACCAAAGTACAATAGTGATCAAATGTTATTACTGAAAAAATAAATACATAAAGTTCATACATAGTTCTCATTGAACAACATATAGCTCTCTAGAGCATCTAATTAAACCATTTCAATGCAACAACAAATGCGATCATAATCGCAACTAAGGTAACAATTGATCCAACGGCATAATGATACCAAGCCTCAGTATGAATGGCATATTTTTTTATCTTTCTAATCTTCAAGCGCATTTTATCCATCTTGATCTTGTGATCATCGACGATATCCACAACATGCAACTCCAATGCCATCTTCTCCTCCTCAATTCTTTTCAATTTTTTCTTCAAGTAATCATTTTCTTTTTCAGCTAAATTTAACCTCTCGACAAGAGGGTCGGTTGGAATTTCCGGTTCACATACCTCCTAGATAAAACATCTATGTCACGTTGGTCGGCATAATTGTCGTAAACACTAAATGAAACAAATAGTTATAAAAGATAATATATACCACATACGAATCATAGACAGGATGAGGGCCGACGGGGGCGGATACCAAAACCATCGCACTATATAATAACAAACAATAATAAAAGTAAGAAAATTATACAAGTATCAATCTAAATCATACAAGTAAGAATTTTTTTCTTTTAGAAAGAAGATAAGAACAAGAGGCTCACCACGGTGGTGCCGGCGATGAGATCGGCGCGGGCGATCGACGGCGGTGAGGACGGGGACGGGACAGGACAGACCGCCAAACCTATACAAATCTTGAGGAAAATGGAATTTGGACAAGGAGCTTCGAGAGGAGAAACTTAAGTGTGGCTCGGGCATTTCATCGAACACCTCATGTGCATAGGAGGTGAGCTAGAGCACCACAAAGCTCTCCCACGGCCGGCCAAAAAAACAGAGCAGTGCACTGCTCTACTCACGGGCAGGGGGTATATATAGGCCTCTCTTTCGTCCCAGTTGGTGGCTAAAACTGGGACTAAAGGAACACATTTGGTCCTGGTTCCAGCCACCAACCGGGACTAAAGGTTGTGGGCCAGGAGCGAGGCCCATTGGTCCCGGTTCGTGTCTAGAACCGGGACCAAAGGTGTCAGACGAACCGGGACCAATGGCCCCCGAGGCCCGGCCGTCCCCCTGGCCTCACGAACCGGGACTGATGCCCCCTTTGTTCCCAGTTCGTGAGTGAACCGGGATTAATGCCCTTACCCAGGCCTCAACCAAAGCCCTGTTTTCTACTAGTGTTCTCAATCATATGCCTAGGTCATCCCAGCATGTATGAAATTTGCTGTTTATGCCCGATGAGCGCATTGGCAATATTCTTTCAAGCATTCGACACCGTTCGAATACATGATTTGTCCAGTTTCTATGACACAAAATAGTGCATAACCTGGCAGTACATAAACACTCATGGTTGTTGTCCTTGCCTAGGAAGACAGTGACATTAACCATAACGAAACAAATATAGTGTCTCTGTAAGATATATAAGATGGACATGGTAAACTTAATTAGGCCATGTTTGTATGAGCTTCGGGAACCAGATTCAGCTTCACCAATGATGCTGAATCTGGAATCTGAACCAAAAAGCTATTTAGTTTGAGATACAGTACCAGATTCAGCTTTGCCACTGAGCTAAATCTGGAAGTTGAAACAACCAACTATTTCGAATCAGCTGTGGCAGTGAAACTAGGTTTGGGCAATTTTCAGTGCAATTGTCAGAAGCACCTCAATGTGCAATCAGCTTTTTTCAGTGCAATTGCCGGTAGCACCTCAAAGTGTAATCAACTTTGCTAGTGAAGCTAGACAAGATTTGGGCCATTTTTAGTACAATTGTGTGAAGCACCTCAAATTGTAATCAACTTTGCTAGTGAACGTATTCAGAGGTGATTCAAATCTGATCAAAGCTGAAACAAACAGGGTGTGATGACCCCGGCTTAATCGTGCACTAACCATACACGCAAATGCACACGATCAAGCCTAAGGACTCACTTGAAGATATCACAACACAACTCTAAAACATAAATAAAGTCATACAAGCTTTATATTACAAGCCAGGGCCTCGAGGGCTCGAATACATAGCTCGATGGCATACAAGTGTCAGCAGAAGCATCACATATCTGAGTACAGATATTACAGAGAAACAGATAGGCCTCTAGAAAGGCGGGGCAAAATTAAAATACTACGATCGAAAGGCGTAGGCCTCCTGCCTAGGACCCTCCGAATCCTACTCCTAGTCGTCTGTCGGCTCCTTGTAGTAGTACTCGCCTAGAGGGTAGTAGTAGTAGCCGTAGTCGTTGACGGGGGCAGCTATCTCAGGGGCTCCGTCATCTAGTGGTGACAATTGGATATGGGGAGAAAAAGAAAGTAAAGCAAACGTGAGTACTCATCCGAAGTACTCAGCAAGCAAGGATCTACACTACATATGCAACATTTTCAAAGGGTGGCTGTATATGTGGACTGGGCTGCAGAAATGCCAGAATAGAGAGGAAGGCTTAGTCCTATCGAAGACTAGCATCTTCATCGGTCTTGCAGCATTAGAAGAGTGCAGATTAACATAATGTAAAGTAGTAGTAATGTCATCAACCTCGCCCAGAGATCCTTTCTCGACTCCCTGCGAGAAAGCAATCCCAGAGCCATACTATCCAGTATCATCTCAAGTCACCAGTTCTAGTTGTACCGATCGGGATACAACTCCGAGTGTCCGTTACCGTAGGACAGGCTATCGATAGATTAGTTCTTCCCTGCAGGGGTGCACCAACTTACCCACCACGCTCGATTAACTCCGGCCGGACACACTTTTCTGGGTCATGCCCGGCCTCGGCCAAACGATACGCCGCAACCCGACCAAATACTTAACAGAGAGGTCAGCACGCCGGACTAACCTATGCCCCCAGGGGTCTTGGGCCATCGCCCCGGACGCTCCTGCATGTTGCGTACACCGCCGGCGAGCAGACCTAGCAACCCCTTAATACAAGCGCGGTTGCATTACCAGTCCAACCCAGCGTGTGCCGCTCAGTTGCTGATGTCTATTAAGCTTCGGCTGAAGTATACGACACAGAACGCCCATAATATGCCCACGTGATGGTTAGTGCTATTAGGCCAGAGGCCCCTCGGATCAAATATCCAAACCGTTAGTGTGTTGGTATTGCGGTAACGAGCAGAGACTCATGAAAGATGTGACCCCGTTGCCCCGTCTCGAGGACTTGCGGCAAGGGCTAAGAATGCCCGGCCACGCCTCGTAGTTATCTCACCGGCACCTTCCAGGTCCACCCGACTCCAGATCACTCTCATCATAATCTCGTGCGGGTACCCCTCAGGGCCGACCCATCTTTATCCAGAATAAGCAGTATCAACCGTAATGTAAAGGCATCCTTGTGGCTACCATATCAAGAAGGAATCCGAGGCATCACCCTCGTTGGATTCCCACCTGACGTAAACATCAAGGTAAACTAAAGAGGCATCACCCTCAAGGTCCACACTTGAGCAGTTGCACGACAATGTCGTTATCGGGGGTGGTGTAGTTGGAATCACCCTCGCTTACCACGACCGAATAACTAACCTACAAGGTTATCATCAGAAGTGCTGACGAGGTATCACCCTCGGCACCCGATATTTACCCAGTAGTGTCGAGCAGTTAAGGGGGAAGTGACGTGCAATGTCGGGGCCTGGTCTTCGATCCCGTTGATCGGGTCTTCTGAGAATCCAGCGGGGCAGTCGGGATAAAGTGGGGTCTCTGATAGGTCTCTACCCAGCCTATACTAAATAGTTTAGGATAACAGGTAGGTATCAACAGCAGGTTACAATTAAACAGGCTATGCAGCAGATATAGGATAACAGTAGCAGCAGCAACTTCTAATGCAAGCATAAGAGAGAGAAGAGTAGGCGATATCGGAATGCTCAAAAAAGGGGTGCTTGCCTGGTTGCTCGGGGGTAAAGGCAGGGTCTTCGACGGTGTAGTCGTACTCCGAAGCTGTGTCGTTCTCGGGGACTACGTCGGTATCGGAATCTACCGGAAAGAAGTAGCGGAGGGGAAATACAATAAATAACAGAGCAATCAGAGCATCATAAAGCGTAACATGGCAAATACGCGGTGCTAGAGGTGACCTAGTGCAATGCTGAGGGCTATAGACGGAGCGGGAATTTAACGGGAAAGTTTTCCTGGTTCCGGTCGTCTGCCAGACAGATGAACCAGATGGGATGGTTCCATGTTCAGGTAGTTAGAGGCATGTAACAGATAAATGGAGAGCATATTCGGATTCGTCTCGTCGTTCTGAGCCACTTTCATATATAAAGTTTTTCGATCCGAGCTACGGATTATTTTCTATGAATTTCTGAAGTTTATGCAATATTCTAAAATTACTGGAATTATTTTAATTAGTTAATTCGAATTATGCACAGTGCAGAAAAAGGGCTAGGTGCACCTGGTGCACTGCACCCAGAGTGCACCAGAGAGGCTGACTATGGGCCCAGTCAACTGCCCAGTCAGCAGTTGACTGGTCCATGGTTGACTGGTCAAAGGGCTAGGGGTCCCACATGTTAGTGTCTTAGCTAATTATCAGGGTTTAGTTAATTTAACTGGGGGTTAATTAGAGGGGTGGGACCCAGTGTCATTGACTGTTAGTAGTTTGTCTAATTAAACCTAACTCTAATCGCTACAGTAAAAGGGGCCCACTGTCAGTGGCAGATTAGTGGATTATTAAACTCCTAATGAGCTGACGGGTGGGGCCCACTGGTGCTTTAACTGCGCGCGCGCTGCACGCCGGCGGCGAGCTACAGAGGCGGCGGCGATGGTCGGATTTCGCCTACAGGCGTCCAGACGAGACGTGGATGGGCTCGTTCGATTGAGCCGAACGAGCCGCGTCCAACCATGCATCTCGCGCGGGCCGGGGAGGTCTAACGCGACGGTGGCAACCTCAATGGCGGAGGCCGGAGTACGGTGATGCACGGGCGCGTGGCTGCGACGGTGGAACGAAAAGGGAAAGAGGGGGAATGGGCGCGGCTCACCGAGAGGAAGTCGGGGGCGAGCTCGTACGGGGCCGGTGTGGTCGGGGTGATGCAGGCCGACGACGAGGCCGCGGCGGCTGGAGTTGGAGAAGTCGGTCGATGGCGGCGTTGTGGTGCAGCCCCGGTCGCCCGGACGGGTTCCGTCGATGCGGACAAAGGCGGCGCAGCAACTGGTCGTCCTGCCGGGCGTCGGGGAGGCTGGTGGCCGTGGTGGTGAGGCGACTCCGGTGACGGCGGCGCTCTGACAAGGAAGGAGGAGAAAGGAGAGCGAGGGAGAGCGAGGGGAGAAGTGGTGCGGTGACCAGGGGAGATGGATGGGGCTTGCCCTTATCCTCCCAGCCACCTGCCCCGTCGCGGTGGCGAGCTGCGAGCGGTGCGGCGAGCGGTGGCCATGGCGACGGCGACACGGGGAGGAGGGAGGCGACGTGGGCTGGGCCGTGCCACTATGCACTTAGGCCCAGCTCACAGTAGCTGTTAGGTTTTCTATTTTCTTTTTGCATTTTCTTTTCTGTTTTCTTTTATTTACTTCTGTTTGACAATTGTTTAGTCACTTGTATATTTTTACAAAATATGAGACTTGGTCCAAAAATTACAGTGCAATATCACCTACCTCCAGAAATTGGTTTGGGCAAAATATGATTTCATAAGAATTTTTAATAAATGAAATGGATTAAAATGGTGCTGGTTTGGTGCTGTTTCTTGATGATAGTGTCATTTGCATAATCCAATTAATGTTGATCTTATTTTTATAGTTGCTTTGGAAATATTTGCAACAATATGAACATTTTGTTTTGCTGTTTGGATGATTTTTATTTTGACTTGCATTTTAAATTTGAATCTGAGTTTGGCTTGGGACAAGTGACATTTTTAACTTAGTCAAATATGATGACATGGCAATTTTAATTAGCTTGATGTCATGGTTAAGATCTGGGGATGTTACACAGGGCAACAGAATCAGCTTTGCTAGTGAAGCGAATTCACGGGGTGATAATCTGATCAAAGCTGAAACAAACATGGCCTTACTCTCAGCAAGCAGCAGCTAGCCTTGATCATGCCTCCGCAACTCACCTCGCTTGCTCCGTCAGCACACATATGTTTAACCTGCCCTTGCCACAATCCTACTAGCAGTCACCCTCTGCATCCTTGGCGATGTCATGTTTTGCCATCTTTTACATCAGATAGTTCACATAGAGAGCCCATGACTAGCCACTAATCATCGGGAGCTTGTTCCGCTAACTCAACAACTTCATCATGACCTTGAACGAGCAAGTGAAGTACAAGACTCCTGCACCCCGCTACCAGGATGGTCAACCCTGGGGGCAACATGATCTAGACTGGTGATCATGCCGTCAAGGAGCATGTACTCAACACAAACTTCAGTAAAGCTTCTAATGGGCGCGATGGCAAAGAAATTGTTAGTGACACACACAAATCTTTCTTATATGTCTAGGGAATTGCACAAAAGAAACCACATGATATCATTATTTTAATGCTTAGGCACAAGCAGACATAAAATTAAAGGATACGATATTAGACTACCTAGTGCAATTGGTACCCATCAACAACCTACCGGCCTCTACAGAAAACAATAACATGTTGTCACCTTCTCCATAGTTAAATAAGTAACAAATAAGTTTGTTTCTCGATAAGAGGCCAAACTACAAATTATAGTATGGCAAACAAGTTAAACTTTGTGTTATCGAACCAATATATAAAACAACATTACACAAGAGGGATAAAGCATGTGGGCACAAAAGAGGGGAGGCACTGTATAGGAGGAGGTATACAACAAGGTCAAGAGAGTCAACCAAATAGTGAAGCAATTTTCTTTACTTATAATTATATTTGAATCGACCCTCCAAAGTCTAAGTGATTACCAAGTTACAACATATGAAGGACCACACCCAACATGCCGTAAGCAATCATCTCGTGGAGAAGGATTAAAAAATTTATGAGTAATCAGTAATGTTCTCAGTGCATCTCGCCCTTTACATATATCACTCCATCTTCACCAAACTATATTTCTCCTCCATCTATACTTCCAACTAGTGATCCTCTTATTGGACGTACATGTTAGCACATGAGGTAAGTCGCAGCTGCAAATACAGATTAGACCATGAAATAAGAACTGGGAACATATGTGTGGACATAATGGGGTAACCAGAGACATCAAGAGAATAGGGAACATGCTTTTGTGGGCAATGTCTCTTAGACAGGGCAAGGTAGGCGGGACTGCTAAGCTCCATAGGGGACTCAAGCTGAATTAAGTCACTACTGCAGGTCGGGGCCGCCTTCACCCCAACGTGATGAGCCAGGCTAGCTCCCTACTAACCTTACACATGGGTCTGCACTATCCATGGTCTTGCTACTTTATATCTCTAATCTCTCACTCTTCCTCCACATGGATGCATGGGTCGGCTACTGGGTCTAGTGTACCACCTGACCCATACACATAACTACCCTATAGCAATGCACATTCGGTTTTCCCCTTCTCCTGGATCTTAGATCATTTTCTGGACTTTAGCACAATGTCATGCAACAATAGCACAATGTCACACAAGCCCTTTAGAACAGGGGACGAAAAGAAAAATATACAAGCAATGTTAGAGTTAAGCATCCATACCTACCAATAAGAAGGAATTGACGGAGCATGTAGACCTAGTCTATGTACACACATGGATTATGGCCACACTTTTTGTCAAATGTACCGGGAAAGAAGCCGCGCACATGGGCCTAGTGTTGACGATGGAGGGTGTCGGTGGCGAGAGCTCAGCCTCCACCAGCACAGCACCACGATGAACATGGTGTGCCGGTCTATGTCTAGCAGCGCACTCTCTTCCATTGCTCATCGATGCTCGAGGACATCGTGGTGAGACGGCAACGAAGGGAATAAAAATGAATAAGCAGCAAAGCTTATCACTGAGTAACTAAGTATACGGTTGAGGAAACAGCCTTCTTGCTAGTGCTAGGCCCAACCCAGCCTAGCTTGTCCGTGCTTTTCTAATGGGCCACTAGTCCTTTGCTAGGCACACAAAGTTTCTTTATGATTCTTTCAATTGGCTTCTCTTGGCTGATTAGTGACAACATCACTAATCTTAGTTATTAGATGATGGAAGCTCGTTTGGTCTCTAGGATATCTAATGCGATGACAGTTAATCATGGGATTACTGACAAATAAGTAAGCCATGCGGAACTAGTAAGGTCCACACAAGGTTGCTCAACCTAAATTGATTCACTGATGCATTGGCAATGGTTGTGCGCGAGGCCAGGAGTGAAATTAGGGTTCAAATGACGAGCTGGCAGCGAAAAGCGAGGAAAGAATTTTGCCGTCATCTAGTGCATCTTCTGGAATCTTAGTCTTGTCTATCATTTCTCTTTTTCATGAAACAAGCAATGCTCCATAAAGGACCTCAACATTCTAATGTGGCCTATCAACTCTCATCCTCCAAATATTGTGGCCTATTAACTCCCCTCCTATGAAGATGTCAACATGAAGATCCCACCTAGGTTCTCTACTTCACAGACTGCTGAAAGGTATGCAGGTTAAAGAAAGCTCTTTATAGGTTAAAAAAAAAGCTCTTTATAGTCTAAAATATTCTCCAAGAGCATGGTTCGACAAGTTCAAACATGTTGTTGGGAATCGTTGCATGGAAAACAAAAAAAATTCTACGCACACACAATGATCTATCCATAGAGATGCATAGCAATGAGGGGGAGAGTGTGTCTCCGTATCCTCGTAGACCGTAAGCGGAAGCGTTTCACAACACGGTTGATGTAGTCGAACTTCTTCGCGCTTCAACCGATCAAGTACCGAACGCACGGCACCTCCGCGTTCTACACATGTTCAGCTCGGTGACGTCCCTCGCCTTCTTGATCCAGCAAGACGTCGAGGTAGTAGATGAGTTCCGTCAGCACGATGGCATGGTGACGATGATGGTGAAGTGATCTCCGCAGGGCTTCGCCTAAGCACTACGAAAATATGACCGGGGGTGTAAACGGTGGAGGGGGGCGCCGCACACGACTAGGCAATTGTCTTGGGTGTGCTAGGCACCCCCCTCCTCATATATATAGGTGGGAGGGACAGGGGAGAGGCCAAGGGGCGCACCAAGTAGGTCCGAATCCAACTTGGGCTCCTGCCCTTGACCGCGCACCCCCTGCCATGTTTGTCGGAGGGGGAAGGAAAGAGGGGGGGGGGGGGAGAGGGAAGGAAGTGGGAATCCTAATCCACACTTACCTTTCCCTTCTCCCCTTTCCTTCTCCTCCTTAGGCCGGCCCATATGGGGGGCGCACCAGCCCCTTGTGGCTAGTGCGTTTCCCCTCTTGGCCCATAAGGCCCATATCTTTTGCCGGGGGTGCCCGGAACCCCTTCCGGTGAACCGATAAGTACCTGGTACCCACCGAAACACTTCCGGTGTCCGAATACCATCGTCCTATATATCAATCTTTACCTCTCAACCATTTCGAGACTCCTCGTCATGTCTGTGATCTCATCCGGGACTCCAAAAACATTCGGTCACCAAATCACATAACTTATATAATACTATATCATCGTCGAACATTAAGCGTGCGGACCCTACGGGTTCGAGAACTATGTAGATATGACCGAGACACCTCTCCGGTCAATAACCAATAGTGGAACCTGGATGCCCATATTGGCTCCTACATATTCTACGAAGATCTTTATCGGTCGAACCGTTATGACAACATATGTAATTCCCTTTGTCCATCGATATGTTACTTGCCCGAGATTCGATCGTCGGTATCTTCATACCTAGTTCAATCTCGTTACCGGCAAGTCTCTTTACTCGTTCCGTAATACATCACCTCGTGACTAACTCCTTAGTTGTTTGCTTGCAAGCTTATGATGTGTATTACCGAGAGGGCCCAGAGATACCTCCCCGATACTCGGAGTGCCAAATCCTAATCTCGATCTATGCCAACTCAACAAACACCTTCGGAGATACCTGTAGAGCATCTTTATAATCACCCAGTTATGTTGTGATGTTTGATAACACACAAGGCATTCCTCCGGTATCCGGGAGTTGCATAATCTCATAGTCGAAGGAATATGTATTTGACATGAAGAAAGCAATAGCAATAAAACTGAACGATCATTATGCTAAGCTAATGAATGGGTCTTGTCCAGCACATCATTCTCCTAATGATGTGATCCTGTTATCAAATGACAACTTATGTCCATGGTTAGGAAACCTTAACCATCTTTGATCAACGAGCTAGTCAAATAGAGGCTCACTAGGGACACGGTGTTTGTTTATGTATTCACACATGTATTTAGGTTTCTGATCAATAAAATTCTAGCATGAATAATAAACCTTTATCATGAATAAGGAAATATAAAATAACAACTTTATTATTGCCTCTAGGGCATATTTCCTTCAGTCTCCCACTTACACTAGAGTCAATAATCTAGCTCACGTCGCCATGTGATTAACACCCATAGTTCACATCACCATGTGACTAACACCCAAAGAGTTTACTAGAGTCAATAATCTAGTTCACATCACCATGTGATTAACACCCAAAGAGTACTAAGGTATGATCATGTTTTGCTTGTGAGAGAGGCTTAGTCAACGGGTCTGCTACATTCAGATCCGTATGTATTTTGCAAGTTTCTATGTCTACAATGCTCTGCATGGAGCTACTCTAGCAAATTGCTCTCACTTTCAATACGTATCCAGATTGAGACTCAGAGTCATCCGGATCACTGTCAAAGCTTGCATTGACGTATCCTTTTACGACGAACTCTTTATCACCTCCATAACCGAGAAACATTTCCTTAATCCTCTCTAAGGATAATTTTGACCGCTGTCCAGTGATCTACTCCTGGATCACTATTGTACCCCCTTGCGAAACTCATGGCAAGGCACACAACAGATCTGGTACACAGCATGGCATACTTTATAGAACCTATGGCTGAGGCATAGGAAATGACTTTCATTCTCTCTCTATCTTATGCCGTGGTCGGGTTTTGAGTCTTACTCAACTTCACACCTTGCAACACAGGCAAGAACCCTTTCTTTAACTGATCCATTTTGAACTTCTTCAAAATCTTGTCAATGTATGTGCTTTGTGAAAGTCCTATTAAGCGTCTCGATCTATCCCTATAGATCTTGATGCTCAATACGTAAGTAGCTTCACCGAGGTCTTTCATTGAAAAATTCTTATTCAAATATCCTTTTATCCTATCCAGAAATTCTATATCATTTCCAATCAGCAATATGTCATCCACATATAATATTAGAAATGCTACAGAGCTCCCACTCACTTTCTTGTAAATACAGGCTTCACCGTAAGTCTGTATAAAACCATATGCTTTGATCACCTCATCAAAGTGTATATTCCAACTCCGAGATGCTTGCACCAGTCCACAGATGGATCGCTGGAGCTTGCACACTTTGTTAGCACCTTTAGGATCGACAAAACCTTATGGTTGTATCATATACAACTCTTCTTTAAGAAATCCATTAAGGAATGCAGTTTTGATGTCCATTTGCCAGATTTCATAATCATAAAATGCGGCAATTGCTAACATGATTCGGACAGACTTAAGCATCGCTACGGGTGAGGAAGTCTCATCGTAGTCAACCCCTTGAACTTGTCGAAAACCTTTTACGACAAGTCGAGCTTTGTAGATAGTAACATTACCATCAGCGTCGGTCTTCTTCTTGAATATCCATTTATTCTCTATGGCTTGCCGATCATCGGGCAAATCCACCAAAGTCCACACTTTGTTCTTATACATGGATCCTATATCAGATTTTATGGCCTCAAGCCATCTGTCGGAATCTGGGCTCATCATAACTTCTTCATAGTTCATAGGTTCGCCTTGGTCTAGTGACATGACTTCCAGGACAGGATTATTGTACCACTCTGGTGCGGATCGTGCTCTGGTTGACCTACGATGTTCAGTAGTAACTTGATCTAAAGTTTCATGATCATCATCATTAACTTCCTCTCTAGTTGTTGTAGGCATCACGGGAACGGTTTTCTGTGATGTGCTACCTTCCAATTTGAGAGACGGTACAATTACCTCATCAAGTTCTACTTTCCTCCCACTCACTTCTTTCGAGAGAAACTCCTTCTCTAGAAAGGACCCATTTTTTAGCAACAAAGATCTTGCCTTCGGATCTGTGGTAGAAGGTGTACCCAATAGTTTCTTTAGGGTATCCTATGAAGACGCACTTCTCCGATTTGTGTTCGAGCTTATCTGGCTGAAGCCTTTTGAGCATCGCATCCCCAAACTTTAAGAAACGACAGCTTAGGTTTCTTGCCAAACCACAGTTCATACGGTGTCGTCTCAACGGATTTAGACGGTGCCCTATTTAACGTGAATGCAGCTGTCTCTAATGCATAACCTCAAAATGATAGTGGTAAATTGGTAAGAGACATCATAGATCGCACCATATCTAATAAAGCACAGTTACGATGTTCGGACACACCATTACGCTGTGTTGTTCCAGGTGGCGTGAGTTGTGAAACTATTACACATTGTTTTAAATGAAGGCCAAACTCGTAACTCAAATATCCGCCTCCATGATCAGATCGTAGAAACTTTATTTTCCTGTTACGACGATTCTCCACTTCACTCTGAAATTCTTTAAATTTTTCAAATGTTTCAGACTTGTGTTTCATCAAGTAGATATACCCATATCTACTCAAATCATCAGTGAAGGTGAGAAAATAATGATACCCACTGCGTACTTCAACACTCATCGGACCGCATACAACGATATGTATTATATCCAATAAGTCATCAGCTCGCTCCATTGTTCCGGAGAACGGAGTTTTAGTCATCTTGCCCATGAGGCATGGTTCGCAAGTATCAAATGATTCATAATCAAGTGATTCCAAAAGCCTTTCTGCATGAAGTTTCTTCATGCGCTTTACACCAATATGACCTAAACGGGAGTGCCACAAGTATGTTGCACTATCATTATCAACTTTGCATCTTTTGGCATCAATATTATGAATATGTGTATCACTACGATCGAGATTCAATAAACCATTGAGTATATGACCATAGAAGGTTTTATTCATGTAAACAGAACAACAATTATTCTTTGACTTAAATGAATAACCGTATTGCAATAAACATGATCCAATCATATTCATGCTCAACGCAAACACTAAATAACATTTATTTAGGTTCAACACTAATCCCGAAGGTAAAGGGAGTGTGCGATGGTGATCTTATCAACCTTGGAATCACTTCCAACACACATCGTCACCTCGCCCATAACTAGTCTCTGTTCATTTTGCAACTCCTGTTTTGAGTTACTAATCTTAGCAACTGAACCGGTATCAAATACCCAGGGGCTACTATGAACACTAGTAAAGTACACCTCAATAACATGTATATCAAATATACCTTTGCTCACTTTGCCATCCTTCTTAACCGCCAAGTTTTTGGGGCAGTTTCGGTTCCAGTGACCATTTCCTTTGTAGTAGAAGTACTCAGCTTCAGGTTTGGGTCTAGCTTTGGGCTTCTTCATGGGAGCGGCAACTTGTTTGCTGTTCTTCTTGAAGTTCCTTTTCTATCCCTTGCCCTTTTTCTTGAAACTAGTGGTTTTGTTAACCATCAACATTTGATGCTCTTTCTTGATTTCTACCTTCGCCGATTTCAGCATCGCGAAGAGCTCGGGAATTGTTTTTGTCATCCCTTGCATATTATAGTTCATCACGAAGTTCTAGTAGCTTGGTGATAGTGACTAGAGAACTCTGTTAATCACTATCTTATTTGGAAGATTAACTCCCACTTGATTCAAGTGATTGTAGTACCCAGACATTCTGAGTACATGCTCACTGGCTGAGTTATTCTCCTACATCTTGTAGGAAAAGTACTTGTCAGAGGTCTCATACCTCTTAACACAGGCATAAGTCTGAAATACCAATTTCAGCTCTTGGAACATCTCATATGCTCCGTGGCGTTCAAAATGTTTTTGAAGTCCCGGTTCTAAGCCGTAAAGCATGGCGCACTAAACTATCAAGTAGTCATCATATCGAGCTTGCCAAACGTTCATAACGTCTGCATCTGCTCCTGTAACAGGTCTGTCAGCTAGCGGTGCATCAAGGACATAATCCTTCTGTGCAGCAATGAGGATAATCCTCAGATCACGGACCCAGTCCGTATCATTGCTACTATCATCTTTCAACTTAGTTTTCTCTAGGAACATATCAAAAATATAGGGGAGCTATATCGCGAGCTATTGATCTACAACATAGATATGCAAATACTATCAGGACTAAGTTCACGATAAATTAAGTTCAATTAATCAAATTACTTAAGAACTCCCACTTAAATAGACATCCCTCAAGTCATCTAAGTGATACGTGATCCAAATCAACTAACCCATGTCCGATCATCACGTGAGATGGGGTAGTCATCAATGGTGAACATCTCTATGTTGATCATATCTACTATATGATTCATGTTTGACCTTTTGGTCTCCAGTGTTCCGAGACCATGTCTGTACATGCTAGGCTCGTTAAGTTTAACCCAAGTATTCTGCATGTGCAAAACTGTCTTACACCCGTTGTATGTGAACGTAGAGTCTATCACACCCGATCATCACGTGGTGTCTCGAAACGACGAACTTTCGCAACGGTGCATATTTGGGGAGAACACTTATATCTTGAAATTTAGTGAAGGGATCATCTTATAATGCTACCGTCGTTCTAAGCAAAATAAGATGCACAAAAGATAAACATCACATGCAATCAAAATATGTGACATGATATGGCCATCATCATCTCATGCTTTTGATCTCCATCTCCAAAGCATCATCATGATCTCCATCGTCACCGGCTTGACACCTTGATCTCCATCGTTGCGTCGTGGTCGTCTTGCCAACTATTGCTTCTACAACTATTGCTAAGGCATAGCGATAAAGTAAAGCAATTACATGGCAATTGCATTTCATACAATAAAGAGACAACCATAAGGCTCCTGCCGGTTGCCGATAAATTACAAAATATGATCATCTCATACAATAACGTATATCATATCATGTCTTGACCATATCACATCACAACATACCTTGCAAAAACAAGTTAGACGTCCTCTACTTTGTTGTTTGCAAGTTTTACGTGGCTGCTACGGGTTTCTAGCAAGAACCGTTATTACCTACGGCAAAAACCACAACGGTGATTTATCAAGTTTGCTGTTTTAACCTTCTTCAAGGATCGGCCGCAGTCAAATTTGATTCAACTAAAGTAGAAGAAACAGACACCTGCCAGCCACCTTTATGCAAAACTAGTTGCATGTCAGTCGGTGGAACCGGTCTCATGTGCGTGGACATGTAAGGTTGGTCCGGGCCGCTTCATCCCACAATGCCACCGAATCAAAATAAGACGTTGGTGGTAAGCAATATGAACATCACCGCCCACAATTTCTTTGTGTTCTACTCGTGCATATCATCTACACATAGACCTGGCTCCGATACCACTATTGGCAATCGTTGCATGGAAAACAAAAAAAATTCTACGCACACGCAATGATCTATCCATGGAGATGCATAGCAACGAGGGGGAGAGTGTGTCTACGTACCCTCGTAGACCGTAAGCGGAAGCGTTTCACAACGCGGTTGATGTAGTCAAACTTCTTCGCGCTTCAACCGATAAAGTACCGAACGCATGGCACCTCCGCGTTCTGCACACGTTCAGCTCGGTGACGTCCCTCGCCTTCTTGATCCAGCAAGACGTCGAGGTAGTAGATGAGTTCCGTCAGCACAATGGCGTGGTGACGGTGATGGTGAAGTGATCTCCGCAGGGCTTCGCCTAAGCACTACGAAAATATGACCGGGGGTGTAAACGGTGCAGGGGGGCGCCGCACATGGCTAGGCAATTGTCTTGGGTGTGCTAGGCGCCCCCCCTCCTCATATATATAAGTGGGAGAGAGAGGGGAGAAGCCAAGGGGCGCCCCAAGTAGGTCCGAATCCTTCTTGGGCTCCTGCCCTTGCCCCCCCCCCCCTGCCATGTTTGTCGGAGGGGTAAGGAAAGAGGGGGGAGAGGGAAGGAAGTGGGAATCCTAATCCACACTTACCTTTCCCTTCTCCCCTTTACTTCTCCTCCTTAGTCCGGCCCATATGGGGGGCGCACCAGCCCCTTTTGGCTGGTGCGTTTCCCCTCTTGACCCATAAGGCCCATATCTTTTGCCGGGGGTGCCCGGAACCCCTTCCGGTTACCCGATAAGTACCCGGTACCCCCCGAAACACTTCCGGTGTCCGAATACCATCGTCCTATATATCAATCTTTACCTCTTGACCATTTCGAGACTCCTCGTCATGTCCGTGATCTCATCCGGGACTCCGAACAACATTCTGTCACCAAATCACATAACTCATATAATAATATATCGACATCGAACGTTAAGCGTGCGGACCCTACGGGTTCAAGAACTATGTAGACATGACCGAGACACCTCTCCGGTCAATAACCAATAGCGGAACCTGGATGCCCGTATTGGCTCCTACATATTCTACGAAGATCTTTATCGGTCGAACCGTTATGACAACATACGTAATTCCCTTTGTCCATCGGTATGTTACTTGCCCAAGATTCGATCGTCGGTATCTTCATACCTAGTTCAATCTCGTTACCGGCAAGTCTCTTTACTCGTTCCATAATACATCACCTCGTGACTAACTCCTTAGTCGTTTGCTTGCAAGCTTATGATGTGTATTACCGAGAGGGCCTAGAGATACCTCCCCGATACTCGGAGTGACAAATCCTAATCTCGATCTATGCCAACTCAACAAACACCTTCAGAGATACCTGTAGAGCATCTTTATAATCACCCAGTTACGTTGTGATGTTTGATAGCACACAAGGCATTCCTCCGGTATCCGGGAGTTGCATAATCTCATAGTCAAAGGAATATGTATTTGACATGAAGAAAGCAATAGCAATAAAACTGAACGATCATTATGCTAAGCTAACAGATGGGTCTTGTCCGTCACATCATTCTCCTAATGATGTGATCCCGTTATCAAATGACAACTTATGTCCATGGTTAGGAAACCTTAACCATCTTTGATCAACGAGCTAGTCAAGTAGAGGCTCCCTAGGGACACGGTGTTTGTTTATGTATTCACACATGTATTTAGGTTTCCGATCGATACAATTCTAGCATGAATAATAAACCTTTATCATGAATAAGGAAATATAAAATAACAACTTTATTATTGCCTCTAGGGCATATTTCCTTCAGTTGTATGTAATATGGGTATGGGCACTGTAATGGTGATCATACACTGTTCTAAAGACATGAAAAAGGGAAAAACATTATACTTGATGTATAGGTGGATGATATTATTAACATAGGGCATGACGAAGAAAAAAATAGCAAGGCTGGAAAAGTGTTTGGGTAAGGCCTTTGAAGTCAATGATCTTGGCCGACTCAAATACTTCTTGGGAAAAGAGGTGGCGAGGTCTGCCAAAGGATTGCGCTATCTTAGATGAAGTATACTTTAGATCTCCTAAGCGATGTAGGAATGATAGGATGTCGGGCAGCATCAACTCCAATTGATCAAAACCACAAAGTGACAACTCAGTCAGGAGAGCCAATGAATAAGGAGAGATATCAAAGATTAGCTGGGAGGTTGTTGTACTTGCATCATACACACCCTAACATTGCCTTTGCAGTAAGTGTGGTAAGCAGATATATGTAAGGGGGGTATATGCGTGAACCTAAGAGTGATCATACAGAATTCGAAGGTGCTTGAACAGAACTCCAAGAAGGGGACTATTATTTTTTAGCAACACACATCTCGTAGTTGGTGGATATTGTGATGCGGATCGGGCAAGTTGCCTAGATGATCATAGATCAACTTTAGCATTTTGTGTCTTTGTTGGTGGGAACTTAGTATCCTGGAGAAGTAAGAATCCGATTGCTGTGTCTAGGTTGACTACCGAGGCCGAATATAGAGCTATGGCTCAATGGCTAAGTGCGATGTTATGGACCAGAAATTTATTACAAGAACTGAAGATATTGAAGACTAATTTATGAATGTGTGGTGTGATAACCAATCACCAATCAACATAGCACACAAGTGCAATGCAACATGATAGAATCAAACATGACGCTGGGATCGTCAAAATTGAGCATGTGAGTTCCAGGTAGCAGATTGCAGACTGCTTGACTAAAGGATTGGGAACTAAAAATGCAATCTGGCGTGTGACAAGATGGGAATGATAGATATCTATCACCCCTCTTAAGGCGAGTGTTCGATGAGGGGCCTGTACATTACTGGCCGAAGTGGCCTGGGCCCGTATGTTGTGTTGACTCACTTGCCTTTTTTTTACCTCCATGTATGGGAACTTTTGTACATTGCCTTCCCCGTTCTCTCTCTTCAACTTGCTTTCTCCCTATTTTATAATGCTGGTTTTTTTTGGGGTTCGTATAATAGGAGGATATCTTTATGAAAGCTTTTATAAAACAAGAAGCAAAGGGAAAGACTATCAATCAATAATCCTAATATAGAGTGTCTCTAAGGTCTGTCATAAAACTTCTAATACCACATAGTTACTTTCTTATGTGTTGTGGGATTGGGAAAAAATATAGACTCATTCTGACCAATTTGAACAAAGTAAACTTTAGCATTATTATGATGCTTAGGCACAAGGAGGAATAATAAAAAGTAGGACTATTAGGCTGCCTAGTTGATTTGGGACCCATCAGCATCTTACAAAAAAAGCAGTAACAACTGGCTGTCACTATCCCCAAAGTAAAAAACATGTAGCATATAGATCATTTTGAGGATAACTCCATGCCAACCTATAAATAACAGTGTGGCAAACAAGCTAAATGTCTTAATTGTCGGAGCACATCCTCCTTTTATGAACCCCAACAAAACATTGTACAAGAGGGACAAAGAACGTCGAAGACATAGAAGGTTAAATCCGATGTACAAAGGTGACCATATATGGAGGTAAACAAGGTCAAGAGAGTCAACACAGTAGTGAAACCATTTTCTGTAATAATAAGTAGGTGAAATATCCCTCCAAAGATAGGGTGCCTACCAAGTTACCAGCATATAAAGGACCACACATGTAGGCTAGAGCAGGCCGTGAGCATTCATCTCGTGGAGAAGGAAGACTCCACCAAACTCTCACACTTGTGTGAGTAATGTTCTCCATGTATCTCTCCCTTTATATATACCATTCCATCTTCACAAAATCCTATACCCACAGTTCTAACTAGTGACTCTCTTACTGGGCATATATGTAAGTCCATAAGATTGGTGTCAACCACAAAAAAAGTCTCTCTAAGAACCGGAGAGATATGTATGGACATAATGTGGGAATTGGAGACATCGGGACATTAGCAAGCACGTTTAATTCCACATGCTTTGGCTCCTAGAGTGGACACTTTTGCAGGGGTTCTATCGACAGGTTGGGTGGTATGTACCTCCGAGACGAAGCAGTGAAGGTGGGACGGCTAAACTCCAAAGGGAACTCAAGCTGAATCAACACTAGTGCCCAAAACTAGTTGCCCCACAAGACAGAAAGGTGGAGGCGGGGAAACAAATTAGGGTTCAAAAGGCGGAAAGCGGAGAAAGAATGTTATGGTCACCTGGCCCAGCGCATCTTCTAGCATCGTAATCTGGTGCACCATACAACATTCTTATGCGGCCCTGTCAACTCCCATCCTCCAATGACGTGAGCTCTTCCTCCTGTCACATAAAAGGCTGGCCTAGCACATGAATACAAGCAGATAAATCCAGCTACTACGTATGCCGTGTACGTGTTGCTGTCAATGCAAGTTGCCGTTCCATTTAATGAGAGCGAAACTAATATCCAGTTTTGCTGAACTCATGCCCACGGAATCAGCTATGTCACTGCCTCCCCTGATGCCCTCTCCTCTTTGCTGATACAACAATGCAAATTGGTTCATATCATTACAATAATGCCATGCATTAGAATCAGAGAATTAGCGGGAAACTCTGCAAATACAACACAAATTAGATGTGGCACTGTACTAGCCAGCACTGAGGGTCTGCGCCCACATGTCGGCGACATATACCCGGGTACCACAAATTTTGGTGAATTGGAAGTTGAATCTCGGTTGTCCTGAAACAGCAGTGTGACATGGTATATGCATATGGAGATCTTGGTTGCTAGGAAAGCCTTGAAGTCAAAATGATCTGCACAAAGTCTTACCAAACCAAAATTTGAAGATACAAATTCATATTCAATGACCAATCAACGCATAGGCGATGTTCTCCCATACCATGGAGATAGCTTTGAACACAGATTGTCCATTTTCTACGACACTGTCCAAAACCTGAAAGTATAGAAACATTCATGTCACTGTCCTATTCTAGAAGACAGTGACATCGACCAAATCAAAACAAATACAGTTGTAGCGCGGATCACATATATAAGATGCTGGACATGGTAAACTTACTCTCAGCAAGCAGCAGCTAGCTCTGATCATGGCTCCCCTGCTCTCCTCCCTCACTGCATCCGCGGGCATATGTGTAGTCTCAGCTCTCGCCATAGCCCTGCTGGTGATCACCCTCTACATCCTAGGCACCGCCGGATCCTTTGCCGTTTTCTGCATCAGAGAGTTCACCCAGAGAGCCCATGACCGGCCGCCGCTCATCGGTACCGTGTTCCGGTAGCTCAACAACTTTGAAAAGATCTTCGATGAGCATGTGAAGTATCCTGCACCCCACCATCAGGCTCGTCTATCCAGGGCACAGTGAGATCTTACCCGCCGACCCTGCCGTCATCGAGCATGTCCTCAAGACAAACTTCAATAAATACAGCAGGGTAGTTCTTCTTTGCTCATCATTTTTGTTCCTCCTCTCTTTCCTCCTAACCAGTAATATGGTGGTAGATGGCTCAGTCTGCATGTCAGATGTTAAGCTGGATCCTGCAAAGTTTAAACAGAGGATGGTCAACAGTTAAAACTTGAGACTAATCATATACGTGCTATTTAGAGAGTAAAATGAATGCCTGTGGCAATTTACAAAAAGTAGAAGACAATACTGAGTCTGACTACAATTTGACAATGATGAATCCTATTTCACAGGGGGGCTTCAACACAGAAATCGTGAAGGATCTCTTTGGAAATGGGATTTTTGTGACAGACGGGGACAAGTGGCGGCACCAGAGGAAGCTAGAAAGCCACGAGTTCTCAACCAAAGTGCTATGTGACTACAGCAGTGACGTTTTCAGAACGAATGTTGTAAAACTGGCAGAGAAGACCTCATCTGCAGCAGCTAGCAGAATTACCATAAACATGCAGGTATTTCCATGATTATCTAGCATCAATATAAATAGGATAGTATTGTAACTGCTAAGATCGTATATCTAGCTTTAATAGTTCAGTCAACGCCTGTGAAATTTAAAACTTTAACCTACAAAAGAGAGAAGCAAATCAAATCCTAGCTAGACCTAAACTGCCAAACAAAAGTTCAGTTAACCATTCATGGCAAATAACTGGGGTAAACCTAGTTTCTTCAGAAATTTTGAATTGGGCTATCCATTACTCAGATTTCTGAGTGAGCAAAGAATGAATTGACTCCGAGTTGGAAGTTTTAGGTACACACTTGGAGTGACTTAATGCGCATTTGCTGGCAGTTCTCTTAATTTCTACCATTTCCTCAGGACCTTCTGATGAGAACAACTATGGATTCAATATTCGAAGTGGGATTTGGTTTTGAGCTTAACACGCTATCTGGATCAGATGAATCCAGCATTGAATTCAGCAAGGCCTTCGATGAGGCAAACTCTCTTGTTTACTATCGGTATGTTGTTATGTTCTGGAAGCTGAAAAGGTATCTTAATAACGGGTCTGAAGCTAAACTGAAAAAGAGCATAAAGATAATTGACCACTTTGTGTTCCAGTTGATCCATCGAAAGAGAGAGAACATGAAAAACATAAGTGGCCATGTAAACAAAACTGTACGGTAGTTTTTTACAACTATTTCAAAAATTTACATATGTTCAATTCTATCTTTTATGATAAATGCAGAAAGCCAGAGATGACATACTGTCAAGATTCATACTGGAAAGTGAGAAGGATCCTGAGACGATGAACGATCGTTATCTTCGTGACATAATCCTCAGTTTCCTGATTCCTGGTAAAGACACCACAGGGCATACCCTTACATGGTTCTTCTACATGCTCTGCAAGAACCCAGTAGTGCAGGATAAGGTTGCCTTTGAAATCAGAGAATATGTCGAGTGGGCGCAAGAAGATGCCAGCATGGAAATATTCACGGCAAGATTGAAACAAGGTACTATTGACAAAATGCACTACCTCCATGCTGCGATTACCAAGACTCTCCGGCTCTATCCTGGTGTACCGGTGGTACAAATCATTCCTCTTGCTATTCATTTTAAGAGTAGAGTCCAAAAATAACAAGTCCAGATAGCTTCGAGATAATTTCATTTGGATCTGGCATACACAGTAACTTATTTTGTGGTACACTTTCAGGATGGTAAGATGGCAGATGAAAATGACGTACTACCAAACGGCCAATGAGTGATAAAAGGAGATGGAATGAACTACATGATTTATGCCATGGGGAGGATGAAATACCTTTGGGGTGAGGATGCCGAAGAATTCAGGCCTGAAAGATGGCTTGTGAATGGAGTCTTCCACCAAGAGAGCCCCTACAAGTTTATAGCTTTCAATGTAAGTACTACAGAGAAGACATGATTAGAGAGCCTATAGTAATTTTACTAAGTGAACAGGTCTAATTAACAGATTAGATTTGTATTGGTCACATTAGCAGCAAAGAGTTGGCAAAGAACCTAGAAAAAAGTAACATTAGTGGTATTTAAGTCTGGCCTTCTGTTGCTAAAGCAGAAATTCAAGCATATAATATTGCATTTCAACTAAAGTAGGGAATACCATGCTACTGAACTACTAATCACTTGTGCTTTCAGAAGAGTACGGCAATTAACAGCAAGCGGTTGCCCACACCCTAATATAAGAAAGTTGCATGGTTTAAAATCAGTTCTCAAGTTATAAATTCATTTTTCTTCCAATGATCAGGCAGGACCTCGTATCTGCTTGGGGAAAGAATTTGCATACAGACAGATGAAAATTGTGGCCGCTACACTGATATAGTTCTTCAGGTTCAGACTGGAAGATGAATCCAAGGGTCCATTATACAAAACAATATTTACTCTGCACATGGATAAGGGCCTTCATGTATTTGTGTACCGCCGTGAAATTCAAGCTTGAACATCAGCACAAGCTACTATATCCTCTGTTGTTGCACTGAACTATATATACGTTAGCAACATTTACTTTTCAAGAACTTGTAAAAATAAATGTCATCAGTTGAATTTACATACGTGGTTGTTACTCACTCCTATGGGCTCCAGGGGGCATTTGGCTACTGGGTGCAACCGATGGGAGATGGTAGCTCGGGCTATCTTCAACCGGTTTGGATGGCGGTCGCATAATAGGATAGGTCCTTAATGTAGTCTCCTCTAGCACTCTTTGTCTCTAGTTTGTGCCGCATAAGAGTAGAACGCTGCACACCTTCCTGGCCCGAGGCCCTCGGGGGCTGCCGCGGCTGCGCAGGCCGGGCGAGGTGCAGCCCCGCCTGCGGGTCAGCGACCTCCGGTGCCGGCTGGTTCGATCGGCCGGGGCGCTGGGGTCGCGCCAGGCCAGCGCCAGTCTGGGTTTGGGACAGGGCCGCGTCCGGCGCCGGGAGGGTCTACTTCGACGGGACCGCGACCGGCTGCGGGCGGGACTGCTCCGTCGGGGCCGCGACCGGCGGCGCCCCTCGCGACGGCTATGGCGGGTCGGGGAGCTGCACCGGTTGGGCAGCGGCCACCTGCGCCCAGCGCTGCTGTCGGCATGCAGCGCAAGCAGCCTCCGGCGCAAGGGCAACAGCCAAGGGCACCGCCCCCTCATGTGGCTTCTAGGCCACCTCAGATACGTTCCGGGCCGGTGCTGACTGCGACGGCGCAGCAAGGGGGAGATGCTGGCGCGGGTCTCAACCGTGCTCATACTGCGGCGCCCCGGGGTCAGTGGGGCGATGATGGCATAGACGCGTCTGGCGAGGGTCAGCATCGCAGCTCTTCCTCGGCCGGTGGTGGGCGAGGCTATGCCTGGCAGAGTGATGGAACGGCTGAAAGACCGTTTCTTGGACCTCCAGGTGGCTTCGTCGAGGGCGCTTCTGGCCCGGATCGCCGGCCGAGAGGTGGTATCCGAGGACATCGTGGTGGTCGCGGTGGGAGGAACCGGTTCCCACAACATCCTCCATCGACGGTCATGGCGGAGCCCACGGCCTCTTCTGAGATGACTGCGACTGGACAGACGGCTGTTCTGTCCGGTAAGGCTATGGAGGTGGTGACGGCGCTGGCCGCTGCTGAGCTTCCGCTGTCTGAGCCAGTAGTGGCGACTGTTTCTCATGCTGCTGACCAGTCTGAGGGTGAGAGAGCTTCTAAGTGGGCTCGGAAAAAAGAAAAGATGCTGTGTTATCGGTGTGGTGAGCGAGGCCATTTTATTGCTGAGTGTGTTACTGAGCTTTGTGACACCTGCCTCAGACCAGCGCACGACACGGGAGAGTGCCCGATACTGAGAGATCAGATGCCGAGTATCACGATTTATGGTGTCTGTTGTGCCGAGCTGATGTTCTTTGAGTCTCCCTGTGTGGAGGAGGTCCCTGAGGAGGCTCAGAGCTTGACTACGGGTGTGGTCAAAGTCACGAAAGGTGAAGTTTCTGAGGCTCAGATAATTAAGCGACTCAGGGAGTTAGCTCCGGGGGACTTTCAGTGGGAGCTTATTCGCCTTGAGGACAACAGCTATAAGGTTGAGTTTCCGACTGCAGAGGACTTGGAGCGTCTTCTTAGTTTTGGGCTATGCAGAGTTCCCGGAACTGAGTGCATTCTTGAGTTTCTTGGGTGGAAGAAGGTGGAGCCTCAGGGAAAGCCACTCACTCAGGTTTGGTTGAGGTTCTCGGGAGTCCCATCTAAGTTGATTCGGGATGTTCGGGTGGCTGCAAGTTTGGGGATTCTGGTTGGCAGACCTGAGAGAGTTGATATGCCCTTTACACGGGCCAACGGGGTGGCTAGGGTGTTGGTGAGTGTGTTGGATATAGAGTTCGTTCCTGATGTCGTCAAGTGGACGCATAAGGGCCTCGTGTATAACATTGATATTGAGTTTGAGGATGCTGAGCTCTTCGCTGAGGCTTTGGCTGGGATGGATGTGGACAGGCATGATAAGAACGATGGCTCAGGTGATTCGGAGGCTCGACAGGGGGATGATGGGCATGAGTTGCCCAATGGCCCGGGTGCTGACCCTCAGACGCCCGGAAATGGAGTGGCTCCTTCTATGACTGTACCTATGAGTACCTTGAGATTCGGTTCTTTTCCGGCTGCTTCCGCGCCACCCAGGTTGTGGAGCGACAGGGTTGATTCTGAGGATATGTTTGAGCACACGCTGCCTTTTCTGGACTTTGCTCAGGCTATGGGCTCTCCGGTTGGGAGGGACGGTCTTCAGCAGGTGACCTCCCCCACTACTGCTGGCTCGCTGCTTGGGAGGACTCCATCAGGACTGATCGCTGTGGCGGCGGCGTCGCCCTGTGGTGATGGGTCTGCTCTGGGAGGGGGGCTCGGGCAGGAGGCCTCGGCTATCTCCCCCTCTGTGATGGTCAGGATGGCCGAACCTGGGGCGTCGTCTGACATGCTGACGCAGGCTGGGTTGACGACTCGCCCCGAGTCGAGTCCGACTGTCGGGTTGGGTGGGGAGCGGGGGCAGGCGGTCCCCGCCCTCTCTCGTCTGCGTCGGGCGCCTGGTGTGGAGTCTGGGCAGCCGGCCCAGCCCCCACTGGCCTCGCGCTCGCCGGCGGGGGGCGGTGGCTCTCCGACTGCTTTTGCTGGGTCGTCCGTTGGAGGTGGGGCAGGTGGCCTTACCACCAACGGGGCAACCAGAGAGGCGGTCATCGCTTTTGGTGGCATACCGGATCCTGTGTCTGAGGGCAGACGGATGAGATGTCGCCTTCAGGACAAGGCGGATGTTGATGATATACAGCTGAGGTGCGCCATGCGGGCGGCCAAGCTTCGTGACATGGAGGTCACTACTGGTATGTCAGTCAATATGTCCAATTCTATTTTGCATTTTTCTAATGATGAGATCATCCACAATGCAAATGAGTTAGGAGTTTCACTGGGTAGTAATGATAGTGAAATTTCAAAATCTGTTAATGACATTCTCGACCTAGAAGCGGATCGTGCCTTAGAGTTGATCCGTAATTTAGCTGCGGTTAAACCTATGAACGATTCTGATGTTGATGCTTTGGGAGTCAGGGTGCTCGATTCTTTGTGTGCGGATCTTGCCCCTTCACTCAATCAGACTGAGGAGGATGATGGCTTGTTACCCCTGGAGGAGAGTGCTCCGATAGAGGGACAGGAGGTTAGGGCCGCGGAGCTCGGTTGTGAGGACCGGGTGGACGAGTATAACAAGCCTAAGCGAAAGTGGAGGCGTAAGATTTATCCAACATCCGCGGTGCGTAGGAGTGCTAGGGTCCGTACTGCCAAAAAATTCCATGATGAACTATGAGAGGCATTTTCTGGAATAGCAGAGGTCTGTTGGACTTGGCTAAACGAAGATTTCTTGCAGATGCTTCCATTGAACATAATCTGGATTTTATTGCACTTTCCGAGACGGGAAGGGACAATTTCTCTCCTCAGTTTCTGAACACTTTGTCCGGCGGTGTAGATTTTGATTGGCACTGCCTTCCTCCAAGAGGTAGATCAGGGGGGATCCTTCTTGGGGTGAAGTGTGAGACGCTGGAAGTCCGAACTGTGGTTATGGGTGACTTTGCCGTCAAATTTCGGGTAAGATCCAAAGTCGATGGCTTTAATTGGGCACTGGTTGCGGTGTATGGGGCAGCGCAGCCGGAACTAAAACCAGACTTTTTGGCGGACCTTGTCCGGATTTGCGGATCTGAACAGCTCCCAATTTTGGTTGGAGGAGATTTCAACATTATTAGAAGGAGAGATGAAAAGAACAATGATAATTTCGACGCTAGGTGGTCGTTTATGTTTAATACCATCATCGAAAGCTTGGATCTTAGAGAGATAGAGCTTTCAGGTCGAAAATTCACGTGGGCTAATACTTTGCAAAACCCGACGTATGAGAAGCTAGATAGAGTCCTAGCAAGCGTTGAGTGGGAACAGAAATTCCCCTTGGTTACAGTCCAAGCATTATCTCGCGGTATCTCAGACCACACACCTCTGCTAGTGGATTCTAGGGAGGCAACGCATGTGGGCAACAAAAATACTTTCTCTTTTGAACTTGCGTGGTTTGAAAGAGAAGGGTTCCTGGATCTGATAGCCAGAGAATGGGCGAAAGATGCAGGAGGAAGATCTCCTATTGAGAGATGGCAGAATAAGATTAGGAACTTGAGAAGTTTCTTGCGAGGATGGGCTAAACATCTTAGTGGGATTTATAAGATTGAAAAGGAGAGACTCCTTACACTTATTTAGTCCTTAGATGTGAAAGCCGAGTCCACTATTTTGCATTCCTCAGAGCTTCATGCTAAAGTTGATGGGAAGATGAGATTGAAAGAGCTGTTGAGGGAAGAGGAGTTGAAATGGGCATTGCGAGCCAAGGTTCGTAAAGTTGTCCAAGGGGACGCCAATACTCAATTCTTCCATATGATTGCCAATGGCAAGCACAGAAAGAAAAGAATCTTTCAGCTTGAGCAAGACGAGGGAACGATCATAGGACAAGAGAACCTAAAGATTTATATTACCAATTATTACAAGCAGCTTTTTGGGCCTCCAGAGGATAACTTTGTGTCCTTGGATGAGTCGAGAATTGAGGATGTGCCTCAGTTGGCTACCGATGAGAATGAGGTATTGATTGCACCATTCTCGGAGAAAGAGGTGTTTGATGCGATTGCACAGATGAAGAACAATAAAGCTCCGGGGCCGGATGGATTTCCGGCGGAGTTTTATAAGAGGTGCTGGCATATTATTAAAGGGGATATGTTACCGATGTTCCACGATCTGTTCTCCGGACAGCTTCAGTTGTTTCATTTGAATTTTGGAACAATAACATTACTCCCGAAGAAAACAGAGGCTGTGAGAATTGAGCAGTTCAGGCCTATTTGTCTTCTTAATGTTAGTTTCAAAATTTTTACCAAGGTTGGGACTAATAGACTCACACAGATTGCGCACTCTGTGGTGCAGCCGACCCAAACTGCTTTCATGCCAGACAGAAACATCCTGGAAGGGATTGTAGTCCTGCATGAGACGCTCCATGAACTCCATACGAAAAAACTAGATGGGGTTGTTTTCAAAGTGGATTTCGTAAAGGCGTACGATAAAGTTAAATGGCCGTTTCTACAACAGGCTTTGCGCATGAAAGGTTTCGACCCGGCTTGGAGAAACCAGGTTGAATCTTTTACGCAAAAAGGGAGTGTTGGAATCAAAGTGAATGATGACATAGGTCATTATTTCCAGACACATAAAGGCCTGAGACAAGGAGATCCGATGTCACCTATTCTGTTCAACATCGTAGTTGACATGTTGACCATTCTAATAGGTAGGGCAAAGGATGCTGGCCAAGTTGGTAGCCTCGTACCTCATCTAGTTGATGGAGGGGTGTCTATCCTACAGTACGCTGATGATACTATCCTTTTCATGGAGCATGACTTGGCTAAAGCGCGAAACACGAAGCTGGTGTTATGCTTATTCGAACAATTGACTGAGTTAAAGATTAACTTTCACAAGAGTGAATTGTTCTGCTTTGGAAGAGCCAAAGAAGAACAAGAGGCCTATAAGCAATTGTTCGGTTGTGAAATTGGGAGTTTACCTTTTACGTATTTGGGTATACCAATTCACCATCGTAAGCTAACAAATAGAGAATGGAAGTGTATCGAGGATCGATTCGAGAAGAAACTAAGCTGTTGGAAGGGCAAGCTGATGTCGTATGGGGGCCGGTTAATTCTTATTAATTCGGTTCTCACGAGCATGCCTATGTTTCTTTTGTCGTTTTTTGAGATACCAGTTGGAGTTAGGAAAAGACTGGATTTCTATCGATCCCGTTTCTTCTGGCAGAGTGATGATTTAAAAAGGAAGTATCGACTCACTAAATGGGATATTATATGCCGACCAAAAGACCAAGGGGGTCTAGGGGTCGAAAATCTTGAGGTGAAAAACAGATGTCTTCTCAGCAAGTGGCTGTACAAGTTATCTGTAGAGTCGGAGGCCACGTGGGCGCAGATTCTGCGTAACAAGTACCTCCAATCCAAAACTTTGTCACAGGTGACAGTGAGGCCGACGGACTCACCTTTTTGGAAAGGGCTGATGAGAGTTAAAGCAGTCTTTTTCAACAGAACAAAGTTTATTATCGGAAACGGTACCTCCACGAGATTCTGGGAGGATACATGGCTAGGGGAAACACCTCTCGCGCTACAATATCCGTCTCTTTATAGCATCGTGCAACGGAGAGACGCTCTGGTTGCAACCATACTTAGGTCCGCTCCCCTCAATATCCAATTTAGGAGAACACTAGCCGGAGCGCGTTGGGAAGCCTGGCTCCATCTGGTGAGAAGACTGATGGATGTGCAGCTTGCTCAACGGCCGGATTCGTTGAGCTGGAAATTAACTAGGAATGGAGAGTTCACGGTTAAATCAATGTACTTAGATGTCATAAACTCTAGCTCTATTCCCTATTCCAAACATGTAAAGCGCAATTGGACCGGCTCTAAGAGATGTAGTTTTTGTGATCAAGACGAGACTATCAAACACCTCTTTCTGGATTGTCCCATGGCGAAGGTTCTTTGGCGGACTGTTCACTTTGCTTTTAATATTACTCCTCCGAATAATATCAACACGTTATTTGGGACGTGGCTGGATGGGATAGAGACCCAAACAGCTAACCACATTCGTGTAGGAGTATGTGCTTTACTTTGGGCAGTCTGGAACTGCAGGAATGATTTGGTTTTTAACAGAACAACAAATACTCATTTTTTGCAGGTCATCTTCCGAGCTACTACGTTGATCCGTATGTGGTCGCTACTCACTCGGACGGAAGCCAGGGAGCATTTGGTTACTGGATCTGCCCGATGGGAGATGGTAACTCGGGCTATATTCAGCCGGTTTGGATGGCGGTCATGTAATAGGATAGGCAATTAGTTTTCCTATCTTTATTTTGCATGCCGGTTGTGGCTTTTTTTTCCCGCTCTTTGTGAGCCGATTGGGGACTAGTTTGTAACGGAGTTCATGACCTTTGTTGGACCTTTTTGCTTTTAATAAATGTGGCCGTATCCATCTTTCTGATGCAGAGGCCGGGGTTGCGCCCCTTTTCAAAAAAAAAATAGCTGCGACAGCAGCCAACTCAACCTTCTACTCATCCCAATGGAGAACACATGTGATGTTGGGAGTGCAATCCTCCTTTCTTGCACAGTAGAGCAGCCTCCTCCGCACATTCCTCGCATGCATCCATGGCGTTCCTCAACATCGTGGCCGGGCTGAGCCTCAAGACCTCCGTGGCGTTCTCGACGTTCATGGTGAGCGGCGGCACGCTGTCCAACGTGCTCTACACCCTGCTGGCCCGCGGCCCCGGGCTGATCGACTACGATGTCGCTGTGGTCTCTCAGCCGTGCCTGCTCCTCGGGGTGAGCGTCGGGGTGGTGTGCAATGTCATGTTCCCTGAGTGGCTCATCACCGTGCTCTTTGCCACATTCCTCTCCTTGGCAACATTCAAGACATACGGCACTGGGTTAAAGCGGTGGCGTGTGGAGTCGGCATTGACGGCCAGGGGGGTGCTTGAGGGAGCGAGCACCAGGGAGGGCGCCGAGGAAGCACCAGGGAGGGCGCCGAGGAAGCACCAGAGGGAGCGAGCACCAGGGAGGGCGCCGACCAATTTAGGAGAACACTAGCCGGAGCGCGTTGGGAAGCCTGGCTCCATCTGGTGAGAAGACTGATGGATGTGCAGCTTGCTCAACGGCCGGATTCGTTGAGCTGGAAACTAACTAGGAATGGAGAGTTCACGGTTAAATCAATGTACTTGGATGTCATAAACTCTAGCTCTATTCCCTATTCCAAACATGTTTGGAATGTCAAAGTCCCTCTGAGGGTTAAAGTGTTTATGTGGTTTGTACATAAACAAGTCATTTTAACCAAGGACAATTTGACAAAGCGCAATTGGACCGGCTCTAAGAGATGTAGTTTTTGTGATCAAGACGAGACTATCAAACACCTCTTTCTGGATTGTCCCATGGCGAAGGTTCTTTGGCGGACTGTTCACTTTGCTTTTAATATTACTCCTCCGAATAATATCAACACGTTATTTGGGACGTGGCTGGATGGGATAGAGACCCAAACAGCTAAACACATTCGTGTAGGAGTATGTGCTTTACTTTGGGCAGTCTGGAACTGCAGGAATGATTTGGTTTTTAACAGAACAACAAATACTCATTTTTTGCAGGTCATCTTCCGAGCTACTACGTTGATTCGTATGTGGTCGCTACTCACTCGGACGGAAGCCAGGGAGCATTTGGTTACTGGATCTGCCCGATGGGAGATGGTAACTCGGGCTATATTCAGCCGGTTTGGATGGCGGTCATGTAATAGGATAGGCAATTAGTTTTCCTATCTTTATTTTGCATGCCGGCTGTGGCTTTTTTTTCCCGCTCTTTGTGAGCCGATTGGGGACTAGTTTGTAACGGAGTTCATGACCTTTGTTGGACCTTTTTGCTTTTAATAAATGTGGCCGTATGCATCTTTCTGATGCAGAGGCCGGGGCTGCGCCCCTTTTCAAAAAAAAAAAAAAAACAGCTGCGACAGCAGCCAACTCAACCTTCTACTCATCCCAATGGAGAACACATGTGATGTTGGGAGTGCAATCCTCCTTTCTTGCACAGTAGAGCAGCCTCCTCCGCACATTCCTCGCATGCATCCATGGCGTTCCTCAACATCGTGGCCGGGCTGAGCCTCAAGACCTCCGTGGCGTTCTCGACGTTCATGGTGAGCGGCGGCACGCTGTCCAACGTGCTCTACACCCTGCTGGCCCGCGGCCCCGGGCTGATCGACTACGATGTCGCTGTGGTCTCCCAGCCGTGCCTGCTCCTCGGGGTGAGCGTCGGGGTGGTGTGCAATGTCATGTTCCCTGAGAGGCTCATCACCGTGCTCTTTGCCACATTCCTCTCCTTGGCAACATTCAAGACATACGGCACTGGGTTAAAGCGGTGGCGTGCGGAGTCGGCATTGACGGCCAGGGGGGTGCTTGAGGGAGCGAGCACCAGGGAGGGCGCCGAGGAAGCGCTGCTTATTGGCCAGAAAGAAGGGGCCGGCCATGGGTATCACTGGGTGGACTTAGCGGTGCTTTTCTCCGTCTGGCTTTGCTTCTTCGTCATTCATCTGTTCATAGGAGGTGAGGGTGCCAAGGTATGATAATCTCTCGACTGCAGAATCCTGATTCCTGAGTCCTGACTGTTCTTTATCATGCAATTAACTTTTTCCATCGCCATGTCTCGTAACTAAAATTTGTGAGGACTGGATACTTCCATCAGGGGGCTTTTGACATAAAGCCGTGTGGCGTTGCATACTGGCTCATCACAGTTGCTCAAATCCCTGTCGTCGTGGCTTTCACAGCATGTATCGTGCACCAAAAAGGAAAATCGCAGACTCAGAAAAGCCAAGTGGTTGAGCTGGTATGCTGCGACAGATCATACTAGCCAGTCTACAGAAACACCTCCTTTTTTCACTTGATTTGCGATAACAATTTTTCCTTTTCTGTTTGTCTGACGGCACACGAAGGCAACTTCCGTGAAGAGCAGGCTGGACGCTCTGCCGGTGTACGCCTTCCCGGTGGCTGCTCTGCTAACTGGCGTGATGAGTGGACTCTTTGGCATTGGAGGAGGCCTGCTTCTCAATCCCGTCCTACTCCACATTGGAGTGCCCCCAAAAGTAACTCTTTTTCTTTTTTGGGTGTTAATGTCTTGTCCAAATTAACAACTAATGGCAGGCTCCGTGGTTGATGAGTTCGTGGTTCTGACTCTGATTTTATTTCTCAGACAGCGTCAGCGACGACAATGTTCATGGTCCTCTTCTGCGCCTCCATGTCAATGGTCCAGTTTATAATCCTGGGAGTTGACGGGATCGTGGGCGCGTTGGTCTACGCGCTCACCTGCTTTGTGGCTTCCATCGTTGGGCTGGTCGTGATAGAAGGGGCCATCAGGAGGTCAGGCAGGGTTTCACTCATCGTCCTCATGGTTGCTGCCATCTTGGCGCTCAGCGCCATCGTCATAGCTTGCTCCGGCGGGCTCCATGTCTGGGCGCAGTACACCAGCGGGCAGTACATGGGCTTCAAGCTCCCATGCTAAAACAAGAAACTAGAATGGATTAAGCACGCTTAGCCGTCCAAGTGAGATCTGAGTTGTTCCAATACCTTTTTGTTTATCACGCTTTGCCACACTGTAAGGTTGTGGGTTTGATATAAATTGTACACTTCACTATGCTAGGATGTTTAGCTAGTGAAGAGTTCACATGTAACAGTTACACTATTTCAACTGCTAAGTTTGTGAAACAAATATTTTGGATATAGACACATGAAAAAAAATAGTCCTATAATAAAATAGCACAGCACTTAGAATCCGCTATAGCGAACCTATATCGCACTATAGCAAAGCTATATCACGCTATAGCGAACGATTGCACACTGATTTATTTTAGCGAGACATTGCTTAGAATGCTATAGCACGCTATTTTTTTCATTGTATAGATACGACCCATGGAGTGTAGTGTTATCCTAGGATTATCCTGACAGGTCCTGAGTTAATGAAAGGTGAAAAAATGACAGATATGAAAAAGAAAATCTATAATGGGTTGTGAATATGCATCTAAATTGTGTCATAACAAATGTACAATGGTAAGCAATGCAAATACAAGGCATAAATACGGCTTTAGACTGAGAAATGTATACCATAGGTACCTCATGACAGGCGTGTACATTGGTCGGATAAATGAAAATCTGTGTAAGATAAAGAGACAATCAACCAACTTGAGCACCAGGTGTGACCTACAACAGTACATAACAGAAGTGGTAATAAGTATCAATACTAATTTACCGGGTTGCCGAAAGTACCTCGGTGTCATTCCTGATGCAACCGTTGAAATCCTCGGAAAATCGTACGATGCCGGAATTCCTCCAGAGCTGGCACAGTGTCATCACATGGCCCCTGTAGGGTGTGGTAAAAGTTTGGGTACGTTTCAAATAAGCCTCCCCTGAGGCCGCTTGTAAACCGCACCGTCTCTGAGCTAGTTTGTGGGTACCGAGAGGGAACGTGTCCGGTTTTGTGCAGGAAGTGCTGGTCCTGTTGCTCCGTTGGCCTCAAAACTTCTCGTGCTCTCAAAGGAGGCAATCGCATGACACATGCCAAGCCCCCGCATTTTCCGGACCCGCGTGCAATATTCGAGACATTTATTGCACCGCTGGAAATTGCAGATCTGCAAGGCGGCACATGAAATCATGCCCAGAAGCAGCATGGAAAATCCTACGTGATGTCTTTGCCACATGCGTAGGCCACGTGCTGATGAGGGATGGGCAGGCCCGGCAACCGGGGTGCGAAATTACCTCCATGGCATGCCTGATGCAACCGCTAAAATCCTCAAAAAATCGTATGATGGTGGAATTGCTCGAGATCTGACACGGTGTCATGACACGGCAAATGCAGGGTGTGGTAAAAGTTTGGGCATGTTTCGAATAAGCCTCCAGTCAGGCCGCTTGTAAACCACACCATCTCCGAGCTAGTCTGTGGGTACCGACAAGGAACATGTCCGGTTTGTGAAGGAAGTGCTGGTCCTATTGCTTCGTTGGCCTCGAAACTTCTCATGCTCTCAAAGGAGGAAATCGCATGACACATGCCAAGCGCCCGCATTTTTTGGACACGCGTGCAATATCTGAGACATTTATTGCACCGCTAGGGTTTCACCACTGGAAATTGCACATCTGTAAGGCGGCACATGAAATCATGCGCAGAAGCAGCATGGAAAATCCTACGTGATGTCTTTGAGACATGCGTAGGCCACGTGCTGATGAGGGATGGACAGGCCCTGCAACCGGGGTGCGAAATTACCTCCGTGGCATGCCCGATGCAACCGTTAAAATCCTCGGAACATCGTACGATGGTGGAATTGCTCGGGATCTGGCACGGTGTCATGACACGGCCAATGCAGGGTGTGGTAAAAGTTTGGGTGCGTTTTGAATAAGCCTCCAATCAGGCCGCTTGTAAACCACACCATCTCCGAGCTAGTCTGTGGGTACCGAGAGGGAACGTGTCCTATTTGTGAAGGAAGTTTTGGTCCTGTTGCTCCATTGGCCTCGAAACTTCTCGTGCTCTCAAAGGAGGCCATCACATGACAGCTGCCAAGCCCCCGCATTTTCCGGACCCGCGTGCAATATTCGAGACATTTATTGCACCACTAGGGTTTCACCGCCGGAAATTGCAGATCTGCAAGGCAGCACACGAAATCATGCCTAGAAGCGGCATGGAAAATCCTATGTGATGCCTTTGCGACATGCGTAGGCCATTTTTGGAGGGGCGTGTCATTTCCGAGAGCTGCTCTCAGTATTGGTGAATGTTCCGAGAGCTGCTCTCGGTAAAAGGGTAACCTAGATCTAAGGTATTATCCTTTACCGAGTGAGACTCTCGGAAAATGTATAAACCCTAGATCTAGGGTTTATACCTTTACCGAGAGCCGCACTGACAGACACTCGGTAAAGGTCAGTGGGACACTAAAACTCTCCCCGCAGTGTCTTTTTCTCACTTCTCTCTCTCTCTCTTCCTGCGCCCACACACCCACCCCACCTCACCGGCGCCCCCACCCCCCCTCCCCCGCCTCGGCCGCCGCCCTCCACCCCCCTCCCCCCGGCCTCGGCCGCCGGCGCCCTCCCCAGCCCACCGACGCCCCCAGCCGACGGCGCCCCCTCACCCCACCGGTGCCCCCCACCCCGTCGGCGCCCCCTCCCCTGAGCTGCCTCCACCCCTCGGTGAGCTTCATCTCCCCCCTCCCCCGAGTTTGTATGGATGCATGGATGTATGGATGCATCGATGTATGAATGTATATCTGTATGTATTAATGCATGAATTGATGCATGGAGTTTTTTTGTAGTTTTTATATGTATCAATACATGGATGTATGAATGCATAGATGGATGCATAGAAGGATGGACGAATGCATAGATTGATGCATGGATGCATGGATTTTTATTAGTAGTTTTTTGTTGTAGTTTCTTGTAGTAGTTTTTTTGTAGTTTTTGTATGTATCAATATATGGATGTATGAATGCATAGATGGATGCATAGAAGGATGGATGAATGCATAGATTGATGCATGGATGCATACATGGATGCATGGATTTTTTAGTAGTTTTTTGTTGTAGTTTCTTGTAGTAGTTTTTCTTGTATTAGTTTCTTGTATTTTTTGTGTAGATGAGAGGTGAGAGATGTTTTCAGGAGGAAGAAAAATCAAACTCCGTGCGAGTATGAGGCGCAAGAAAAACATGATCAAAGCATTATCAAATTCCCTGGGTGTGATGGTGGATGATCCGGGTGAGCTGAAGACTTTAATTAATGATTTTTATGAGGACTTGTATAAGTCTGAAGGGGTCACTAATATGGAAGGGGTTCAGGATCATGTGCCCAGGAAGGTCACAGTGCAAATGAATGAAATTTTATGTGTGGCCTACAACAGCGAGGAGGTAAAAACCGCTCTGTTTCAAATGTTTCCCACAAAATCTCCGGGGCCAGACGGGTTTCCTGCACACTTCTACCAACGGCACTGGGATGTGTGTGGTGAAGAGGTTATAAAGGCGGTTTTAAGTATAGTAAGAGGGGAGGAGAGCCCAGAGTGCATCAATGATACTTTTCTGGTACTGATTCCTAAGGTAATGAACCCTAACCTTCTGACTCAGTTCAGGCCAATCAGTTTGAGTGATGTTCTATACAAAATAGCTTCGAAAGTGGTGGCAAATAGGTTGAAGCAAATCCTTCCAGACATTATATCAGAGGAGCAATCGGCTTTTGTTCCAGGGAGGCTCATAACGGATAACATTATAAGTGCTTATGAATGTTTACATTTTATGAAAAGGAATAGATCGAAGTCCAACAGTCATTGTGCCCTAAAATGGGATATGATGAAAGCCTATGATAGGCTTGAGTGGGATTATCTGGAAGCAATCATGGTGAAGTTGGGTTTTGCGCACTCATGGATAAATATTGTTATGGGTATGATCAAATCTGTTTCGTTCTCGGTTTTACTCAATGGAGAGAAACTTGACCAGTTTAAACCTTTGAGAGGTATTCGACAGGGAGACCCAATCTCCCCTTATCTTTCCTTGATCGCAGCGGAGGGCCTTTCGTGCTTCTTAAAGAACAGTTCTCATTCATCCAGTTTTGTTGGAGTAAAGGTGGCGCCGACAGTGATGGAAATATGCCCTAGAGGCAATAATAGTATGGTTATTATTATATTTCCTTAATCATGATAAAGGTTTATTATTCATGCTAGAATTGTATTGACCGGAAACTTAAATACATGTGTGAATACATAAACAAATACCGTGTCCCTAGTGAGCCTCTACTAGACTAGCTCGTCGATCAAAGATGGTTAAGGTTTCCTGACCATAGACATGTGTTGTCATTTGATAACGGGATCACATCATTAGGAGAATGATGTGATGGACAAGACCCATCCGTTAGCTTAGCATAATGATCGTTCAGTTTATTGCTATTGCTTTCTTCATGTCAAATACATATTCCTTCGACTATGAGATTATGCAACTCCCGAATACCGGAGGAATACCTTATGTGCTATCAAACATCACAGCGTATCTGGGTGATCATAAAGATGCTCTACAGGTATCTCCGAAGGTGTTTGTTGAGTTGGCATACTCGAGATTAGGATTTGTCACTCCGAGTATCGGAGAGGTATCTCTGGGCCCTCTCGGTAATACACATCATAAGAAGCCTTCCAAGCAAATAACTAATGAGTTAGTTACAAGATGATGTATTACGGAACGAGTAAAGAGACTTGCCGGTAATGAGATTGAACTAGGTATGAAGATACCGACGATCGAATCTCGGGCAAGTAAACATACCGATGGACAAAGGAAATTACGTATGTTGTCATAACGGTTCGACTGATAAAGATCTTCGTAGAATATGTAGGAAACAATATGGGCAGCCAGGTTCCGCTATTGGTTATTGACCGGAGAGGTGTCTCGGTCATGTCTACATAGTTCTCGAACCCGTAGGGTCCGCATGTTTAACGTTCGTTGACGATATAGTGTTATATGAGTTATATGATTTGGTGACCGAATATTGTTCAGAGTCCTGGATGAGATCACGGACATGACGAGGAGCTCCGGAATGGTCCGAAGGTAAAGATTGATATATAGGACGATGATATTCGAACACCGGAAGAGTTTCGGAGTGCACTGGGTAGTCATCGGGTCACCGGAAGGGGTTCCGGACACCCTCGGTAGGTGTATGGGCCTAATGGGCCAAGGGGGGATAGACCAGCCCACAAGGGGGCTGGCGCGCCCCTCTCCCTGGCCGCCGGCCCTAGGGAAGGAAAGGGGGAGGGCTAGCCCCTCCTGCCTTCCCCTTCTCATGGGAGAAAGGAAAGGGGGGGCGCCTCCCTCCCCTGCCTTTCCCCGCTCACCTCGAAATGAAAGGGGGGCACGGCTTGGGGAGGACCCCAAGTCGGATTCGGCCTACTTGGGGCGCCTCCTTGGCTGCTCCTCCCTCCCCCCACCTATATATATGTGGGAGGGGGCGCCACACAGAACCACGACAATCTCTTAGCCGTGTGCGGCGCCCCCCTCCACTGTTTACACCCTCGGTCATATTTTCGTAGTGCTTAGGCGAAGCCCTGCGGAGATAGCATCACCATCAACGTCACCACACCGTCGTGCTGCCGGAACTCATCCACTACCTCGCCGTCTTGCTAGATCAAGAAGGTGTGGACGTCACCGAGCTGAACGTGTGCTGAACGCGGAGGTGCCGTACGTTCAATACTTGATCGGTTGGATCGCGAAGAAGTTCGACTACATCAACCGCGTTACTAAATGCTTCCGCTTACGGTCAACAAGGGTACGTAGACACACTCTCCCCTCTCGTTGCTATGCATCTCCATGGATAGATCTTGCGTGTGCGTAGAAAAAAATTTGTTTTCCATGCAACGTTTCCCAATAGTAGCATCTGAGCCAGGTCTATGCGTAGATGATATGCACGAGTAGAACACAAAAGGTTGTGGGCGGTGATTGTCATACTGCTTACCACCAACGTCTTATTTTGATTCGGCGGTATTGTGGGATGAAGCGGCCCGGACCAACCTTACATGTCCACGTACATGAGACCGGTTCCACCGACAGACATGCAACTTGTTTTGCATAAAGGTGGCTACCGGGTGTCTATTTCTGTAAAGTTTAACATTTTTCAAAAACTTGTTCAAAATTTTTTAAATACTTGTTCAACAATTTCTCAATGTTTTTTCTATAGTGTTTTTGATATGTATGTATATTTATAATATTTTAAAGTATAAACAAACGTACAAAAATAAAGCAGAATCGAAAACAGAAAAGAGAAGAAAGAAGAAAAAAGAGGATGTGGCCTGCCGCGCGCGTGGGCCGACCCATCTCTGTCGCCCCTTCAGCGAGTCCAAAGATGGATTTGAAAAATGTTGTAATGTCCGATCCACATAGCACGCCGGATCACACCAGCGCCGGATCGTATGCCCGATCACAACCAAATAGGGACAAGTATGCTTAGTTTTTACATGCTGTAGGATCGAAAGTATGTCTAGAGGGGGGGTGATTAGACTACTTGACCAAATAAAAATCTAACTTTTTTCCAATTTTAGTTGTGGGCAGATTTTAGCAATTAACACAAGTCAAGCAATCAACCTACACATGCAATTCTAAGAGTGTAGCAGTGGAAAGTAGAACATTGCATATGAAGGTAAAGGGAAGGGTTTGGAGAGTGCAAACGCAATGAAGACACGAAGATTTTTGGCGTGGTTCCGATAGGTGGTGCTATCGTACATCCACGTTGATGGAGACTTCAACCCACGAAGGGTAACGGTTGCGCGAGTCCACGGAGGGCTCCACCCACGAAGGGTCCACGAAGAAGCAACCTTGTCTATCCCACCATGGCCATCGCCCACGAAGGACTTGCCTCACTCGGGTAGATCTTCACGAAGTAGGCAATCTCCTTGCCCTTACAAACTTCTTGGTTCAACTCCACAACTTGACAGAGGCTCCCAAGCGACACCTAACCAATCTAGGAGACACCACTCTCCAAAAGGTAACAAATGGTGTGTTGATGATGAACTCCTTGCTCTTGTGCTTCAAATGATAGTCTCCCCAACACTCAACTCTCTCACACAGATTTGGATATGGTGGAAAGATGATTTGAGTGGAAAACAACTTGTGGAAGGCTAGAAATCAAGATTCTTGTGGTAGGGTTGGAATATCTTGATCTCAACACATGAGTAGGTGGTTCTCCCTCAGAAAATGTATGGTGGAAGTGTAGGCACGTTCTGATGGCTCTCTCTCATATGGAGAAGGGGGTGGAGGGGTATATATAGCCTCCACATAAAATCCAACTGTTACACACATTTGACCAATCTCGGTGAGACCAAATAGCTAAACTCGGTGGGACCGATTAGTTCAAAATGTGAACGTTAGGAATCTCAGTGGGACTGACTGGAACAACTCGGTGGGACCGATGTGCTAGGGCTTAGGGCAAACCTCATCTCGGAGGCGCCGATTGCATCAACTCGGTGAGACCGAAGTGAAGCAATAGGGCAACAGAGAATTGGTCAAGCCATCTCGGTGAGACCAAAATAATTGCAACAGATAACAGGGAGTTGGCAAGGCCATCTCGGTGAGACCGAGATCCGTATCGGTGTGACCGAACTGTTAGGGTTTCTGGCTGTGGCTATGTCATATGAACTCGGTGGCGCCGGATAGAAAGAATCGGTGGGGCCGAGTTGGTGTTTAGGATTTTGACATATTTGGATGGAGAAAGTGGTTGAGGGCTTTGGAGCAATATCACTAAGCATTCGAGCAAGCAAGCCATTAAGCAACACCTCATCCCCTTTTAATAGTATTGGCTTTCCTATGGACTCAATGTGATATTGGATCACTAAAACAAAAATGAAGAGTCTTGAGCTTATGCCAATATGTGTCCTTAGCATTTTGAGGGGTCCACGTTTCTAGTCCATGCCATGCCATTCATTGAACTTCCTGAAATATTTGTCTTGAATGGATATTAGTTCAATGAGCTATATGTTGTTATGAATTACCAAAACCACCCGGGGATTAGTTGCACTTTCAATCACTGGTACAGCGAGGTGCTATACAAATGGTTTTTAACCCCTTTCCGCGACGGCATTTGGAACCGGCGCCTAGTGAGTGTGGGCGATAGGGGGGTCCTTCCCACACGACCCAGAAACCGTCGGGGATAGGGAGCCTTGATGCATATACAATACTCGCTACTCATTTGTGCTCACATTGCCATCGCAGTCGGTATTCTGTGCTCCTACGTTTATGATGCGCGGCCCATCACAAACGGTTCACTATTATAGAACGTGTATGATAAGCAGACAACCACACACATTCGCTTTTCCCAAACCGTATGTGATAACTAATTAAGAAGATTAGCTAATCGTCGTACGAGTGACGGACAGGATTACGAAACGTCGGACCGTCGTAACATCGTCGTACACGACAACTATCGCACACGCTATTCTGTGGTGCAACATTTACGATGCATACCACATCAGAAACAGTTCATGGTTGCGAATCGTGTATGATAAGGCAACTATCACAAATGTTTAGTTTGCCCGCACCGTTTGTGATATTGTCTGACATCGCACACGCTTTGCAAACGGCAACTGTGTGCATGCTTGCACACGTTTTCTCTCTGTGAACCGTGTCGGATTATGGTGTATATCACAAACGTTTGTGTTTTACCAACCGTGTGTGCCGTAACGACCTGCAGAGCGTAATTTCACCATAATTTAATTGCTGCTATTTCAAATTGTACCGGATTTGAATTTGAATGTATGCTATAGCTTTATTCATATCCATCAGGTTCAAACAACCAATGCATTATTCGATTCATAGGTACATATGTTCAAGAATTACATAAGAACCAAATAAAGAATGATGAACCACAGTTGTATACTTGTACTATTAAAGACGGTAAAGAAAGAGGCGAAATACATTATAGTTGCTGAACAAGGTGAAGCGGAATGCCCATATTGTGCCCTCCTCCATGCAGAAGGCACGCACGACTCTAGTCCAACCCCTTGTGATGGCCGACCGCCCATCCTTCACGGTCTTCATGAAAACATCTAGATAATCATCGTGTTCTGGTAGAAATACTTTAACCTTTGCATGCCCACCAATCATGTAGTTTCAGATGTAATCTTGAGTAAACTGCTTTGGGAACCACTGCAAAGGAAAAAGATTCAGACATTGTCATCTAACACAACTCATTATGGGCAGTAAAAAGAAGGCTGCAGAGCTCTTACTTACCATCCTGCAGTTCACTGTTGTCTTGGATAAAGTGTAAACAAATAGTTTAATTGCCATCTTTTGACCCATTTTACTAACAATCTTTATCAGCTTCCTCACTTGATGCTGGTTCATCGATATCTCATTGCCCCATACGCAGAAAGGGTCGAAGCGCGGATCTTTACCAATGATATATGTACCTAAAAGTACCAAGTTAATATTAGAAGCTAAACAGCAATTCCACAATGATGTTGTACAATACTCTTTTATAATATCTTATAACATCCAATATACTCACATATTAGATGAATTAACATCTTATATTATGGGCCGGAAGGAGTTTATTGCATTCTTACAAATTATCGGCTGATTAACTGCTGCTGTATCCATGGGTTAGAGTTAGTTTGAGCTAGTTCGGGCTCAAATAGCCCTAAAGTATATCCAAACATGAGGGCTAGTTTGAGCTAGTTGCATCTAACACACCCAAAAAAACTATCCAACCCAAAAGGTGCTAATTGGAGCTAGTTCTCCTAGTGCATTTATTGTCAATCTAACCCTATCATCCAAATACCTCTTTGGATGGAGTTAGTTCAGGGTTAGTCATGAGCTAGAAACTAACTCTAACCTCTAGCTAAGTTGAGTATCCAAACAGGGCTGTGTTGTTGTTGCTGCTGCTGCTGCTCTTCTACGTATATCTAGACATCATCAGAACATTAAGGTAACACTCTTTCTTGTTGCTATGTAGCCTCACATATATTACATATGGCCCTAGTTAACCTAACGATAAATGGGTTACAGATATATTCAGTTAAAAGTCTGATTCACCGATTAGTCCCTTATCAGCCCCCGGCCTATATGGTACCAGCTACCGATATCCTGAACAGTGAGTATATATAAGCCATGGGATGAAACTAATCTCGATGGAAAACAGCAGTAGTTCCCAAAATTGTCCTGTGTAGGTACATCGAGAGGCATGTTAAGCACAACAGGCTAAACATCAACCAAATATATCCATGGCAGACAAAATAATCTCCAAAAGATAGCTTCAGTGTGCAGGTTTAAGCACGCTAATAAAGCAAAACAAGTGGAAAGGTGTGTTAACTGCAACAGGCCTAACATTTAACAACAAGCAAACAAAGTCATTCAAACTGTTATTGTGCCGGTCTAAGTACACTGATTATTGTTAAATAAAAATAGAAAGGCGTGTTAACTACAAGATGCATCAACCAAATGTAGTCATTCATAGTGGTATTGTTGAAACTGGTATTGATGAAATTGAACTGCACAGTTCATACTTGCACATATAGAACATCACATTGTGAATAACTGGAATAAACAAGGCATACTACGAACAAACAAAGATAGCATTTGAAACTGGACATATGCTAACTACAAATAACCGAACAATCAAAAAACTTTAAAAGAGGCATATGCTAGCTATAACAGGCTTAACAGCAAGCAAATATATGCATTCATATCGGTATGTTTAAAACTGGATTGATGAAATGTACTGCACAGTAAATAATTGCACATATAGAGCATCACATTGTGAACAACTGAAATAAATAATGCATGCTGCAAACAACCAAATATAGCAATTAAAACTGGACATATTCTCACTACACTACAAAAGGGACTCGATGGGTTTCCTCACTTGTCACAGATGGGCTCGTTCCCGTGGTAAGAGCACGGACCCTGGATTCGCTCCATGTTGTCGCAGATGGGCTCCTTCCCCTTGGAAGAGCACGGCTGTAGGGTGCCCTCCCTGATGTCGCAGACGAGCTCTTTCCCCTTGGAAGAGCAGATGGGCTCTTTCCCCTTGGAAGAGCCGGAGAGGGTGCCCTCCTCGTGGTCGCCATCGATGAGGTCTGACTTGGAATCTGTGGGTCCCAAGCCAGCATCGCAGAATGTGTCCTTCAGAAATGACAAAAGGGGCTCGATGGCGATGTAGGATGGCAAATTCTTGACAGCGAGCTAGAGGAGATCAGCGGCGGGGCCATGGATGAGATCGACGGCGGTTGAATCCGAGGGATTGGGGGTGGGCCACTTAACCTGTGACATAGCCCGCCTTAGGCCGTCGCTGTCGACGACCTCGATGTCGTAGCCAGCGTCCGCGACATACCCGCATAATCTAGCCCGCTGATTGAGTGCCTGCGGCCAGTAATGGTCGTCAGCTTCCTCCGCGACGTCGGGCGAAGAGACCGCGATACACCTTTTTTGGGCCAGTCGCTCCTCGAGCTCCACGGGAAGCGTAGCCGGGCTTAGGCTGCGACGCTCCGGAGTGGGGGATGGAGATGGGGATGGGGATCTGTGGGAAAGGGGGCGTTTGGCAGGCGTCATCTAAGAAACTCAGGGCGGACTGGGTATGAAGATCGGTGGGTAAGCTGCACGGGCAAACCGGCAGATGTTGATAATGGAGGCCTTGCGGCGGCGGCGGCGGCGACCTTGCTAGGGCTTCGAGCGAGGGAGGGGGGTTTGTGTGTGTGTGCGCGCGCGCGCGCCCGAGGAGGTTTTGGTGTGTGTGTGTGGAGGGGGGCGGGGGTGTGTTTGAGGAAATGACGCGGCTACTGAAAATTTTACTACGCGGGAGTGAAATGCCGGGGCTATTGAAAATTTGAATGATGGTGCATCGCACACGGTCCGGAGATAACAACCGTGTGTTATGAAACAGAAAAACCCTCGAGGCGGGCAGATATTTTCGAGGGATGCAGGCGGGAGCGGGAACAAGAAACATCACACACGGTCGAAACATAATAACCGTGTGTTATCAAACAGAAAAAAGCTGCAGGCGGGTAGATATTTTTGAGAGGGGAAGCCTCGTGGGGCCCAATGTACTGTGCGGATGTGCGTGACTGGGGCACCGGCGTGGCACACGGTTAGTGTGAGTGAACCGTGTCTATTGCATCATCCGACTTGTCTAATGTTCATAAATTTGGCGAAAAATGATGCGGGAGAGGCTCAGAACACGAACACACTTGCATGTGGACCAAATATATGTATGAAAAGGGTGGTTTGATGTTCAAATACCAAATGCAACTTCGATGTGGCACCTATCTCGCAAAGCGCACGGTATTGCTTGCCCCCCCCCCCCCTCGTGTCGGCAGAAGGGAATCCTAAGCTATGAATGCATGCCCCCCCCCCCCCCACGGAGGTTCACCTAGCAAAGTGCGAAGTAGCAGTCCCCTCCCCCCACACACACACCCACTTTCAGTCGGCGGGCCAGAGAGGCATCTCACCAAGATGGATCATAAAATGGACCAAGAATAATCCACCTTGGTCGTACAACCTCTCTCTTGTTGTTGGTCAAAGTGATGGCCGTCCATGCGACCCCGGAGATGGGCTAGCTCGCCAATAATCACTCAAGTAGCTAGTCCCCGAAGACAACCACTGCCTGCGTGTGGCCCAAACATATGTATGGAGAGGTGTGTTTGAATACACAATGGAACAACTTTGATGTGGCACCGTGCTTTCGAACCAGAAATCCCCACACTGAGTGAGGGTTAGTTGACGATGCATATGTATGTCACACCACACTTCAAGCCGATGACGGGGATTCATGCATGCATGCGTGCATAGCATGCGCTCAAACTTAATTAGGTCTGAATCTCACCATGACCTATACTACGATAACATGAACCAAAGGAAGAATCCGCCATGGTAACCTATCTTGTTGTCGGTCAAGGTGATCATGGATGTCCATGCGGGCCCACGAATATATGGGCTTGTCGCCGATAACCACGCGAGGGAGTGTACCGTTCGAAGACAACCACTACATGCATATGTATGGAGGTGATGCGTGCATGCATGTTTGAATACCATTTCACAACATTGATGTGGCGCGTGCGTCGAAAATCGTACAGTCCCCACACAGAGCGAGATCGGTTCATGACATGTCGTGGTACTAGCCACTTCGACTCGATGGGAGGGATTCATGCGTACACATGCAGGTGCTCAAACTGTATCATGTCATCCCAGAGCATGACCTATATATATACCGTATTACAAACAAAAAAAATAATCCCCTCCTAAGTCAAATTAACCTCTCTCGTTGTCAGGCAAAGTAGTGATGGACCAAGCGGGCCCACAGATGGAAAGCATCGATATCGCTGATAACCGCTTAAGTGGGTGCGAGAGGACAACCACCATCGCTTTGCATGTGGGCCAAACATATGTTGAATACCCAAAATGCACAACTTTGATGTGGCACATGCCTCGAAAACCGTAAAGTCCCCACACAAAGCGAGGTTCATGAAGCGTACTACATATGATGGTCCCCTTCCCCCTCTTCGACGCATACTATATGATCCTACCGTAATACTCCCTCCGTCCCAAAATTTTTGTCTTAGATTTGTCTAAATACGGATGTATCAAGTACTAGGTACATCCGTATCTAGACAAATCTAAGACAAGAATTTTGGGACGGAGTGTGTACAACCCAAAAAGAATCCTCCTTGATGGGGAAATTAATTAACCTCTCCCGATGTAGGTCAAAGTGATGCATGCATCGACGATGGCCTCGTGGGCCCACAGATGGATGCGTCACACGTGAGTGTCCTAGGATAACCACCGCCTGCATGCATGTGGCCCAAAGAGGTGTTGTGTGATGTTTGAATAGCCAATTTCACAACTTTGATGTGGCACGTGCCTCGGAAACCGAAAAGTCCCGACATTGAGTGAGGTGTACTTGTTCACGGACGCGTACGTATAGTATATATGCTAGTCCCCTCCCACCTCTTCGACGCGTACTATATATATACTCCCACCATAACACACAAAAAAAAGATTATACCTTGCTGGTCAAATTAACCTCACTGTCGGCTATTCGTCAAAGTGATGGACGACGACCTCGCGGGCCCATAGAAAGCGTCACACGCGAGTATCGAGTGTCGTGTAGGACAACCATCGACTGCATATGGCCAAAACATGTATGTATGAAAGGGTTGTGTAATGTTTTAAATAACGAATTCACGACTCTGATGTGGGACCTGCCTCACAAAACGGCCAACCCACACAGTGGCTCATGACTCGTAGTGAACTGCGAGCCACCCGCCATCCCCCAGATGCACACACACACACCGTGAAACCACCGCAACTATGATGCATGTTAAATTATCCCGCGGTGAACATATGTTACCAAAGGAGGGACGTTTTTTTTTTAAAACAGAGATCATTAAGACATTTTAGTACATTGATTGATTTTCTAGGGGTATAATATGCAAAAATCAAATTTGAGCTACATGCACACGTGACAGTGCACCTAAATGGATTGCAAAAACACATGTGTCTCAGTGGGTGCATGTTTACTCCCCGTGCAAGAAATTTCAAACATTGAGAATCTTGATTTTTAAATTCTAGTACATCCAAAACTTATTTGAAATTCATGAAACTTATCGTGTTGTCATATGGAAACCAATACAAAGTGGCATTGTACTTTTTTTTGTCAAATTTGAGACCAGTTTTGATGTAATCTTTATCTTCTTACAAACGGGAGATTATTAATAATTGGGAACCAATATCCCAAACGGATTATTTATTCGAACCATGAGCGTTAGACCAACAATGGATACGTGACATGCTTCGGTTAAGCAATAAAGCGGCAGCATTAATCATCTCCAAATAGAAAAACAATATACGTGCCGCCACGCGACCCGTGTGCCGTGCGAGCAGGCGTGAGCTGACGGGACGCATGCAAGCATTCCACCGCGCAGGCAGACCGGGAGGCGTGCGTGCAGGTGTGTGAATTGACGGGAGGCGTGCTTGCTGCGCAGTGTCATCGGGAGGCGTGCGAGTAGCTATGTGAAACAACGGTAGGCATGCCAGCAGTCCGGTGCGCAGGCTCACTGGGAGGCGAGCCAGCGGTTTGACCGCCGCCCGCCTCTCTCCCACTACTCCATATTAATGGCGTGCCCGAGCGCCCGCACCCCCCATCCTCGCCACACACACAATCCTCTCTCTCCGCTTGCATCCTCGACGCCGCTTTCAGTCCTCAAAGCCGTCAGTGTATGAGGATGCTGTCGAAGCGCCCCATCGGAGGGAGTGGCGACGCCGGGGCTACTGAAGCACCGGAGCACGGCGTGGAGATGGAGACAGAGGTTTCCGTCACCACCGGCGAGGTATCGCTGCACCCTGATGTCGTCGACGGCGTCGAGCTTCCACAGCCGGAGGCGGAGGTCCACACCGACTCCGGTGATGACTCGGGCGACGACCCCGGCGATGACTCCGACGACCACTCCGACGACGACGGACAACTGGTTAGTCATCTATACCCATTTATGTGTCAAATAGATCCTAGGGTTTCTCTGGTTACTGCTACTTCTTGAGCTTGCGTTGGTTTTTCCCTTGAAGAGGAAAGGGAAATGCAGTAAAGTAGAGATAAGTATTTCCCTCAGTTTGAGAAACAAGGTATCAATCCAGTAGGAGACAACGCACAAGTCACCGAATACCTGCACAAACAATAAACAACTTGCACCAAATGCGATAAAGGGGTTGTCAATCCCTTCACGGTTATTTGCAAAGTGAGATCTGATAGAGATAGATAAAAGGTAAAATAAATATTTTTGGTATTTTTGGTTTATAGATCGGAAAGTAAAAGTTTGCAAAATAGTAGATCGGAAACTTGTAGATTGGAAAGCGAAAGATTATATGATGGAAAATAGACCCGGGGGCCATAGGTTTCACTAGAGGCTTCTCTCAAGATAGAAAATATTACGGTGGGTGAACAAATTACTGTCGAGCAATTGATAGAAAAGCGCAAAGTTATGACAATATCTAAGGCAATGATCATGAATATAGGCATCACGTCCGTGTCAAGTAGACTGACTCCTGCCTGCATCTACTACTATTATTCCACACATCGACCAACTCCTGCCTGTATCTAGAGTATTAAGTTCATGAAGAACAGAGTAACGCATTAAGTAAGATGACATGATGTAGAGGAATAAACTCAAGTAATATGATGTAAACCCCATCTTTTTATCCTCGATGGCAACAATACAATACGTGCCTTGCTGCCCCTACTATCACTGGGAAAGGACACCGCAAGATTGAACCCAAAGCTAAGCACTTCTCCCATTGCAAGAAAAACCAATCTAGTTGGCCAAACCAAACCGATAGTTCGAAGAGAATTACAAAGATATCAAATCATGCATAAAAGAATTCAGAGAAGATTCAAATAATATTCATAGATAAGCTGATCATAAATCCACAATTCATCGGATCTCGGCAAACACACCGCAAAAAAGTATTACATCGAATAGATCTCCAAGAACATCGAGGAGAACGTGGTATTGAGAATCAAAGAGAGAGAAGAAGCCATCTAGCTACTAGCTATGGACCCGTAGGTCTGAGGTAAACTACTCACGCTTCATCGGAAGGGCAATGGTGTTGATGTAGAAGCCCTCCGTGATCGAATCCCCCTCCGGCAGGACGCCGGAAAAGGCCCCTAGATGGGATCTCATGGGTACAAAAGGTTGCGGCGGTGGAAAAGTCTTTTCGAGGATGCCTCTGGTGGTTTGGGCATATAAGAGTATATATAGGCGAAAGAATTAGGTCAGGAGGTGCACGAGGGGCCCACAAGGGTGGGGGGCGCGCCCTACCCCCCTAGGCGCGCCCTCCGTCCTTGTGGGTGCCTCGTGGCTCTTCCGAGTTCATCTCCAAGTCTCCTGATTTCCTTCTGGTCCAAGAAAGATCATCGCGAAAGTTTTATTCCGTTTGGTATTCCTTTTCTGCGAAACTCAAAAACAGGGGAAAAACAAGAACTGGCACTGGGCTCTAGGTTAATAGGTTAGTCCCAAAAATAATATAAAATAGCATATTAATGCATATAAAACATCCAAAACAGATAATATAATAGCATGGAACAATTAAAAATTATAGATACGTTGGAGACGTATCAGTTACTCATGCCTCCCCCTTTTTGGAATAGAAATCCTATGGTTATGTTCTCTCAATCCATGAAATCTGAGTAAGTTCATTAGACCCGTGTAGTGTATTGATTGTTTGAATGGTACAAGTGATAAGTGATTAGTTGTTTCATCTGTGCAAATGATTTATGCTAGTAATCCGACTAGGGTTAGTATTCGTGCTAATAATTCCTAGTCAGGACTTGACAATTGATTTTGAATGACCTACATATATGTTTGTGCCATTATTTTCTTCAATAGTGGTCCGTACATAGACGACTGTGCTTAAAAATCGAACCATAATCTCTGGATATGTATAAAAAAATAGCCATAAATTCCTAATCCTACTTCACGGCATGTAAACATTGATTTGATGTCAAATTTTGGCAACTGCCAAATGTTCGCTAGAGATTAGTTTGTAAACATTAATTTGACGCCATATTTTTTTTACTATTTGTATAGGTGCTGTCTGACGATGTGGACAGCGAGGATGAAGATGGCCAGAGGACGTACAAGAGGCAAATCCTGAGGGAGCTTTATGCGGGAATGCATAACAGGCGTATTAGGACCTTGGACGGCGGCTATCGATGCCCATTTTGCAACCACAAGCTTCATGACGCGTATCAAAGTGTTCTGGCGCATGCAAGAGGATGGGCCATTGGCTCCTTCAAGCAGAAGTATTCTCATAGGGTGGCGAACGGCGCGTACGCCAAGTACCTAGAGAAGCTTCAGAATCGTGCCGGCAGATTATATGAGATGTGGGATCGAACTATGTATGGCTATGTAGTGTCTTAATGACGGTTGAACTATGTACTTATGGTTGAACTATGCTTGTGTACGCTTATTATCTATGTCTGAGTATGTTTAATCTATGTTTACTTATGTCTAAATGTGGGATATGGATTCAATCAGTTCGGTTGATGGAATCTACCTCCGTCCTGGTTTATTGGTCCCCTTTGTAATTTGTGTTAAATTTTGACCAAAGATTTAACTGACAAAATGTTAGTGCAGGTCAGCAAAAATTATATCGTTGGATGCGTATTTGAACATAGTGTTCAATGATATAATTTTTGGTGACATGCATAAACATTTGTTAGTTAAATATTTGGTCAAAATTTGGTACAAATTACAAAGGGGACCAATAAATCAGGACGGAGGTAGTACGTCAATCACACACGGTTCCCAAAATTGGAACCGTGTGCAATGACTTTCATTTTGCCTGTTACGTCAATCACACACGGTTGGCTCTAGCAAACCGTTGCCTCCGAAACTCTTTGTGGGACATAAAACCCTCACCACCCAATTCAAAAAAGAAAAAAGAAAACCCTCACCATCCCCACGTCACAAAAACCCTCACCCCGCCCGCCACCCCCTCCGGTCCCCATTCACACCTGCATAAGCTCCTCCGCGTCTATGCATGGCACCGCCTATCGCGGCGGCAACCACTTAGCTCGACACCTGCCGCCGCCGCCAGGCTGCCGGCAAACCCCACCGCATTTCACCACTTCCGTTTGCAGCCGCCTATCGCCATCGACTTTCTCGACGCTGCTCGCGGTCGACCTAGCTCCGCCCGGTTGGGGAATCCACCGTACTGAGGGTTTTTTCTCATGGACAACAAGGTAACTAATTTAATGAGATATTATCTCATCTCTTATCCTACTTCATCTGCCTCCTTTAATCACCCGGCCGAAATTGCCGTGAATTCATTTTTATTCGAGCTGATTTGAGGGTTTTCTTTCATTCATAGAGTGTACAGTGCGCGGACACATCAGGACTTTGCGGCCTCCGCCAGACATCCATGGAGTTCCATCTCACCGTACCAGACTTAGAAGTGGTAATATTAGTTTGAACCTCTCTGATATCCAATGTTCAAGAATTCGTCCGATTAATCAGTTAACGGGCCAGTTAATCGCTACTCGTAGGGTGGCCGAATCGAATAGCACCTATTCATCGAGTTAACTTGTCAGGCCGATTAACTTGCTTGTGTGACCGATTAATAGGTTGTCATGCCGATTAATCGCTGCTAGCCCATTAACTTAGAGGCAAACAAAGACCAAAATTTTGGCTCGTAACCCCTCCCGCCCCCCTCTCGCTATTCAATAGCTAGCATTCGACCAAATCATAACATAGTTGGTACACTACATAGTTGAGAGCATGAGAGTATGGTATAATACCTAAAAAATGGATATATGTTGGCAGGTTCCTATTTAATATACCGATTAATGGTCGACCGATAATTCAGTTAATAGGCCAATTCACCGATTAATCACTACTCCCAAGCCGACCAAGCAGCTACCAGTTACCGATTTCCTTAACAATGTTGATATCCATGTTCAGCGGATCAGCGCGAGCGTTTGCAGCTGATGAGCTGAATTTCATTTCTAATATCAGTTTGAACCTTGTAATCTTCGAATTTGAGCCATATAACTCTGGAATTTGAACCTTGTAATATTTTGAGCTTTTGTGGTACAATCGTTGAAATGGCATCGTATGAGACTCGTATATTGATAGCACTATTTTGACCTTAATATGCAATGGACTTAGATTTTATTAACCATTCTCGAATCTGTTTACCTTGTCGATCTCATAGCACACAATCTGTATAGCTAACTCGTCTGCGATCTTCGACATTATTGCACATAGTTGGTTTCTTCAACCGTGTGCCCTGTAGAGCGCAGAATTAATTATCGCACTCGAGTGTCCGTCATCACCCTTCTGTGTAACTTTGACCTCATCACCCACGGGTAAACTTATGACCGAAGTCATTCCACACACTTTGTTTTTACAAAGCTTTTTGCCAATAAACGCCCATGATTTGTCCCTCTTCTAGCTGACGCGTGGCCAAACTAGTCGGGCGGGAAGCTTGGGCGGTAAACTGCACGGTAGCGCGGAAACAGGCTCACCGGCGATATATTTGGCGCCTCTTCGAGCCCACGCGTGGTCAAATGAAATGCGTGCGGTGCGGTGTTGTCAAGCGTGCACTGGAATCCTCCGCTATGAACGTCATGACAAGACGTGACGATTACAGGCCGGCCGGCCCCCATTTATTACAGCGGCCATTTAACCCTTGTGTCTCTTCAACCTTTCGATCACGCCCCACCATTGCAAGAAGCACACCCACCACGACAAATTCTTAGAGGGTATCTTGCGCGGCTCCAATGGCGCTCCGAGCGGCTGCCGACGACGAGCAGCAGTTCACCACGCATGCCGTGGTGGACACCCACAGAAGGTTCACCGAGCTCTCGGTGGTGTACACCAACAACCCGGTCTGGGTGGAGCACTCCATCCACATCATGGAGCCATTGCTTGCCGAGGAGAAGTACAAGGTGGTTGGGTCCGACCTCGAGTACACCCGCGCTCGTGCCGGGTCTCGTCCCAAGGTCGTCGTCGCCCAGATGTGCGTGCGCAACCACGTCCTCGTCTACCACTACTGCCTGGCCACAAGGCCTTGCGAGCGTTTCGCCAGGTTTGTCAACAGCCCCCACTACATGTTCGCTACGGTGGACATCACCAACGATGTAAAGGTGCTCAAGAATTTGGGCATCGCCTGCCAGAATCTTGTCGATATCCAGGGCCAATACAAGATCTGGGGCAGCAAGGAGCATGAGAAGGACTCACTGGTTCACCTCGCCGAGGCCATCATCGACCCCTACTACAGAGACATGAAGGATTACTGCAACAAGGACAAACGTGCCTGGCACTCGGCCTGGATGGAGAAACTCGACAAAGCTCACATCGTGTACGCGGCCAAGGAGGCGTACACGAGCTACGACATGTACAGGCGGATCATTGACATGAGGAAGTGCCTCCTTCCCCAAAACGGCTAGGGATCCAGCCGGAAGCAGAGCAATGGCAAGCGTCGTCGCAACAATAAGTAGATGATTAGATCCTCGTTTCTCCTAGTTTAGTATGCATGTAATTGCTTACTTTGGTGTGTGGAAATATTATGTGTGTAGTCACTTGCGTAATTGTATGCTTAATTTGGTTTTGCAATGCTATCTTTTTAAGTATATATGTTGATGCTTTGTAGACAGAGCAAATCACATCGCACACGGACTAAACAATGGAACCCGTCGGTGATGATTTCATCAATCACTGACAATTGTATACCAGCAATCGTTTGCTCACAACACACACGGCTTGTTAACAGGAATCGTCTCTGTTGTTATCGGTCTTCCCACAGGTTTCCGATTACAGACCTATTTGCCGCGTATCACACACATCTTGTTAAGTTGAACCGTTTCTGTTCTCTTGGCTCAACGCAAACAGTTCATCCGAGTGAACTGTATGCCGTATATCGCACATACCTTCATCTGGCTGCCCGTTTCTGTTGTTCCGCCTCATCACAAACAGTTTATCCGAGTGAACTGTATGCCGTATATCGCACATGCCTTCATCTGGCTGCCCGTATCTTTTGTTCTGCCTCATCGCAAACAGTTCATTGAACTGAACCATATGCCCCTCATCGCACACGCAACTAAAATCTGAACCGTGTTTGATGTATCCTTCATCGCAAACGTTTTGCATCTTTTTTTACGGTTATTTTACATCACCGTTTGCGATTAATGCATCGCACACAGTTTCGTCTAAGGGTCTCTGATCGTAGTGTCGCGTTAGCAGCATCCTGCAGTAGTGAATCTCCCCCTTTTTGGTAATTGATGATAACATATAGATCAAAGCTTCGACAAATGATAAAATGAATGAAATACATCATCGCTTTGAGAAGTATGTGATAAGCAAGAGCTCCCCCTAAATTTGTGCACTATTTAAAATTTGCGTTGGAATGCAAATGCACAATTGATTAGGATCATGGGTCACTCTTCCATGTGACATACATCTTGGTGGAGCGCACAAAATGATAAGAGTGAGATAACATGCACGCATCACCAAAGATACAAGTGATTGATCATACACAAACAATCATAGAGATAGACATGCAAGCACACATTAAGCATAGTATGATCAAACACATGATCACACAAGGTATCTCACGAACATAACACAAATGTAGCATCAAGTAGCATCAACCAACCAAAGTAGCAAGGCAAATAAGAACCAACAAAGAAGCAAAAGACTCTCTCTCTCTCTCTCTCTCCCTCTCTCTCAGCCTATGATCTATACACTTTCTCCCCCTTTGGCAACAAGTTACCAAAAAGTTTGAAAACATATAGTGCTATACAACACTCTAGGCACGATCTCCGGGAACTCCTGAAGGGGTCTTCTGGCTTGTTGCTCCCGTGTGCGTGGACGGCGTTGAGAGAATTGCGTCTGCAAATGCTTCAGTTGAAGTCTGTTGAGTAGGAGGGGTTGACACTGGTGGTGGCACTGTGGTAGTGGTGGCAGGAGCAAAGTGAGCAGGCCTCAAGTCTGCAACTGTCTCAGCAGAGGACCTATGTGCCCTTGGCACTGTCTGGAATCTATCTGTGGTAGGTCTGTCATCTCTGTCCTCAACATCATCTCGCAATTTCTCAACAATGGTCTGAATCTCATTTACCTTGACATCAAGGTTATACATCTTGTCTTCAACAATCCGCTCTAGGCTCTCCTGATTCTTAGTCAAGTTGGCCAGACTCTTCTCTATCCTCAAGGTTGTTTCTAGCAGATATGTGAGTTGATCTTGCTTGGTCTTGAGATTCACTATTGATGCATCTGGAGCACTTGCTGCTTTTGCTGCTTTGGTAGCCTTTGCCTTCTCAGCCTTCTCCTGGGCCTCAACAGATGTTGGATGTGAAGCATCCATCACAACTTCATTGTCCTCAAATTCTGGCCTAAGAGGTAAATGCTCTCTGTCAAGTAGATATGTGCCAGTTCCAACCTTGGAATTGATCAACATCTGAATATGTGGTGCATATCCACATGACCTCTTTTGGTCAGCAGTTGTCCTCTTGATTGTCTCAACTATCAGACTCATAACCTTGAACTTCTGTGGTATGTCAAATAGATATAGCAGGTTGATGGAATGTCCACGGATCATTCTCTCATCTCCAGACTTGGGCAACAATGTATGCCTCAAGATGTAGTTGATAGTGCCTAAACCAGCAAGCAGATAGTAGATGGAACCAAGCTTGTGAGTTTCAAGTGCTTTGTCAGGGATGAGCTTGTACATGTGAGCCATAGTGTTATGGTCCATCCTTGGTTTGCCATAGACATCTATGTCATTCTCATCTTCTTCTGGGACATTGATGAGCTCAGCCCACTCTGAGGTTGATGACTGGTACCTAGTGCCCTCAGTCATCCACACTATCTTCCCATCTGGATAGAAGTGTGCAGTGGAGTAAAATTGCATCACTATTTCATCATTCCACTTGGTGAGCTCTTGTCCAACAAATGCATCAACTTCAGTCAACCTGAAGCTCTCATGAACGTGGGGGAAGTAATCCTCATTGGCATCTATGTACTTCCAATCAACCCACTTCATATCACTGACAATAGGCATCTTGTCATGCAAAACTGTCTCATAGAAGTCCTGCTATTCTCTGGTGTGGAAACGGTAATCAACAGCAGTTCTTCTCCTTGTAGCATATGGATCAGTCTTCCTCCATAATCTCAGTCCATTGTCCTTCCTCAACTTCATGTTCTCAGCCACAGGATGTTCATCATTGTGGTCTGGAATCTCGGGCTTCAATTTTCTAAACACTTGGGGCTCATCATCTTCTTGAACTTCTGGCACTGGGGCCTTGTTCTTCTCTGGAGCAGGAATGTTCCTGGTGGATCTCTTTGAAGCTGTAGTCTTGGGGGCAGCAAGTGGAGCTTTTGACTTGGGCTTGGAGGGTGCACTAGTCTTAATGGCATTTGCCATTAATTTCTGAGATTTGGCTGGGGGTGCAACAAGTTCCTCCTCCTCATCCTCATCAGAGGTATGCTTTTCAAATTCAGCCATTGGATCAACAAGTTTGCACCATCTTCCTCTTTTCCTTTCTTTCTTCTTGCTGACCTCTCCTTCAGCACCACTTGTTGGCTTCACTTGCTCTTGAGTAGCAGTAGATTTCCTGACCTTAGACATTGGAAATCTTTTGGCAGGGGCTTTCTTCTTAAGACCTGGCTTGGAGGCAGCAGCTGCAGCATACTCTTTCTTCAGCACCTTCTTCTTTGAGGTCACTTCTTCCTCAACAACAAAGTCTTCATCCTCACTCTCTGAGGTTCTTTTCTTTCTCTATCTGGTAGCAGCCTTAGGCAAGTTGCTAGGGGTGCTTCTACTGCCATCATCATAGCTACTACTTGGGCTTGTGCCCTCACTGAGGTTGACCTGTTCCTCTGGCTTGTTTTGACTGTCACTTGCTTCAGACATCTCTGCAAGCTGACCCTATGAATAGATGGATAGGGGTAGAGTAGATGAGCATCACAAAAAGCAGCTTGTTTTGCAAAAAAATTGAGTCAAAATCTTAGTTTTAGTCTTCTGCAGAAAGCATTTCGGAGCTACCGATATGATAATCTTGGTGACACTGAAGCACTTGATAGAGTCTAAACATACAACATTGGTCAGACCGAGTTGCAGTTCGGTGACTCCGAGATGCTAGGGTTTCACAGAGAAATCGCTTTCGGTCTCACCGATCAGTACGCTTCAGTCAGACCGAGTTGTACTTAGTGCAATGGCCAGGGCCAATCAGTGGGACCAAAAACTCCATTTCGGTCGGTCCGAGATGAGCTCGGCGGAAACCTAACCCTAAGATTTTTCATCGAATCTATTCTAAAGGAATTTTTGTGTGGATAGAAAGTTCTCATTCGTGGCAAGAATTCAGGCATTGACATTGTGCAAAGAATCGGAAGGGGAAATAGGCACAAAGTGTTCGAACCATACCCTAACTTGGTGACGGTTCGCTACGGCGGCAACGGCGAAGAGGATTCCCGTTGACGGCGACGGTGCACAGGCGGAGACGGCAACGATCCGGAGACCAAGGGGCAGCAGTGCTGGGGTGCGGACTCGTGAGGTTTGAAGAAGTTCTCAACCAAACAGGCACACAGAGTATATATACCCAGACGTTGTCGGTGGCACCGAGATGCAAAACTGCGTGCAGTTACTGCAAGTCGGTGAGACCGAGTCGTTCTAATCGGTAGCACCGAGGTGAAAACCTAGATCAATCTAGTGGTTTCGGTGCGATCGAATATGAGTGTGTTGGTCTGACCGAAATCCACAAGAAGGTTTTGGAAGTCAGCCCTTGACGGATCGGTGGCTCCGAGTGCTCCTCACCCGGAGGGTCCGAAAAAGACTTGTTCAAATTTTGTGATATAGCATGAATAGAGTTTGAGAAGAGAAAAGGCATAGATAGCTAGAGGAGGTTCTTAGGCATTCTTGATCATCCATTTGGCCAATAAAAACTAAACAATCAAAAACAACAAATGAATGTCCTTGAATGGAGAAATTATGCAACCAACATGCTCACACAATAAGATAGCAAATGAAATATGTGACAAAGCATGCACAAACACTTCTAGCATCTATCAAGCAATTAGCGATGACTAGGTCATCTATATATGAGTATATTGACTTAGGAGTCAAATGAGAACATTTGATCATAGGTCATACTCATCGTTTAAGCACAAGTGGGGTTACCACTTTTACATAAAGCATTAATGTGTTCACACCATTAGAGTTGCTTTAGCTCAATTCTTAGAGCAAAGCTCCCCCTAGATGTGATATCCCCCCTAAGAGGGATGAACTAACCTTGGGTTTTGTCGATGATGACTTCATGTAGATAGTGAAGATGTGGATGCTCAATGTTGATGTAGATCTTTTGGAGCAATCCATTGGAGTGTTGCACTTTCAATACCTACATGGGTTAGTCCCACAAGGAACATACAAGGATATCCATAGACATAGAGTGATATACACATGTGATGATGTCCATGAAAGCAGTAGGTTACCTTGTCCCTTGTCTTACCAACAAGAGGGTTTGTGACTCCATGAACTAGTGCAAGATATGAAAGTTGATTGCACATGTCCTTGCCAAAGAGAATATGAGTGAAGTACGTTGGCGGAGTCACCCTCAAGAACACTCTAGTTCTTCTTCTTTGGGATCCACATCAACTTGATGGGAATCCTTGGTGTTGTAGTCATACTTGATGAAGTAGAACTTGACGTAGTCTTGGGAACCCACTTGACCATGGCCTTAGGAGCTTCTTCAAATGAGTCAATCTCTTCTTGAAGCTTGTCCTTGCCTTTTAGCTTGTGGTCTTGTGGTGGAAGATCGTCTTGAGCTTGTGTTCCCTTGAAAGAAGTGGGGTCATACTTCTCTTGTTGAGGAACAAACTTCGTCTTGGGGTATTGATCTTCTTCCCACTCAACTCCATTGGCATTGAACTTTCGTTCAAAACCAACACCTTGATTCTTCCAGTGCCTTCCTTGCTTGCGTACAATTTCCTCAAATTGCTTACTTCCAGCAAGGCTCTTGTAAACATCTTTCTCTATAATTCCCTTCAATAAGCTATTTTCTTGCTCAAGTGTAACTTGGCTAAGAGAATCATTAGTGGAATCAAGAGAACTACTAGAAGCAACAACATTAGATTTAACATGGTTATTGTTACTACTAGAGGAAGAATCTTTCTTGCTCTTATTGCTAGATTTTACTTGTGGCATATAAGTAGACAAGAGGAGACGTTTGGCAAGATAAGAAGAACTCTTCTTTCGAAGATCATCATTGATAGCTTTTAGAAACTCATGCTCTTGCTCTAAATTTAGCTTCTCGAAGCGTAGCTTCTCATGAGTCCTTAGGAGTTCTCTATGATCCTCTAGAGTTGTTTCACGAGCTAACTTAAGAGTGTTTAGTTCTTTAGTTAGACGCTCAATCTCCTTCTTATCATTGTCATTCATTTCATCTTGATTAGCATGATTATTAGCAAGTTTATCATAGTTTTCATCACTAGTGTTGTCAACAAGTTAATCATCATCACCTAGCAAATCATCTTCATCACTATTGAAATCAACATACTCGGGGTGTGATACCTTAGGGCCTTTTGCCATGAAGCATCTTCCAATTCCTTCGTTTGGTGAGTCAAATATGTCGTAGGAGTTGGATAACACAGGTGCAAGACCGGCAACACCTTCATCTTGAGTATATTCGGAGTCGGAGTGATAACTTCTCTCGGAGTGGTTGTTGGAGTCGGAACCGGATACCCATTCACCAACGTGAGCTTGATGTCTTCGTCTTGTGTAGCTCTTTGATGACTTGTCCTTCCTTTCCGAATCCTTGCTTCTACGAGAGAGTCTTCGTTCATAACGATCATCTCTACTCCTTCTCTCTCTTGGAGGTGATTCATCTCTTCTACTCCTCCATTTTGGTGAATCTTCTCTTTTCTTGTAGGGAGCCGTACACTCATTGGAGTAGTGTCCGGGTCTTCCACAATTGTAGCAATTACAATCACGACTAGAAGAACTTTTGTCATTGTAGGATCTTGACTTGGAGCTTCTCTCTTTGCTTCTATTCTTGTAGAACTTGTTGAAATTCTTCACCATTAAGTTCAATTCTTCATTGGAGACTTGCTTCTCGCTTGATGTTGTAGGAGCATCACTTGAAGCTTTGTAGGCACCACTTGACTTGTTGTGGAGCTCTTCCTTCTCCTTGAGTGACATCTCATGAGCAACAATTCTACCAATGACTTCCGTGGGCTTGAGATCTTTGTAATTGGGCATCATTTGGATCAAGGTGCACATGGTATCACATTTTCCATCCAAGGCTCTTAGGATCTTCTTGATAATGAAATTGTCGGTCATCTCTTCACTTCCTAAGCCGGCAATCTCATTTGTGATGAGAGCAAGCCTAGAGTACATTTCGGCAACTCCTTCACCATCCTCCATCTTGAACTTGTCAAGTTGACTTTGGAGCACATCCAACTTGGATTCCTTGACGGACTCGGTACCTTCGTGCATATCTAGCAAAGTATCCCAAATTTCCTTTGCATTCTCAAGGCAGCTGATTTTGTTGAATTCTTCGGGGCACAATCCATTGAAGAGAATATCGCAAGCTTGAGCATTGTATTGCAACATCTTCATTTCTTCCGCTGATGCTTCACGATCCGGTTCTTTTCCATCCTCGAAGAAATCACCTTGCAAGCCAATACGCACAATAGCCCAAACGGCGGGGTTATGACCAAGAATATGCATTTTCATCTTATGCTTCCAACTAGCAAAATTAGTACCATCAAAGTAAGGACCTCTATGGTGGTAATTTCCCTCGCTAGACGCCATACTCTCCTAGGTTGTGAAACCAAGGCTATGATCACCAAAGCTACGGAAATCAAGGCAAATGGAGACCAAAGCTCTGATACCACTTGTAGGATCGAAAGTATGTCTAGAGGGGGGTGATTAGACTACTTGACCAAATAAAATCTAACATTTTTCCAAATTTTACTTGTGGGCAGATTTTAGTAATTAACACAAGTCAAGCAATCAACATACACATGCAATTCTAAGAGTGTAGCAGCGAAAAGTAGAACATTGCATATGAAGGTAAAGGGAAGGGTTTGGAGAGTGCAAACGCAATGAAGACACGAAGATTTTTGGCGTGGTTCTGATAGGTGGTGCTATCGTACATCCACGTTGATGGAGACTTCAAACCACGAAGGGTAATGGTTGTGCGATTCCACGGATGGCTCCACCCACGAAGGGTCCACGAAGAAGCAACCTTGTCTATCCCACCATGGCTATCGCCCACGAAGGACTTGCCTCACTCGGGTACATCTTCATGAAGTAGGCGATCTCCTTGCCCTTACAAACTTCTTGGTTCAACTCCACAACTTGACGGAGGCTCCCAAGCGACACCTAACCAATCTAGGAGACACCACTCTCCAAAAGGTAACAAATGGTGTGTTGATGATGAACTCCTTGCTCTTGTGCTTCAAATGATAGTCCCCCCAACACTCAACTCTCTATCTCTCACAGATTTGGATATGGTGGAAATATGATTTGAGTGGAAAGCAACTTGGGGAAGGCTAGAAATCAAGATTCTTGTGGTAGGGTTGGAATATCTTGATCTCAACACATGAGTAGGTGGTTCTCTCTCAGAAAATGTATGGTGGAAGTGTAGGCACGTTCTGATGGCTCTCTCTCGTATGGAGAATGGGGTGGAGGGGTATATATAGCCTCCACACAAAATCCAACCGTTACACACATTTGACCAATCTCGGTGAGACTGAATAGCTAAATTCGGTGGGACCAATTAGTTCAAAATGTGGACGTTAGGAATCTCGGTGGGACCGACTAGAACAACTCAGTGGGACCGATGTGCTAGGGCTTAGGGCAAACCTCATCTCAGTGGCGCCGATTGCATCAACTCGGTGAGACCGAAGTGAAGTAATAGGGCAACAGAGAATTGGTCAAGCCATCTCGGTGAGACCGATTGCAATTCCGGTGAGACCGAAATAGTTGCAACAGATAACAGGGAGTTGGCAAGGCCATCTCGATGAGACCGAGATCCATATCGGTGTGACCGAATTGTTAGGGTTTCTGGCTGTGGCTATGTCATATGAACTCGGTGGCGCCGGATAGAAAGAATCGGTGGGGCCGAGTTGGAGTTTAGGGTTTTGACATATTTGGATGGAGAAAGTGGTTGAGGGCTTTGGAGCAATATCACTAAGCATTCGAGCAAGCAAGCCATTAAGCAACACATCATCCCCTTTTAATAGTATTGGCTTTCCTATGGACTCAATGTGATCTTGGATCACTAAAACAAAAACGAAGAGTCTTGAGCTTATGCCAATATGTATCCTTAGCATTTTGAGCAGTCCACGTTTCTAGTCCATGCCATGCCATTCATTGAACTTCCTGAAATATTTATCTTGAATGAATATTAGTTCAATGAGCTATATGTTGTTATGAATTACCAAAACCACCCGGGGATTAGTTGCACTTTCACATGCCCGAATCTAAAAGAACATCAGTCCGACAGTCCGTGCAATTTTCTGTCCTACCGGACCGGCAATCCGAGTCTGCTGCCCGATCAAGGTGCCATCGTCGCCGCGCAGACAGCCTCCGCGTCCGCCTCCGCCTCGGCTGCATCCTCATTGTCCGCCACTATCAACTGATCTTTCTATCGCTGCAACATCTGGTAGCGGATGGATTACACAGTCATTCTTGCGTAGGCATCCAAAGAGTCCAGATTCAAGGTCAACATCTTGGCATCCTTCGCATTGGCGGCAATCTTCAACTTCTTTTCCTCGAGCGTGGCCTTCCTCCCTTTGATCATGGTCCTCCTCTCTTCGAGCTCGAGCTTCTTGTCCATGGCCTCCATCAACAATTTGAACCTCTTCGCCTTTTTCTCTGCCTTGAGGTCTGACTGCTTCACGCGTGCGTCCTCCTTCTTCGACAAGATGTCCTCGAATCTCTCCGTTAGCTTGGCCGCCGCACCTTCTCCCCCTTGATCTTGTCCCGCTGGAAGAAATGTGTTCATGCACCAACGAATGCCAACAGTTCAGCAACAACACCCGGCTGAGCCGCTCAACCGATGGTGCAAGTAGAGATACCACACTAAAATGTGACGACACATCATTTTAGTGGAGATATGAGGACGCCATTGATGGTCTGCAGCTGATGCGAAGTGATAAGGGTCATACCGATACATGGCATAGCTCAGATTCCTGAAAGGCCAAACCTTAGGCAACAAACGTGCAACGATAGGGGTGAGTCGCTGGACTGGGAAGCGACGTTGTAAAAACTCCCCAATAGGGACTGCAAGCCGCAACCACAAGGCGAGCTAGCAAGTTGTGGTTGGATGTGCTGCTCAAGGTCAAGGTCGCGGGAGGGGCGTCGCGGCTCCCGCCGAGCATCGGCCGCAGCATGAGGGTTTGCTCGCGAAAGGACAGAGGAGTGACACCGATTCTTTTAGGGAAGGAGGTGTGATGCAGATAAACACCAGGAGAGTGCTACAACAGAAAGTGCAATGGGCCCAAATTAACACCAAATGGTCAAAATTATCATCAGAGTAGCGGCGCAACACTGTTAGTGACCGATGCGAGCGGACGTGGAATTGAGCGGCAGCGAGCGCTAATGATCTGGTCGGCGCTCAATCCCACGTCCGCTAGGATGAATTTATAAGAGTTTCCGGTGATCCGTAGCTCCGGGGCTTCCGTGGCGGCGACAGTTGATATATGAGATGTAGATGCTTGCGGTTTTCATGGCTATGGTGGAGGAGGGCAAGAGCCTACTACCTAGGCTTTTCTGGATGAATTTATAGAAGTTTCCGATTATCCGTAACTCCAGAAAGAATTGTGCTTCCTTGTTGCATGGGGAACGTATCCGGCAGTGCACCCATACTTGTGGTGCTACCGGTGCACCAGATGCCATACAACATTTTAAAAAATCTGAAAAAATTCTAGCACATTGACACAACATCAATGTATGTCGTCACAAAATTTCGTATCAAAATTTGAAATATTTTTTGAGATATAAAAATGACAAAATTGACATCAGTGTGATAATGGGCCAAATCTAAAGCCCAACTTATGTTATGTACTATTCAATATTGAATTTGTCATTTTTGTTTTAGGAGCTATGTTTCGAATTTTGACTTGAAATTTTGTGACAATCTACATTAATGTTGTGTGAATGTGCTATATTTTTTTCAGAATTATTCAAACATTAAAAATGTGCAACATGAGTTCGGTGCACCGGTAGCACCACAAGCACCGGTGCACCTGATATTCTCTTGCATGGTTCTTCCTACCATTGTCAGTTTGTAAGTCTTTTCTGAATAAAATTTTGTAAGCCACCAGTTCCTTCTTTGTCGGGCCACACTCATATTTATTCGCCCTTGCTTTTATTCCTTTTTTTTTGGCTCTTTATGTTGTTACCTCCATGAGTTAAGTTAGCCAGTTTGGTTCGTTCTGAACATGTTTCTTTCTATACTGGTTGTGCGCGTCAAGTCATTTGGCACTTGTTCAGAAAAGCTCAGGGTACACATTCAGTAGACGGGAATTATTTGCCATCTCCACTTTTTGTTTCCATCGTACACATTTAGTAGATTACTAGCAAAAGGGCCCGTGCGTTGCAATGGGAAAAATAATCATAATCTTCAACTGCCATAATCATATTTTGCTGCATCATCGAGATACACTATCATCCTCAATTTCATGAAATCTTGAATAATTTTTGAAATCACAAACATTTTTTTAAACTCGTGAACATATTTAAAATCGTGAACATTTTTCAAATTCATGAACACTTTTACAAATTTTCGAATATTTTCTGAAAGCAAGAACATTTTTTATATTTATGAACATTTTATATTATTTGCTAAAATTTTATTTTAAATTATGAAAAAATTTATAAACATTTTTCTTGAATAGGTGAACATTCCTAGAATTGACGAACATTTTTTTGGAAATTGGTGGAACAATTTTTGAAATTGACGAACATTTTTTTGATTTAACGAACATCTTTCGAAATGCATGATTATTATTTGAATCAACGATCATTTTATGAATGAATAAACTATTTTGTAAGTCACGAACATTTTTGGAATTTTTAGGATATTTACCATTTATGAACATTTTTTGAATTGGCAAAATTTTGTTCAATTTTATTCATATTTTTTAATACATGAACTTTTTAAGAAATTATGAACATTTTTTGATTTCCCAAACATTTGTTTTCAAAATTTCATACATCTTTTTGAATAAGCAAACATTTGTGTACAAAAGCGTAACATTTTTTAAATCCACAAACATTTTATGATTTATTAAAACTTTATTTCAGAATTCTAACTTTTTTAAAAAAAATCAGAACTTTTTTGAAGTCACAAATTATTTAAAGTAGAAAAAAAAAAAACAGGCCGCCCGGACATGGGCCAGCCCAAGCGGGCACACTGCATCTTCCCCCAGCACATAGTGCGCAGTATAGGAGGTCCCTATTATTAGGTATATAGATATAGATAGTAACCATGCACGTGTCCACCAACAAATATAAAGTTGACCATGCCGAAAGGACCGGAAATTTTAAATTATAGTTGAACATAAGAATTTTAACATTCCTTTCAAAATCGAATAAATACATGTGGAAACGTCTACTGCATATATGGTTCATAGATAGCTCGTGGAGGTCTCACAAAAGAAATACAACATTACAAACTGTAGGCTCCTCGTAGAGAAAGATCAGATATACTGAAGAGGCATCTAATGTGAAAATCAATGAGGTTACGTTTGCTTTCAACATGCTATAGATACAATCCACCAAATAGGACTACCCAACAGATTACAAATAGGGCAATCATGTCCAGCAATGACCTCACTATCCATGTCGTTGTTGTCAGTGGGCACGACAAAATATCCGGTGGAGTCTCTGTCTCCCGTGCGCCACACAATCTCTGGTGGTTCCCAGCTAAGCTAGGCTCGCCCGAATCACAATTTGGCGGACGACATTGTTATACCATCACTAATGTCTGAATTAGAATTTAGGATACCCGTCGTGCAAACAGAATAATCGGCTTCTCTGTTTCCATAAACAAAAAGCAAACACAATCCATCAGTGTGTAACTGCAACTATCAACACAAGGCCATAAATTTCTTAGATTTTGAATCGAAATTGAACTATAGATTTATTAGCAAAAAAGACTGCATCTGAAAAAACTAATATTGTACCAGAACATGCATTTGTAGAACTTGATACCATGGAATAAAGTATAGTGCAATGGAAATAATAATAAACTTGATCAAGAAATTTTTTATTAGCACGGTACTTGCAAGGTATTACGACTGGACCACTACTGAACCACTACCAAGATTCCAAAACACATATACCATATATATATAATATTGAGAAAATATGAAGATTGTTAGAAAATCCATTGAGAGTAGCATTGGTACATATGCAAATCATCATACTAATTAGAAGAGCATACCCTGCGGCCTGCGCCTCCTCAGTCACTACATCAACCCAGTCTTCTTGGCAGTCGCCTCGGACTTGGCAGCATGCAGCCCCTGCCCCTGGTGTGTCCACGATGGTTGCGACGATTCTCCAGTCCATGGTGCTAATCCTTGTGAACTTCCAAGTTTCAGTACCAGTGCAAAAGAAGAGTAATTATTCAAATCAACCTAGTGCAAGCTGCTACCTCGCACTTGCAGCTGCCATTCAGAAAAATGTGTGTGACAAGATGGTTTTATAAGATCTTATGCAATTTCCCTATGAAAGCTCTAATGCAAACACATTAATTACACATATCTGATAAGCTTGTAAAGTATAGATGACTAACTTATAATCATGGTTGCCATCTTGAAAAGAAGATCTCGCACATGGACTGACATATTTTAAACACAGTATTACAATCTCCATCACAACGGTTCAGAGATGAATGGTAGGCATAGAAAAGTAACTGAAAATTTCTAAAACTCATGTCTGACGAAACTCGATAGTCAAAACTTTTCACCAACAGAATATATACATGGATCAGTTTGCAGCGCATGTAGTAATTAAACACAGGGCAAAAAGACTATATAGCAGAAAACCTGGCGCATTTCATACTGCTACTGCTACTGAATATCAAGGCGTTTTTCAGAAATCAAGGTAGGCTTCTGCTATTTCTATGGCGTTCACATCCCCTGGCGCATTTCTACTGCTACTGCTACTGTATATCTGAAAAAAATTCACCAACAGAATATATACATGTTCTCACTACTGCTACTGAATATCAAGCCGTTTTTCATACTGCATTTTTCCAGGCTTCAGCTTACATGCTTTTTCCTAAGCTTCCATGTCTCAAAAGGTAGTTTGCACTCTGTAATCATAGAGGATTTATAACCATATATATATAGGCATTTCGCAATGGCAGCGGAAGATACTGTGGAATGTAAAGTCTGTAAATTGAAAATTGAAAAAAAAACAATGACATGAACATAGAAGGCATGTGTCTCCTACAACTACATCATGTCCATCTAACAAACTAAAGCAATCGTCAGTCTAATATATTTTCAGATTAGGCTCGCTTGTTACCATACAACTTTTAGAACGAATAAATCATACATTACACAAAAACTGCAGAGAGAAAAATAGAATAAGGGAAAGAACCTTGAACCACCGACACACACGACTTCCAACATAGAACCTCTGGTGAAGTTGCAACATTTGCATCTCTTCAAGCGGCAGTCCCCCATGCTAAGTCTCTGCTTCTAAGCCAATCAGTAAAACAACGCCAACAATCAATTATTCGGTTTATTAAATCTACATGCTATTTGAGCCACTGTAATCTTTACTCACATGCATTTGTTAGAAAATTAGGGGCATCCTGAAGCAAACAAAAAAATTAAGAGAAGACCAAAACAAAGGAGAAACACGGTTAATAAGGGCCTGAAGTGCTATTTTTGTCATTCCGTAATTACATAAGAATATGTGACTAAAACATTTCTAAACAGAGGACCGACAGACATGGCATTTTTAATACCATGGAGGCTTAAATTGTGTGTGACCTATGTGGTTGGGAATTTCGTCAAATTCTAATGAAAGGGCTTCGGAGACTACCTTGTAAGTTCTTCTACAGCATAAATCTCTTTGCATCATTCAATTCTTACTATGCAAACAGCAGCAGCCATTATATGAGGGCTATAGTATGTTTGATTGACACATGACGTGCACCAATGTGTAAACCGGAGTTCAACACCTGCCATCACATTCAGTTATTCACTTTCTCTTCTTATACGCCCCAAACTGATAAAAAACGGGAAAAATCATAATATATCAGGAAATATAAAATGCATAGCAACAAGCACGAGCACATTTAGGCTGCAGTACAGCCTAAAAACTGCTGACCAAATCTAAGCACGGTAAAATAGTTATAAGCAGATCCATGACATATACTTCCTCCGTTTCCAAATATTTGTCTTTTTAGAGATTTCAAATGGACTACCACATACGGATGTATATAGACATATTTTAGAGTGTAGATTCACTCATTTTGCTCTGTATGTAGACACTTGTTGAAATATCTAGGAAGACAAATATTTAGGAACGGAGGGAGTATATTCTTACCGAATTAGTAGCCTATCTCCAAGTATTTCATTCTTCATTCTAGAAATTTGTCAAGAGCACTACTGGACAAACTGAGATTGCACTGGAGGCAAGACAAAGAACAGAAGATATATGTTGCTTCCCTGGGTGAATTCCCAGATTCAATTCGCTCGCCGTCCGCCCCTGCGTGTCCTCCACATAAGATTAACAGCTGCTGCATCAAACTAGTAGCATCAGCAGCATCAATCAACAAACAACAGGAAAGCAGCAGTATAATATGCAACTAACAGGAGCACACCAGCAGCGCACAACATACAGAGCATTCGTCCCTCTCCCCTGCTCTCCCCGCACCAGCAGCGCACCAGACCGTCCTCGTCCTCGTCCATCTCCCCCTGGGAGCCCGCACCACGCGCTCCCCGACCAGCGCCTCCGTCGCCAAACGCCGCCCACTCCCGCGAACGTCCGCGCCCTATTTCCTCTTCACCGGAGAAACCAGCAGCACAGCTCCCTGCCGTGCCTCCCCTCGTTTCTCTCCTTCCTCCCGGTTTTCTCTCTCCCTCTCCCTCGTCCTCCCACCTTTTCTTCCAGGAGCACGCCGGAGCAACCATGGTGCCGCCCCGGAGTACCCCGACGCCTTGCAAGGTCCCGCCGCCGCTAGCCTGGATCCGGCCACCGCCGAAGTTCCGCGCGTCCAGCCCGTCAGCCGCCACCCTGTGCAGGCCTCACTCGATCAGATCAAGCGGGAGATCCGCCTGCCGCCCCGCATGCTCGTTGACCCCCTCGATCTAGATCGATCGGGAGGAGACCCTGATGCGTTGACCCAGCTCAAATTAGCCACAAAAGAAAAAGATCGCGGGTTGAATACTCTAAGATGTAGGGTCCTTTTTGTAAAAGCGAAACGTTTCTTCAGTTTAGCCACTTAAAAGAGTAATGCGGGTTGAATATCAAAAAGAGCAGGGACTTTTCTGCAAAAGCGCCGCGACGGGTGTAAAGATTTTTCCTCCTCCGTTATGTTTCTTTTGGCGTACAGATTGTGTACGATGATGGCGGCGTTGAACGACTGCAACTTAATAATAATGAAAAATGGGATTTCACTGCTGAGGTACGTTCGTGCAGCCTGATGCGCTGATGCTGCTATTATCCTTGGTTCTTTATAGTTCGCCTGCTATCCTGCAGGAGCAAGACACGAATCCTAATGCAGCATCTGATATGTATGTAAGCCATGACAAAGGAATAAACGCCTACAACCAATTAAATCTAGTAGTCAAAACTATACAGCGAATCGACGGCGAATACCTGGGGTTGCTAAAATTACATTTCCACTGTCCAGCGCGACTCGGGGTTCAGAAAGGGAGGGCCTACACAGAATTCTAGCCTACATCCCTCGATGACATTACAGAGATGATATGACCCCCAGTAAGGAGACTATAGGACCTTTGCCTGATATCCCTCCTTACATGTTGAACAGAAGCAGCAGAGCTACCGGATGGTGATGTACCGGTTCGTGCCGTGCTTGGCCCAGTGGTCCTTGAGGTCCACCGACGCCGAGAGATCGTGGCCCTCAGCCGCTAGTCGGCTGAGCAGCTTGGTGAACGCGCTGCCGCTCATCTTCCGTCCCCCCATGCGAGCATGGCGCTTGTTGGGCATCACCGGGAGCGGGTACAGGGACATGCTCATGGTGCAGCAGGACGACTGCCACCCGCCGTTGCCCCACTTGTAGCACTGGCGGAGAACCCCCGTGCACGAGCAGGCAGGCGCGGGCATGGACGACTCGTCGAACGAGACTTGGTTCAGACCAAGGTCTTGGTCCTTCCACTCGTTCTTCATCTCAGAAGCGGCGCGAGCTGGATCCTCCCCGACACCAGACATTCCGGCATCTCTCCAGTCACCGCCGGCTTTCTTGGTTTTCCGGAGCACACCTGACGGCCTCTTTAGTGGAGATGCTTGGGAACTGTTCTTCTTGGGCTTCTTTGCCTTTCCAGCAGCACTCACCGGGGCTGTTGAGATCGGGTATGCATCTGATATGTGCATTTCCCTCGTGTGGTCATATGGAGAATCTGCCAGTTGCAGTGGCGATGGTTGAGCATGGGGCTGCTGGTCGTGGTGGTGGAAGTTCTTTGCTCCATTGAGAGATCCTGGGTTGAATCCGTTCCCGTTATTCATGTTAAATCCATTTGTACGGGCTAGCTCAAGTGCGGCAAGGGCATTGTCTCGTTCGACGATTGCAGCATTCCGTTCAGCCATTGCAGAGTCCCGCTGGGCAAACGCCATGTCTCTCTCAGCCATGGCAGCTTTCTTCTCAGCCAGAGCATGGTCTCTCTCCATGATGGCGGTGTCCCTCTCACTCATTAGTGCTAGGAGATTCATACTGTGGTGGTCCTTCATTTGCCTTTGGGGCATCATCCACTGAAACATATAGCAACTATCATAAGAACCACACTCTTCTAGAGAGCAAATCATTGCAACAATAATGATTAGAAGAAAATATAACATGATGTTTGTAACAATTCTGAATGCAGTACAAAAAAGCTAAACATCACACATTTCCAAGACAATTTAAGTCTTGATCTTCATTTCTTGGGCATGGTTGTTTCGACTGTACCATTTGCTCTGCAGCTATGCAGGAGAACGAACAAAAAATATGACAAAAGGAGGGCTGTGAAATTTGTTACTATCTTATCACCATGAACTTCTGCTATTTAGTTTGATCATTCCTCAGTTTGGAGAAACTTTAGAGACACTATGTACATTAGCTGAGTGACAAGCACTGACCAGCATACTATCTCAACTTTTAGCTTTCTCATAAAGCTGAATAATATTCCTTCAGTCTAAAAACAAGCATATGTACACTTTAGGCACTCATATAAAGCTTGTGATCCGGTTATGCCCTTATTGAAGATTTGTTGCAGCACAATGCTTACTAGCAGAAGATAAATCAAATCAATGTTCTATGCCCTGATTAATCACACAGTGTATCTTTCATATGTCAAAAAACAAATATATAAATCTAAAATCTTGCACAAGAATTATTCGTGACGAATTGCACAAACCTGAGTATGAAGTGCTTTATATGGGTCTGGCCTTTGCCTCCCATTTTCCCTATGTCCAAGGTTGTCCATTATCACATATGTTTGCAGACAGGAGAAATAGGGCAGCTATGTGACTATCTGCAAGATGAGAAGAAAAGGAGTCAAGACTACAGCAAATGTGCTATCACAGGGAAGGTGTTGCCTAAGAGTGACCTAGTTAGATTGTCTTGTTGTTATGTCTGAGCTCAAAAAAGCTACCTTCAGGAAAGGATGAACGCATGAACGAGTTCAGAAATGAGATAGATACCAGAACAAAATACATAGGTAAAATTGGGGAACGAAGTAGCTACGTGTGTTTACTCAATTGCAACTAGTAGTACACTCTCCACACGCTCCAGCTCACTGGAGAGTTACACTACACAGGCCAGCCGCGGCACCGCACATGGAGGATGGAGCAGTGGCAGCGCCGAGCCGCCGACCAGAGCACCAAAACTCTGCTTCTAGCCACTCCCAACTGAACCGACTGCTAACCTGACACTCAAATGTCACCACTGATCAACATCACATCAAGCTCGAGCACTAGCACCCACCGGTAGCAGCCCTTCCGCTCCGCGCGCCCCTCTAAAACTACAGAAGCGAACCAAAACATGACCAGCCGCCCCTCCTGCTAGCTCCCGGCCGACCTGACCGCCGTGAATTCGGAACGAGGACGCCAAATCAACACAGGAAACGAGCCTAGATCACTCACCGAGCACCACGGCCGCTCCCTCCCCCAGGTGCCCGCGCGGATTCGCGGGTCGAGCGCAGCGAGCGACGAATCCCCTCCTAATCCGCCGCGGCCACCCAATGCGGCCCCTCCCCTGCTCGCCGCGGAAATTTCGCTTGGGGAAATAATTAAGCAACCCCCGCTGCACTGTACTTATCAGAGGGAGAGAGAGGGGTTACCACACAGCATCAGCAGCAGCAGCTCCCGGAGGCGAGGAGGCGGGGCCCGCCGGCCAGCGGGACGGGGGACGGCCGCCGGCGGCCGGGCCTGCGGGGTCGGAGCTGGCTGGTCGCCGCCGCTCTCCTCTCCCCCTCCCCCGTCTGTCTCGCTCGGACTTTTGGGGCGCTGGTGAATGGTGGGGGTTGGGGAGCAGGGGCGGCGGCGAGGACGGGCGTCGACGCGCGGGAGGAGGGGACGGGAGGGAGGGGTGGCCCACGGTCCAGAGGGAGGCGGGCGTGGCGGGTAGATTGATGGTGGATGAGGCCGAGGGAGGAGAGCGAGGGTGGAAGGAAAGGGAGGCTCCCTCCCTCTGGTGCTGTCGCTTGCAGAGACTTGCCGCCGGGGCCCACCGCTGGACGGAGGTGGGGATGGAAAGGGAGGGAAGGAAGGCAGATTATTTGGATGACCACAAGTAGAAAAAGGTCCATTTGTCCCGGTTCAGATTATTTGGATGACCACCAGTAGAAAAAGGTCCATTTGTCTCGGTTCGGGAACCAAGACTAAAGAGTTGGGACTAAAGCCAACACCTTTAGTCTCGGTTCTTATACGAACCGGGACAGATGGGGCTCCACGTGGCCGCTGCGGCGAGCCCAGAGAGGAGGGCCTTTAGTCCCGGTTGGTAACACCAACCGGGACCAAAGATCATCCATGTGTCAGCAGCTCAGGAGCTGGGGTTTTTTTTTTTTTTGAAAGAGGGGGTTGGGGGTTTTGTAGGGTTAATTTAGGGGTTTCATATATTGTGTTAGCTAGCTAATAGCTAGAGAGAAGTGTCCTCTCTTATCTCCGTGCTTGGTCGACGCTACGTACTATACGTATAGAGAGGACTCGACACGCTAGCTAGTAAGCAAATGAAGGAAACCATTAAGTACACAAGATCGTCATGAACATATACAGAGAGAAGTGATCGACCTCCTCCTTCTCCGAGAGATTGGTCGAACAACAAGTTTTCGTATATCTATCCGACGCTACTAACTACATATATACAATATAAGATCTCTTACAATCCCTAACATTTGATGTCAAGTTCCACATGGTATTCTCCGGCTGGATTGATGACGTGGTCAAGAAAGAATCCCGCCAATTCCTCTTGAATTGCTTTTATGCGATCTTGTGGTAGGAGTTCATCCCGCATTTGCCAAATCTAATTTGAAGAAGGGGGTCAATACATATATATGAATGAAACTCAACACAAATGATGGTAATAAAATAAAATTGTGAATATTATTGCTTACGCACTTCATATTGTTTTTCAGAGTAGCCCCGCTTAGAGGTCGTCGCGTTGTAGATGTACTCGCAAACGTAGTATCCACAAAAATTATTCCCACCTTCCTGCCACAACCACTTTACGAGAAATAAAGGTCAATCAAACTGATAATCAAGCATTATAAATGGTATTGATGAAACTAGCTAGAATCAATGGGAGATGCGCGGAACTAGCTAGTAGTACTTACTTTCGGGTGTGTAAATCGCAGCTCCCCCGGCAGTCCCGGAGCTTCTGTGGTGAACACTTTCCAAACCCTGCGAGACAAAGAAAATAATTACTTGATATCAGGAAATGACCAAAGTTGCCGATATGGTGCGATAATGATCGATTGAACTTACTTCTGGAGCATTTCAGTCATGGCCGCATACTCCTTGGGATCTTTTCGTCTTGAGTCTAAGACGGTTACTAGTCCCTGCTCAAGCTTAATGTCTAGGAGAATAAAGTGGAAGCTGCGCACGCATGCATAACTCATCAATTAAATTACTATAACCTCGAGTAATAAGGGAAACCGAATATGCAGAAGACAGTAATACTCACTTGAAATTGTAAGGAAAGAGTATTTTATCTTTGTTTTGATTTTTAAGCAACGATTGTAGCAAGTTGGCCTCGGTTTCTTTCGCATTATATGTAACCGTCCATTCATCTATGAGATTTGTGTTAATGAACCCAATATCATAGATTTGTGCATTTCTGCATTCGACGATCTTCAATCTGCATAATATAGTGAGGATAATTATATATACATGCAATGAAAGAGCTGAGCTATATATAGAGACTTAATTACAGAAGTATAGTACTTACAGACAGTAGCAAGTGATGATTATTTTATCGAGGTCCTTTTGATTGAAAAACTGGAAGAACTCCTCAAATGGAACAGACAACAGATCAATTCCAACGAGGTCGTGCTCCTCTTTAAGTCTCAGAGTCAAAATATCCTTCTCAGACTTGCAGGTGTCCATGTACCACTTATGGAATCTTCGCATCATCGTTGTTAGAGGAGGATCACCAGGTCTGACGAGAGGCTTCCCGTACCGGTATTTGTGTTCGGCCACCTCCATTGTATCAAAATGTGCATCGTCGGACAGGTAATCACCAGGATTGGTATCGGCAGCATCCCCGGCAGATTTGCGACGATATCGCTAGACACCTTGAGCGGGGGGCACGATTGGTCTGCCTGTTCGCCGAGCTGGGGAATTTTGTTCCCACTTCTTCGTTCTTGTAACCTTTTGTCACTTGAAGTAGTTCCCGACCGGCGCGCTCCTTCCACTGCCTTTTTCAGAGCGCGGACATGGTTGTCATCCGGCGGAGGCAGTGGTGGTCGCTTCAGGTTCTTCAAAGTGCGCTTCAATTTCACCGGATCCATCTTCTCCTCCGGAGGTGGATTTTTCTTTGCAAAAAAGTCCTTCACTTGGGCTTGACAGATCTCCGCGTTTTCCTCCTCGGTCATCTCGTATGGTAACTTCTCTAGAGGCTTGAGAGATGGACCAAATATGTATTGCCTCCCGCCTCTGGCTGTACTGCTAGACGCCGGAGCAGTCGAAGCGGCTGCGGCTGTCTTCCTTCGTTGCTTACGAGGCGGAGAAGGAGGCGGAGTGCTACGATGCGCCGGAGCAGCCGGAGCGGCGGCGGCTGTCTTCCGCTGTTGTTGACGAGGCGGAGAAGGAGGCGGGCTACTCGGACGCGTCGGCGCAGGCGGAGAAGGAGGCGGAGTGCCGCCACGCGCCGGAGCAGCTGGAGAAGGAGGCGGAGTGCCGCCACGCGCCGGAGCAGCCGGAGAAGGAGGCGGAGTGCCCTGATCACTCGCCAGAGGAGGAGGCGAAGGAGGAGGCGGAGTGCCCTGACTCGCCGGAGGAGGAGGCGGAGGCATCCAGTTCGGAAGGTTGATGAGCTCCTTCCGCCATAGACATGGAGTCTTCAGAGCAAGACCCAGCTGAGTCTCCCCTTCACCGGTAGGGTGGTCAAGCTCGAGCTCCTCAAATCCCTCCGTTATTTCATCGACCATCACAACAGCATAGCCTTCTGGAATCGGAAGGCAGTGAAAAGTTGCGCCGGGTTGAGGAGGTGCAACAGAGCCGACAGCCGCCTTGACTTTGAGGTGCTGCCATTGCGCCATAAGGTGGCAATCTTGAGCCTCCGTGATAGCATCCACGGGGTAGCTGGGAGCCGTGAAGTGAGGCTGCTGAAGGAGCTCGGTGGAAGCCACGCTGCTTCTCCGCTGAGATGGCGGGGTAGCTTCTGGGGTAGCTTCGGCAGGTCGCTGCCTCTGAACTAGTGCTTGTTCCTCTAGCGCTCGTACCCTTGCATTCAGTTTCTGCAGTTCGGTCTGCTCCACTTTCCTCCTCCTCTCCCGGGTTTTGTAACCGCATGCGCTGGGAAACCCTTCCTTCCACGCAACGGAGCCTGCCGTGCCTCGTGTTTGTCCTGGGTGCTCAGGATTCCCGAGGGCCTGTGTGAGCTCGTCGTTCTCTCTGTCGGGAACGAACGTCCCTTGCTGCGCTGCGGCGATATACTTCTGAAGCTTCTTGACGGGTATTTCAAGTTGCTCCTTCGTCCAACGGCACTTCCCTGTTTCAGGGTCCAAGGTTCCCCCAACCCCGAAGAACCAAGTCCTTGAACGGTCTGGCCAGTTCAATGTCTCTGGTTCGACCCCTTTATCAAGCAGGTCCTTCTCAGCCTTGTCCCACAACGGCCGGGCTTTAAGGTAGCCACCTGACCCCGTGCGATGGTGATACTCCTTCTTTGCAGCATTTTTCTTGTTTGTCGCTGACATCTTCTTACTCTTCTCCGATGTCTTGTGGGCCACAAATGCGGGCCAGTGATCTCTTATCTTCTCAAATCGGCCGGTGAATTCTGGAGTCTTCCCTTTGTCGACAAACATTGATTTCAACTCATTCTTCCACCTCCTGAATAGATCTGCCATCTTCTTAAGAGCATGAGCCTTGACCAATGGCTCTATACCTGGCTTATCCGGATCCTCCTCTGGCGGTAGGGTGAAATTTGCCTTCAGCGCGGTCCAAAGATCATCTTTTTGTCTATCGTTGACAAAAGACACTTGAGGGTCTTCGCTCTTAGGCTTATTCCATTGGTGGATGCTGATCGGGATCATGTCCCTAACAAGAACCCCGCACTGAGCAGAAAATGCTTCCTTGGTCCGGCTGGGTTCAATCGGTTGGCCATCGCCCTTGATTGCTGTGATCGTGACCCTTTCATCCTGGCGCAACCTTTTCTTCGGGCCTCGTCTCGTTACCGAAGTTTGGCTCGATCCGGAGGGCTAGAAAAGAAGAAAGAAGAGAGTTAATATGTGTACATACCAAAACAATTAATGCATGAATTAGCTAGTCAGCACGGGCTTAATTAATATATATACCTCACCGGACTTTGCAACATCTCCTTCCTCCGTTCGCTCACCGGAGCAGTCATCACGGTCTCCTTCTTCCACCGGCATTCCGTCACCGGAGCCATCATAATCATGTCCTTCCACCTCCATTGGTCGATCACCGGAGCCTGCTTCACCCTCTCCTTCCAGACCATCGGTGTCGTTGAGAAACGACAAGACATCACCTCCGCCGAGGATTATGTCCCCCAACAACTGTTCTGCTTCGATGTCTCGGTGCTCCATAGTTTCTGCAAATATTACAACATGGCAATTAATATACAAACATGACAGATGGATATATTAGTGCAAACGTAGACCTAGCTAGCTCGACGCTTCTACGGTTTGGGGTGGCCTCGACAACGCTTCTAGGGTTTGGGGTGGCCTAGGCAACGCTTCTAGGGTTTGGGGTGGCCTCGACAATGCTTCTAGGGTTTGGGTCGGACCGCCTCTCTCATGAATGTCCGACGTCCGGACCGACAAGGGATTTAACAAAATGACGCCATTCTGGATGTGCAGAAAATGGTCCATATTTTTCCTGATCTCATCTACCCTTCTATATGTCACGTTGTCTAGTGTCAAAGAATTCAAGAAAACCATGACTTCATCATTAGCCGGAAATGACAGGCGTATAATGGTACGAAGCTCTTCAAAGTTGTTTTGGAACGGAGTTCCCGATAGAATAATTCACTTTTTGGTACAAAGTTCAGCAAGAGCCTTCCGAATATCGCTATTTGGAAGGCCTTTGCTGAAATTCGTACCAAAAGGAGAATTATTCTATCCGGAACTCCGTTCCAAAACAACTTTGAAGAGCTTCGTAGCATCATACGCCTGTTACTTCCGGCTAATGATGAAGCCATGGATTTCTTCAATACTTTGACAGACAACGTGACATATAGAAGAATATATATATAGATGAGATCAGAAAAAAAATTGGATCAACTTGTGCACAACCATAATGGGGGCATTCTTGATAAATCTGGACCCTCGACCCCTGGACGACCCTCGACCCCTCGGCGACCCTCGACCCTCTACCCTAGTTCACGACCCTCGACCGCTCGGCGATCCACGACCCTCTACCCTAGTTCCCGACCCTTGACCCCTCGGCGTTCCTCGACCCTCGACCCCTCGGCGTTCCTCGACCCTCTACCCTAGTTCCCGACCCTCGACCCCTCGGCGTTCCTCGACCCTCGACCCTCTACACTAGTTCCCGACCCTCGACCGCTCGGTGATCCTCGACACCCCTTCTTCCTTCTTCCTCTTTTCTTCTTTTTCCTTATTTTCCTTCTTCCTCGACGACCCTAACCCTAAACAGTACAACTAACGACAACGACTTCGCTTGCATACATATGAACAAATATGATCGATCATCTATGAACAATAAAAACATCATATGATATATGAACAAAAAAATCACATGATCTATGAACAAAAAAATTCATATGATCAGATATATATGCAGAAAAAAACATCATATATGACGCTGAACAAAAAATCATCATATATGCATACATATATATCCATACATCAACATTACATCAACATATATGCAAAAAAAAACATCATATATATATGCAAAAAAAAATATGTGGGGGCCACGGCGGCCACGTCCACGGCACCGGCGGCGGCGGCGGGGCAGGGCAGGGGCGCGGTGGCTCACTGGGGGCGGCGTCGACGACGGCGAGGTCGGGGCCGGGCTGAGGCAGAGGCGGCGCGCGCGGGGCAGGGCAGGGGCCGGCACGGGGATGCGACGGCGAAGTCGGGGAGGCTGTCGGCGACGGCGAGGTCGCGGAGGGGAGTTGGCGACGGCGACCGCGACGAGGCGTGGGCGGCGGACGGCGTCGGCGTGGGCTCGGGGGCGGGGCATGGGCACGGGCGACGGCGACGGCGTCGGGCAGCCTGGCGGCGTCGAGGAGGTCGGGGCCGTCGGAGGGGAACTGCGATGAAACTGAAAATTTTCACAAGTCTTGCTTATATACACGAAGCATTGGTCCCGATTCGAGGCACCAACCGGGACCAATGCCCCCCTTTAGTCCCGGTTGGTGCAACCAATCGGGACCAAAGGTCTCTTTTTAGCAGCCCAAATGGCGGGAAACAGAGACCTTTGGTCCCGGTTGGTGGCACCAAACCAGGACCAAAGGCCTTGTGCTGCCCGCGGCCAAAAGTTTAGTCTCAACTCGCTAGTTGAGAGGGGCGCGGAGTGGTTTATAAACCCCACTGCCGCTGCCCTCTCGAGCTCCTCTCAAATGCAGGCTTACGGGCCTAACCTAACTCTCCTCTGCCTGTGGGCCTTCTGCGGGCCTGAATCCCGGCCCGTGGTTGGGTTTCTAGTCGTATTCAGGCCGTGGTGGCCCAGTATGTGGCATTTTTTTTCTATTTTTTTCCAGTTTTTCTGTTTTGTTTTTTCTTTATTTTTTAATTCTTTTTGCTTTTAGGTAATAAATATTATAAACTTTCTGTTAGTGCCATTAGTTTTCCAATTCGAATAGTTTAAATTTGAATTCTTTGAAATTTGTGTGAATCACTAGTTTTGTGATTAACTTTACTATAAAAATAGATTTTTGAGTGATTCTTTTTACTGCTATTTAATATTACTGTGTTTTATCATTATATTCAAAAACAGTTTTTGTTATTTTAGTTTCTAACACAAAAAATCTTTATGATAATTCTTTTTGCTATTAAAGTTCCTAACAAAAAAAGTTCTTTTTGAAAATTCTTTTTGCTTTTAATGTTTTGAACAGAAAATACTTTGCTAATTTTAGTTGCATAAATTTTAGTTGATTCCATTTGCTATTAGAGTTTCATTAAAGTTTTCTAGTTCATTCTTTTTTCTATTAGAGTTTCATTAAAGTTTTCTAGTTCATTCTTTTAGTTTATTATTTTTGCTATTAGAGTTTCATAAAAGTTGAGAGGGTTACGGCAAAAACTGGATGCACTTCGTGTACAAAATGGACAATCTCTTTCGAAGTATCAGGGTTTCGGACGAAAACTCATCTGTTACAAAGGGATTTCATTTTTTTGAACTTATTTGAACTCCACACTTTTTCTGTGCTCAAAATGAACCATTCAAAGCAACATCATCAATTTTCAACACTTTCTGAGTTCATCTGTTATTTTTCATGCATTTACTGTTTTTTTTTAGCTAAATGACCCTGAAATTGAAAAGCACTTCAAATGAACTCTGAAGAGGTTGAAAATTGGCATGATATCATCATTTCACCCTCATAGCATGTGCTAAAAAGTTGAGAGGGTTACGGCAAAAACTGGATGCACTTCGTGTACAAAATGGACAATCTCTTTCGAAGTATCAGGGTTTCGGACAAAAACTCATCTGTTACAAAGGGATTTCATTTTTTGAACTTATTTGAACTCCAGACTTTTTGTGTGCTTAAAATGAACCATTCAAAGCCACATCATCAATTTTCAACCCTTTCTGACTTCATCTGTCTTCACTTTTTCTTCGCTTGTGTCCTTTGCTTATTGCGCCGTAACCATGGATATTCTTCATCGCTTAACAGGGTGCTTGGGTCAGCCTTGACTTTGAAGGGAGGAATTTCATGAAACTTTTCATAATCTTCAGACATATCTGTCTTGCCCTCCAATCCCACGATGTCTCTTTTTGCTGAAAGAACTATGTGGCGCTTTGGCTCATCGTATGATGTATTCGCTTCCTTATCTTTTCTTTTTCTCGGTTTGGTAGACATGTCCTTCACATAGAAAACCTGTGCCACATCATTGGCTAGGACGAATAGTTCGTCTGTGTACCCAAGATTGTTCAGATCCACTGTTGTCATTCCATAATGTGGGTCTACCTGTACCCCGCCTCCTGATAGATTGACCCATTTGCACTTAAACAAAGGGACCTTAAAATCATGTCCGTAGTCAAGTTCCCATATGTCCACTATGTAACCATAATATGTGTCCTTTCCCCTCTTGGTTGCTGCATCAAAGCGGACACCGCTGTTTTGGTTGGTGCTCTTTTGATCTTGGGCGATCGTATAAAATGTATTCTCATTTATCTCGTATCCTTTGTAAGTCAATACAGTCGAAGATGGTCCCCTGGACAACGAGTACAGCTCATCAGAAATAGTGTTGTCACCTCTGAGACGTGTTTCCAACCAACTGCCGAAAGTCCTGATGTGTTCACATGTAATCCAATCGTCACACTGCTCCGGGTGTTTGGAGCGCAGAATGTTCTTGTGTTCATCGACATACGGGGTCACCAAGGTAGAGTTCTGTAGAACTGTGTAGTGTGCTTGAGACCAAGAATGTCCGTCCCTGCATATTATTGAGTCCCCTCCTAGCGTGCCTTTTCCAGTCAGTCTCCCCTCATACCGCGATTGAGGGAGACCAATCTTCTTAAGGTCAGGAATGAAGTCAACACAAAACCCAATGACATCCTCTGTTTGATGGCCCATGGAGATGCTTCCTTCTGGCCTAGCACGGTTACAGACATATTTCTTTAGGACTCCCATGAACCTCTCAAAGGGGAACATATTGTGTAGAAATACGGGGCCCAGAACGACAATCTCGTCGACTAGATGAACTAGGACGTGCGTCATGATATTGAAGAAGGATGGTGGGAACACCAGCTCGAAACTGACAAGACATTGCGCCACATCACTCCTTAGCCTTGGTATGATTTCTGGATCGATCACCTTCTGAGAGATTGCATTGAGGAATGCACATAGCTTCACAATGGCTAATCGAACGATTTCCGGTAGAAGCCCCCTCAATGCAACCGGAAGCAGTTGCCTCATAATCACGTGGCAGTCATGAGACTTTAGGTTTTGGAACTTTTTCTCTAGCATATTTATTATTCCCTTTATATTCGACGAGAAGCCAGACGGGACCTTCATACTGAGCAGGCATTCAACGAAGATTTCCTTCTCTTCTTTGGTAAGAGCGTAGCTGGCAGGACCTTCATACTGCTTTGGAGGCATGCCGTTTTTTCGTGCCAACGTTGCAGGTCCTCCCGTGCCTCCGGTGTATCTTTTGTCTTTCCATACACGCCCAAGAAGCCTAGCAGGTTCATGCAAAGGTTCTTTGTCACGTGCATCACGTTGATTGAAGAGCGGACCTCTAGGTCTTTCCAGTAGGGTAGGTCCCAAAATATAGATTTCTTCTTCCACATGGGAGCGCGTCCCTCAGCGTCATTCGGAACAGATAGTCCGCCGGGACCCTTTCCAAAGATTACGTGTAAATCATTGACCATAGCAAGTACGTGATCACCGGTACGCATGGCGGGCTTCTTCCGGTGATCTGCCTCGCCTTTGAAATGCTTGCCTTTCTTTCGACATTGATGGTTGGTCGGAAGAAATCGACGATGCCCCAGGTACACATTCTTCCTGCATTTGTCCAGGTATATACTTTCGGTGTCAGCTAAACAGTGCGTGCATGCATGGTATCCCTTGTTTGTCTGTCCTGAAAGGTTACTGAGAGCAGGCCAATCATTGATGGTTACAAACAGCAACGCATGCAGGTCAAATTCCTCCTGTCTGTGCTCATCCCACACACGTACACTGTTTCCATTCCACAGCTGTAAAAGTTCTTCAACAAATGGCCTTAGGTACACATCAATGTCGTTGCCGGGTTGCTTAGGGCCTTGGATGAGTACTGGCATCATAATGAACTTCCGCTTCATGCACAGCCAAGGAGGAAGGTTATAGATACATAGAGTCACGGGCCAGGTGCTGTGATTGCTGCTCTGCTCCCCGAAAGGATTAATGCCATCCGCGCTTAAACCAAACCATACGTTCCTTGGGTCACCTGCAAACTCAGCCCGGTACTTTCTCTCGATTTTTCTCCACTGCGACCCGTCAGTGGGTGCACTCAACTTCCCGTCTTTCTTACGGTCCTCTCTGTGCCATCGCATCAACTTGGCATGCTCTTTCTTTCTGAACAGACGTTTCAACCGTGGTATTATAGGAGCATACCACATCACCTTGACAGGAACCCTCTTCCTTGGGGGCTCGCCGTCAACATCACCAGGGTCATCTTGTCTGATCTTATACCGCAATGCACCGCATACCGGGCATGCGTTCTAATCCTCGTACGCACCGCGGTACAGGATGCAGTCATTAGGGCATGCATGTATCTTCTGCACCTCCAATCCTAGAGGGCATACGACCTTCTTTGCTGCGTACGTACTGTCGGGCAATTCGTTATCCTTTGGAAGCTTCTTCTTCAATATTTTCAGTAGCTTCTCAAATCCTTTATCAGGCACAGCATTCTCTGCCTTCCACTGCAGCAATTCCAGTACGATACCGAGCTTTATGTTGCCATCTTCGCAATTGGGGTACAACCCTTTTTGGTGATCCTCTAAGATGCGATCGAATTTCAGCTTCTCCTTTTCACTTTCGCACTGTCTCCTTGCATCAACAATGACCCGGCGGAGATCATCATCGGGCACATCGTCTGGTTCCTCTTGATCTTCAGCTTCCCCCGTTGCTGAAGGAAATATGCCCTAGAGGAAATAATAAAGTTATTATTTATTTCCTTATATCATGATAAAAGTTTATTATTCATGCTAGAATTGTATTAACCGGAAACATAATACTTGTGTGAATACATAGACAAACAGAGTGTCACTAGTATGCCTCTACTAAGACTAGCTCGTTGATCAAAGATGGTTATGTTTCCTAGCCATAGACATGAGTTGTCATTTGATTGACGGGATCACATCATTAGGAGAATGATGTGATTGACTTGACCCATTCCGTTAGCTTAGCACTCGATCATTTAGTATTCTGCTATTACTTTCTTCATGACTTATACATGTTCCTATGACTATGAGATTATGCAACTCCCGTTTACCGGAGGAACATTTGTGTGCTACCAAACGTCACAACGTAACTGGGTGATTATAAAGGTGCTCTACAGGTGTCTCGGAAGGTGCTTGTTGGGTTGGCGTATTTCGAGATTAGGATTTGTCACTCCGATTGTCGGAGAGGTATCTCTGGGCCCACTCAGTAATGCACATCACTATAAGCCTTGCAAGCATTGTAACTAATGAGTTAGTTGCGGGATGATGTATTACGGAACGAGTAAAGAGACTTGCCGGTAACGAGATTGAACTAGGTATTGAGATACCGACGATCGAATCTCGGGTAAGTAACATACCGATGACAAAGGGAACAAACGTATGTTGTTATGCGGTTTGACCGATAAAGATCTTCGTAGAATATGTAGGAGCCAATATGAGCATCCAGGTTCCGCTATTGGTTATTGACCGGAGACGTGTCTCGGTCATGTCTACATAGTTCTCGAACCCGTAGGGTCCGCACGCTTAAAGTTTGATGACGGTTATATTATGAGTTTATGTGTTTTGATGTACCGAAGGTAGTTCGGAGTCCCGGATGTGATCACGGACATGACGAGGAGTCTCGAAATGGTCGAGACATAAGGATCGATATATTGGACGACTATGTTCGGACATCGGAAGGGTTCCGGAAGGTTTCGGACATTTACCGGAGAACCGGGGGATTACCGGAACCCCCCGAGGGGTTTATTGGGCCATGATGGGCCTTAGTGGAGAAGAGGAAGGGAGGCAAGGCAGGCCGCGCGCCCCCCTCCTCTCTGGTCCGAATTGGACTAGGAGGGGGGGGCGGCGCCCCCTCTTTCCTTCTCTCCCTCTCTCCCTTCCTTCCCCTCTCCTTGTTGGAATAGGAAAAAGGGGAGTCCTACTCCCGGTGGGAGTAGGACTCCTCCCTGGCGCGCCTCCTCCTGGCCGGCCGGCCTCCTCCCCCTGGTCCTTTATATACGGGGGAAGGGGGGCACCTCTAGACACAACAATTGATCTGTTGATCTCTTAGCCGTGTGCGGTGCCCCCTTCCACCATAATCCACCTCGATCATATCGTAGCGGTGCTTAGGCGAAGCCCTGCGTCGGTAGCAACATCATCACCGTCACCACGCCGTCGTGCTGACGGAACTCTCCCTCGAAGCTCGGCTGGATCGGAGCTCGTGGGACGTCATCGAGTTGAATGTGTGCTGAACTCGGAGGTGCCGTGCGTTCGGTACTTGGATCGGTCGGATCGTGAAGATGTACGACTACATCAACCGCGTTGTGCTAACGCTTTCGCTTTCGGTCTACGAGGGTACGTGGACACACTCTCCCCTCTCGTTGCTATGCATCACCATGATCTTGCGTGTGCGTAGGAAATTTTTGAAATTACTGCGTTACCCAACAGTGGCATCCGAGCCAGGTTTTATACGTTGATGTTATATGCACGAGTAGAACACAAGTGAGTTGTGGGCGATACAAGTCATACTGCTTACCAGCATGTCATACTTTGGTTCGGCGGTATTGTTGGATGAAGCGGCCCGGACCGACATTCGCGTACGCTTACGCTTGACTGGTTCTACCGACGTGCTTTGCACACAGGTGGCTGGCGGGTGTCAGTTTCTCCAACTTTAGTTGAACCGAGTGTGGCTACGCCCGGTCCTTGAGAAGGTTAAAACAGCACTAACTTGACAAACTATTGTTGTGGTTTTGATGCGTAGGTAAGAACGGTTCTTGCTCAGCCCGTAGCAGCCACGTAAAACTTGCAACAACAAAGTAGAGGACGTCTAACTTGTTTTTGCAGGGCATGTTGTGATGTGATATGGTCCAGGCATGATGCTATATTTTATTGTATGAGATGATCATGTTTTGTAACCGAGTTATCGGCGACTGGCAGGAGCCATATGGTTGTCGCTTTATTGTATGCAATGCAATCGCCCTGTAATGCTTTACTTTATCACTAAGCGGTAGCGATAGTCGTAGAGGCATAAGTTGGCGAGACGACAACGATGCTACGATGGAGATCAAGGTGTCGCGCCGATGACAATGGTGATCATGACGGTGCTTCGGAGATGAAGATCACAAGCACAAGATGATGATGGCCGTATCATATCACTTATATTGATTGCATGTGATGTTTATCTTTTATGCATCTTATCTTGCTTTGATTGACGGTAGCATTATAAGATGATCTCTCACTAAATTATCAAGGTATAAGTGTTCTCCCTGAGTATGCACCGTTGCGAAAGTTCTTCATGCTGAGACACCACGTGATGATCGGGTGTGATAGGCTCTACGTTCAAATAGAACGGGTGCAAAACAGTTGCACACGCGGAATACTCAGGTTAAACTTGACGAGCCTAGCATATAACAGATATGGCCTCAGAACACTGAGACCGAAAGGTCGAGCGTGAATCATATAGTAGATATGATCAACATAGTGATGTTCACCATTGAAACTACTCCATCTCACGTGATGATCGGACATGGTTTAGTTGATTTGGATCACGTGATCACTTAGAGGATTAGAGGGATGTCTATCTAAGTGGGAGTTCTTAAGTAATATGATTAATTGAACTTAAATTTATCATGAACTTAGTACCTGATAGTTTTTTGCTTGTCTATGTTGTTGTAGATCAATAGCTCGCGTTTAGCTCCTCTGTTTTATTTTTGATATGTTCCTAGAGAAAACTAAATTGAAAGATGTTAGTAGCAATGATACGGATTGGATCCGTGATCTGAGGATTATCCTCATTGCTGCACAGAAGAATTATGTCCTTGATGCACCGCTAGGTGACGGACCTATTGCAGGAGCATAGGCAGACGTTATGAACGTTTGACAAAGCTCGGTATGATAACTACTTGATAGTTTAGTGCACCATGCTTTACGGCTTAGAACCGGGACTTCAAAATTGTTTTGAACGCCACGGAGCATATAAGATGTTCCAAGAGTTGAAATTGGTATTTCATACTCATGCCCGTGTCGAAAGGTATGAGACCTTTGACAAGTACTTTGCCTACAAGATGGAGGAGAATAGCTCAGCTAGTGAGCATGTGCTCAGAATGTCTGAGTACTACAATCACTTGAATCAAGTGGGAGTTAATCTTCCAGATAAGATAGTGATTGACAGAGTTCTCTAGTCACTATCACCAAGTTACTTGAACTTCGTGATGAACTATAATATGCAAGGGATAACGAAAATGATTCCCAAGCTCTTCGTGATGCTAAAATCGACGAAGGTAGAAATCAAGAAAAGCATCAAGTGTTGATGGTTGACAAGACCACTAGTTTCAAGAAAAGGGCAAAGGAAAGAAGGGGAACTTCAAGAAGAACGGCAAGCAAGTTGCTGCTCAAGTGAAGAAGCCCAAGTCTGGACCTAAAGCCTGAGACTAAAGTGCTTCTACTGCAAAGGGACTGGTCACTGGAAGTGGAACTGCCCCTAGATACTTGGCGGATAAGAAGGATGGCAAAGTGAACAAAGGTATATTGGATATACATGTTATTGATGTGTACTTTACTAGTGTTTATAGCAACCCCTCGGCATTTGATACTGGTTCAGTTGCTAAGAGTAGTAACTCGAAACGGGAGTTGCAGAATGAACAGAAACTAGTTAAGGGCGGGGTGACGATGTGTGTTGGAAATAGTTCCAAGATTGATATGATCATCATCGCACACTCCCTATACTTTCGGGATTAGTGTTGAACCTAAATAAGTGTTATTTGGTGTTTGCGTTGAGCATGAATATGATTTGATCATGTTTATTGCAATACGGTTATTCATTTAAGTTAGAGAATAATTGTTGTTCTGTTTACATGAATAAAACCTTCTATGGTCATACACCCAATGAAAATGGTTTGTTAGATCTCGATCGTAGTGATACACATATTCATAATATTGAAGCCAAAAGATGCAAAGTTAATAATGATAGTGCACCTTGTTTGTGGCACTGTCGTTTAGGTCATATTGGTGTAAAGCGCATGAAGAAACTCCATGCTGATGGGATTTTGGAATCACTTGATTATGAATCACTTGATACTTGCGAACCATGCCTCATGGGCAAGATGACTAAAACGCCGTTCTCCGGAAGAATGGAGCGAGCAACAGATTTGTTGGAAATCATACATATTGATGTATGTGCTCCAATGAATATTGAGGCTCGCAGCGGGTATCGTTATTTTCTCACCTTCACAGATGATTTGAGCAGATATGGGTATATCTACTTGATGAAACATAAGTCTGAAACAATTGAAAAGTTCAAAGAATTTCAGAGTGAAGTGGAAAATCATCGTAACAAGAAAATAAAGTATCTACGATCTGATCGTGGAGGAGAATATTTGAGTTACGAGTTTGGTCTTCATTTGAAACAATGCAGAATAGTTTCGCAACTCACGCCACCTGGAACACCACAGCGTAATGGTGTGTCCGAACATCGTAAACGTACTTTATTAGATATGGTGCAATCTATGATGTCTCTTACCGATTTACCACTATTGTTTTGGGGTTATGCATTAGAGACAGCTGCATTCATGTTAAATAGGGCACCATCTAAATCCGTTGAGACGACACCGTATGAACTGTGGTTTGCCAAGAAACCAAAGTTGTCGTTTCTTAAAGTTTGGGGTTGCGATACTTATGTGAAAAAGTTTCATCCTGATAAGCTCAAACCCAAATCGGAGAAATGTATCTTCATAGGATACCCAAAGGAGACAGTTGGGTACACCTTCTATCACAGATCCGAAGGCAAGACATTCGTTGCTAAGAATGGATCCTTTCTAGAGAAGGAGTTTCTCTCGAAAGAAATGAGTGGGAGGAAAGTAGAACTTGATGAGGTAACTATACCTGCTCCCTTATTGGAAAGTAAGTTCATCACAGAAATCTGTTCCTATGACTCCTACACCAATTAGTGAGGAAGCTAATGATGATGATCATGTAACTTTAGATCAAGTTACTACCGAACCTCGTAGGTCAACTAGAGTAAGATCTGCACCAGAGTGGTACGGTAATCCTGTTCTGGAGATCATGTTACTTGACCATGACGAACCTACGAACTATGAGGAAGCGATGATGAGCCCAGATTCCGCAAAATGGCTTGAGGCCATGAAATCTGAGATGGGATCCATGTATGAGAACAAAGTATGGACTTTGATTGACTTGCCCGATGATTGGTGAGCCATTGAGATTAAATGGATCTTCAAGAGGAAGACGGACGCTGATAGTAGTGTTACTATCTACAAAGCTAAAATTGTCGCAAAAAGGTTTTCGACAAGTTCAAGGTGTTGACTACGATGAGAGTTTCTCACTCGTATCTATGCTTAAGTCTGTCCGAATCATGTTAGCAATTGCCGCATTTTATGAAATTTGGCAAATGGATAAACAAAACTGCATTCCTTAATGGATTTATTAAAGAAGAGTTGTATATGATGCAACAAGAAGGTTTTGTCAATCCTAAAGGTGCTAACAAAATATGCAAGCTCTAGCGATCCATCTATGGACTGGTGCAAGCATCTCGGAGTTGGAATATACGCTTTGATAAATTGATCAAAGCATATAGTTTTATACAGACTTGCAGTGAAGCCTGTATTTACAAGAAAGTGAGTGGGAGCACTACAACATTTCTGATAAGTATATGTGAATGACATATTATTGATCAGAAATAATGTAGAATTATTCTGCAAAGCATAAAGGAGTGTTTGAAAGGAGTTTTTCAAAGAAAGACCTCGGTGAAGCTGCTTACATATTGAGCATCAAGATCTATAGAGATAGATCAAGACGCTTGATAAGTTTTTTCAATGAGTACATACCTTGACAAGATTTTGAAGTAGTTCAAAATGGAACAGTCAAAGAAAGAGTTCTTGCCTGTGTTACAAGGTGTGAAATTGAGTAAGACTCAAAGCCCGACCGCGGCAGAAGATAGAAAGAGAATGAAAGTCATTCCCTATGCCTTAGCCATAGGTTCTATAAAGTATGCCATGCTGTGTACCAGATCTATTGTATACCCTACACTGATTTTGGCAAGGGAGTACAATAGTGATCTAGGAGTAGATCACTGAACAGCGGTCAAAATTATCCTTAGTGGAATAAGGATATGTTTCTCGATTATGGAGGTGACAAAAGGTTCGTCGTAAAGGGTTACGTCTATACAAGTTTTGGCACTGTTCCAGATGACTCTAAGTCTTAATGTGGATACATATTGAAAGTGGGAGCAATTAGCTAAAGTAGCTCCGTGCAGAGCATTGTAGACATAGAAATTTGCAAAATACATACGGATCTGAATATGGCAGACCCGTTGACTAAACTTCTCTCACAAGCAAAACATGATCACACCTTAATACTCTTTGGGTGTTAATCACATAGCGATGTGAACTAGATTATTGACTCTAGTAAACCCTTTGGGTGTTGGTCACATGACGATGTGAACTATGGGTGTTAATCACATGGTGATGTGAACTATTGATGTTAAATCACATGGCGATGTGATCTAGATTATTAACTCTAGTGCAAGTGGGAGACTGAAGGAAATATGCCCTAGAGGCAATAATAAAGTTATTATTTATTTCCTTATATCATGATAAAAGTTTATTATTCATGCTAGAATTGTATTAACCGGAAACATAATACTTGTGTGAATACATAGACAAACAGAGTGTCACTAGTATGCCTCTACTAAGACTAGCTTGTTGATCAAAGATGGTTATGTTTCCTAGCCATAGACATGAGTTGTCATTTGATTGACGGGATCACATCATTAGGAGAATGATGTGATTGACTTGACCCATTCCGTTAGCTTAGCACTCGATCGTTTAGTATTCTGCTATTGCTTTCTTCATGACTTATACATGTTCCTATGACTATGAGATTATGCAACTCCCGTTTACCGTAGGAACACTTTGTGTGCTACCAAACGTCACAACGTAACTGGATGATTATAAAGGTGCTCTACAGGTGTCTCCGAAGGTGCTTGTTGGGTTGGCGTATTTCGAGATTAGGATTTGTCACTCCGATTGTCGGAGAGGTATCTCTGGGCCCACTCAGTAATGCACATCACTATAAGCCTTGCAAGCATTGTAACTAATGAGTTAGTTGCGGGATGATGTATTACGAAACGAGTAAAGAGACTTGCCGGTAACGAGATTAAACTAGGTATTGAGATACCGACGATCGAATCTCGGGTAAGTAACATACCGATGACAAAGGGAACAAACGTATGTTGTTATGCGGTTTGACCGATAAAGATCTTCGTAGAATATGTAGGAGCCAATATGAGCATCCAGGTTCCGCTATTGGTTATTGACCGGAGACGTGTCTCGGTCATGTCTACATAGTTCTCGAATCCGTAGGGTCCGCACGCTTAAAGTTTGATGACGGTTATATTATGAGTTTATGTGTTTTGATGTACCGAAGGTAGTTCGGAGTCCCGGATGTGATCATGGACATGACGAGGAGTCTCGAAATGGTCGAGACATAAAGATCGATATATTGGACGACTATGTTCGGACATCGGAAGGGTTCCGGAAGGTTTCAGACATTTACCGGAGAACCGGGGGGTTACCGGAACCCCCCGGGGGGTTTATTGGGCCATGATGGGCCTTAGTGGAGAAGAGGAAGGGAGGCAAGGCAGGCCGCGCGCCCCCTCTTTCCTTCTCTCCCTCTCTCCCTTCCTTCCCCTCTCCTTGTTGGAATAGGAAAAAGGGGAGTCCTACTCCCGGTGGGAGTAGGACTCCTCCCTGGCGCGCCTCCTCCTGGCCGGCCGGCCTCCTCCCCCTGGTCCTTTATATACGGGGGAAGGGGGGCACCTCTAGACACAACAATTGATCTGTTGATTTCTTAGCCGTGTGCGGTGCCCCCTTCCACCATAATCCACCTCGATCATATTGTAGCGGTGCTTAGGCAAAGCCCTGCGTCGGTAGCAACATCATCACCGTCACCACGCCGTCGTGCTGACGGAACTCTCCCTCGAAGCTCGGCTGGATCGGAGCTCGTGGGACGTCATCGAGTTGAATGTGTGCTGAACTCGGAGGTGCCGTGCGTTCGGTACTTGGATCGGTCGGATCGTGAAGACGTACGACTACATCAACCGCGTTGTGCTAACGCTTCCGCTTTCGGTCTACGAGGGTACGTGGACACACTCTCCCCTCTCGTTGCTATGCATCACCATGATCTTGCGTGTGCGTAGGAAATTTTTGAAATTACTGCGTTACCCAACAGTTGCAGCATCACCGTATTCAGGGGGCACATAGTTGTCATCGTCCTCTTCTTCTTTGCTGTCTTCCATCATAACCCCTATTTCTCCGTGCCTGGTCCAAACATTATAGTGTGGCATGAAACCCTTCTCAAGCAGGTGGGTGTGAAGGATTTTCCGGTCAGAGTAAGACTTCGTATTCCCACATATAGGGCATGGACAACATATAAAACCATTCTGCTTGTTTGCCTCAGCCACTTCGAGAAAATTATGCACGCCTTAATGTACTCGGAGGTGCGTCTGTCACCGTATATCCATTGCCGGTTCATCTGCGTGCATTATATATAATTAAGTGTGTAAAAAACTATTACAAAACATCATGAATAGATAAGTGACCAAATTAATAGAAGTTCATCATCACATTAAAACCAAAGTACATACATAGTTCTCACTGAACAACATATAGCTCTCCAGAGCATGTAATTAAACCATACATTGAAACTATGTAAAACATTTCAATGCAACAACAAATGCGATCATAATCGCAACCAAGGTAACAATTGATCCAACGGCATAATGATACCAAACCTCGGTATGAATGACATATTTTCTATACTTTCTAATCTTGAAGCGCATTGCATCCATCTTGATCTTGTGATCATCGACGACATCCGCAACATGCAACTCCAATATCATCTTCTCCTCCTCAATTTTTTTCAATTTTTCCTTCAAGTAATTGTTTTCTTCTTCAACTAAATTTAACCTCTCGACAATAGGGTCGGTTGGAATTTCCGGTTCACATACCTCCTAGATAAAAAAATCTATGTCACGTTGGTCGGCATAATTGTCATAAACAATAAATGAACCAAATAGTTATAAAATATAATATATACCACACCCGAATCATAGACAGGACGAGGGCCGACGGGGGCGGATACCAAAACCATCGCACTATATAATAACAAGCAATAATAAAAGTAAGAAAATTAGACAAGTATCTATCTAAATCATATAAGTAAAAAAAAATTCTTTTAGAAAGAAGATAAGAACAAGAGGCTCACCACGGTTATGCCGGCGACGAGATCGGCGCGGGCGATCGACGGCGGTGAAGACGGGGACGGGACATGACGAACCGCTAAACCTAGACAAATCTTGAGGAAAATGGAGCTTGAAGGTCGAGTTTGGAGAGGAGAAAGCTTAAGTAGTGTTGCTCGGGCATTTCATCGAACACCTCATGTGCATAGGAGGTGAGTTAGAGCACCACAAACCCCTCCCCTCGCCGGCCAGAAAAAAACAGAGCAGTGGAGTGCTCTGCTCGCGGGCGAGGGGTATATATATAGGCACAACATTGGTCCCGGTTCGTGGCTGGAACCGGGACCAAAGGGCCTTTGGTCCCGGTTCCAGCCACGAACCGGGACCAATGGATGCGGGCCAGGAGCGAGGCCCATTGGTCCCGGTTCGTGTCTGGAACCGGGACCAAAGGGTCCAGACGAACCGGGACCAATGCCCCACGAGCCCCGGCCGCCCCCCTGGGCGCACGAACCGGGACGTATGCCCCATGTGTCCCGGTTCCTGACTGAACCGGGACTAATGGGCTGGGCTGGCCTGGACCAAAGCCCTGTTTTCTACTAGTGGACAGATCTCTATCCAGCGGATACAACCACACTGATTTTAATAATTTTAATTAATTATTAAAGCTTTCGTGCGTTATTCTGGCTTTTCAGCAAAAGAAACTAGTAGCAGCAGTAATTTTGGCATGCTGATAGTTTTTTGGTATTTGGAACTTGTGAGCTCTCGGGCGAGTTCCAGGGTTGCGACCAACGCACAAAGGCACAGGCCCGCATTCCCCGCTATTAGGTTGCTACCATTACGCATGTTTCCATCAAATGTAAAAATAAATAAATGATGATAAGACATACTTTCTCCATTCCGCTAGGTACAACCGTTTGAGCGACAAGTAATTACGGGCGGAAGGAGCATGTCTTACCATTTCATATCCAAATTCGATCCATGCACAGGTATATTTTTTTCTTAATAAAAAAGACGCATCAAATATCCATGTTGTGTCTCTCTCTCTCTCTTTCTCTCTGCCTAGATTGTATTTAGATCTGAATTTTGAGAGGTTATTCACACGGGAAAGTCACGATCTTCACAAACATTTAGAGGTCCTACTTTGCTTTCGGGGAGTCAGGCTAAGCCAAGCTGGGCGGAAGGAAAGACATTGGCTTTTGGCCTCATCATCGATCAAGTAGATATATGCCAAATCCTTGTGCTCATATTTCCCATTGCTTGTGATTTTTAATTTCCAAAGAAAAAGATCAACTACTCCCTTTGATCCATATTACTTGTAGCAGCTTCAGCACAACTTTAGTACAAAGTTACTAAAGTTGTGACAAAGTTCTACTGTAACTGCAACAAGCAATATGAATTGAAAGAAGTAGTTATTTTTATTTGACAAGTTGATTTGTCTACTCATTATAAAGATCGGTGCGACTACACAGCGACGTGGCACGCCTCACGTTTTAGCGCTAACACCCACCAAGAAAAAGTGGTAGCTCAGGCGTGCATTGGCAACAGAACATAGGCTTGCACCACATGCATGGAAGGCTCCCCGACCCCTTGCCAAATGGGATACGATAATTTTACAGATTACAACAATACAATAGAGGTAGCTTTCAGACGGTGGCAAAAGGCTGGATAACATCAACGATATTTATAAATTTCCATACATACTTCTTCCTTGGATAAACGTTTCGTCATGTTGGACCAGCTTCGTGACGAATGGTTGGATTATGTGAGCATTTGAATCCTAATTTTACTGAACATTTTGAGTTACATCTCCTTGAAGTTGTCAAGGTTAATGACTCTAAAGGCTCTGTTTAAACGTATAAGATGTGCCTGATGCGAAAAGCAGTAAGATATGACAAGAAACATCACTAATGGTATCATTGGTATGTATCACTCAATGCAAGCAATATCACAGGATCGCTCGCGCAACGCCTTTGGTGAGCTGGCTCATTGTCGAAGCATTGGAATGTTTTTACGAAGCTTCTAGAACCTTGTTAGGAAGCCTCCACCCGGTTTTGGTAAGCTTTCGAAACGTTTTTTTTCTTTCTATTTTTCTATAACCGGTTTTCTTGTTTTCTGACCTTTTTTCTCTGTTTTTGTAATCTCGTTTCATTTTCTTTTCTCATTTTATTTCTTCATTTTCCTTCCTTCTTTATAAATTCATGAATATTTTTAAAACTTTGAATTCACGAACATTTTTCAGAATATGTGAAATTTTCGAAAAATTCAGAAACATATTTTTAAATTCATGAAAATTTTACAAATTTGCAGAGTTTTTTTAAAAATGAACAGTATTTAATCAGAAAATATTTTTAAAAAATTTACTGTTCTTTTCAAAATGTACATAGTGGGACAAAATCTCTACTCCTAATGGACGAGTTGGTTGAATAGTCCCTTCACTTTCGACTGGTTTTTTTTCGTCTCCCTTCCCACCATCCGACCGGTTTACTTTTTCTCCACTATTTTCTTGTAAACAAACACTTTCCTATTGTACAAAAAGAGACAGATCCTAACTTTCCTAACTTATCCAAATCAAGCGATCCATCTCATCAATGCAATTTGCTTTAGGAAACAAATAACTAACTTTAAGGAAAAAATACAATTTACTAATACTCCGCATCATGATGGAATCAGAACTTTCCTAATACTCCTACATCGCAAATCACCACATATTCACTTGACGTGGCTCCCGTTCCATGAATAGGAAATTCCCAGCAGCTTCGATCCCTTTCACACACGACCGACACAGGCGGATACCACCATGGCGCCGCTGCCCATCGCCGCCATGCCACACATGAGGGGGCTCTGCCAGTCGGACCTGGCCGCCTCGCTCCCTCGCGCCCGTGTGCCGGGGAGCGACACCGCGCAACGCAGACCGCTGGCCGCCGCGTGCGCCGGGCACGTCTCAGCCGAGAGCAGAGGTATCGGGGCCGGGGGCTACCGCGCGCACTGTGCGCTAGCCGTGCCTCCAGTGGGTCGGTGCAGCCAAGGTCGCCGTCTCGTCGGGGGCAACGTGTGGGTGCGGGCGTCACGGGTCGCCGTCGTCGTGGACGGTGAGCGTGCCGAGGCTGCCGCTTGCGCGTGCAGGCCGGGCGTCGAGCCGCATCGACGTCGTTGAGGTCGCCGACAGCGGCAGGTGCTAGGGGCCTCCTCCGCCGCGTGATGCGGCTGTGCTGCGGAGAGCCGGGCCGAGGGCCACTCGTAGGAGCAGCGCGTCGTGGCTGTGGTCTCCACCACGACGGGAGGACTGGTGCTACTGCATGCCTCTTCCACGAGGATATTATTGCTGTAGTGATGGTGAGCGGCACCGGCCGGTAGTACCAGCCCCAATGATGGATGGACCTGGAGAGACATTGAAGCCGTGGGCACATAGTACAATCAGCTGATGAACTCTCCACGGAGCTCATAAGAGTAAAAAAGCTCTCCCTCTCCTGCCGGCTTGCATCTCAATTATTTATTTTTTCTGCTCGCTGTTCTACATATCAATGCATTCACACGGTGATACAAACTTGATTCAAGTGCTTGCATACAAGTAGAATTGCTATTTTTTGTGCCAAAAATTGTTTTGTTATCCTGAACTTTTGTCTGCTTGTTTCCACTGTGATGCAGACAGAAATGATATATTATCGGGTAAATTACGCATTAGCTGAGAGCGATATGAATGTATATTGCAAATAAAAAAAACTATTTTCTTTGGTTGTACTACTCTTGTTTATGTATGCTAAATTACAAGCGGCCAATGAGCGTGGAGATATAATGATCAGTGATACAAGTGGTGGTGATAGGGAGGCTTTTGTTTCAGCTTGTTTATTTTCGTTTTTGATACATGGATACTGGATTCATAGCTCTCCTGGGCAATCAGTACATGGCCATAAGTCTGATCGATGTGATGGGCAATCAGTACACGGCCATAAGTCTGATCGATGTGGTGGGGATGGTCTCTGATGTTGGATAATATCTATTTTCTCTTCTTGATTGTAGGTCAGTCTCATAGAACTTATATGCCTATGCTTTGGTTAATGCATACTCACTACGGGTATGGTCTATTATTGATGTTCATACACAGAATTGGTTTTGCCAAATTATGTTCGATTAACATGTAGTTATAATAATAGAAAGCTTTTGCAAAATTCTGCATGATGTCGTATTAAGCTTGATGGAACTAACCTCCCAAAAATGGCAATCTCTATTGGTGTTTTTTTATCTCTGTTGATAAGTTTTGATCTCAGGTTGCACGTAAAGTTCTTGACCCATATCCTAAATACCACATATAATCTTTGATTGTTACTTGAATACATATGCTGTTGAATCTGTCTCCTTTGGATCTCCAAATGATTTGCAATGTTGGATACCATAAAATAGATTGAGCAGCCATCACACATTAGACTAATAATATATGGCATGTTACCTGGCCGTTCTCTTTATACACAATAGTATAGTTATATATACCAACTGTAGAAAAATATTCATTTGCCACTGAAACTTATATTTGTTTTCTATTTCGGAAATTAAGAGCATCTACAATCGGACCCCTCAAACATCCCATTTGAGAGTCCGGTCATTGTCCTGGACAGAAAAGAGAAGAAAAAAGGCCACCCAATCACAATCCCTACTTTGTCTGGGCATGTCCAGTCAGTCCACAAATCCCCGTATCCAACCCATATGTGAGGAGCATATAAGGATGTCCAAGCTGTTCGGGCATGTTCTCCAAGGAGCACCCAAGTAATAGGCTAGCTCTTTTGTTTGCATCATTATCATTAGCTAATTAATTCTCTTTATTTCAGTAAATGTAGAACAACAAATAGTCTATGAGCTTCTGAATCAAAAAAGTTTTTTGAGTAGGACCTTATGCTCTTTTAACTGAACTGGGAGCACTGACAGTTATTTGCAAAGTAATTGCCTCCTATGAGTGTTTGGTAGTGCTTTGTGCTCCAATTTCAGTTGCATTGCTTCTGATGTATGAATGAACTATTTTCCTCATTTGGTAATTAACGCAACCGATGTATTTCTTCATGAGAACAGATATTTTTGTAGTGTACAGTACAATTGTTTTTGTTAGTTACCCTCCCTATAAACCTATTGTACTCATTTATCAAGTTTGCATTGTTAATATATCCAGAATTAGTTGTGACTGCAAAGTGCAGAAGAAAAATCAATTGCTACAAGCAAAAGTATTATTTTGGAACATTTGTATAGATGTTGTATAGTAGTGACCAGCACCAATACTTTAGAACATTGTGTCCATTATTTCCCTTCTGCTCGAAATAAAGCGAAACCAGTTTGATACTAAATATGTTTTTCATCTTGCCAAGGTTAAGTTTGCACCTGGGAAAAATAAAACTAATCATGTGCAAGGTGGCAAACAGAGATGGGGAAGCAGGAGGAAGATGCTGGTGTTTGTCCGACGCAATCTGAAAGCATGTTCAAAATCAATGAAAATAGAACAAAATTACTATCATTCTCTCAAACCTTACACTGAACTTGCTACTAAAGAAGGTATGCATGATGCATATCAAGTAAGTCCTGTCCGCAATTGTTTTATCTTCCACAATTGTTTCTTGTGTCACTACTGTTAAAGTTCAGAATGTCCAAAACAAGATAACATTTACCGATGCTGCTAAATGACTGGTTCAAAATAAATAGATCAGCAGTTTTCCAGTTTTATCAGTTTCACATGGATGTATCCCTTGTTGTAGGCAGCCAACCCACTGCAAGGTGTGTGCCCTCGAGCAATTCTTACTCTGTATTGGTAACAATAACTAGAATTGGCTTCTTTTGCTTTACAATTAGTAGTATTGAAGATTACTTCCTTGCTGTTTCACCACTAAAATTAAGGTGATTTCAAATGAATTTAGAGTTCCAAAGTTTGAGATTCTAGCAGGGAAAAATGCTTTGGTAACCGAAGATAAACAGTCTGGACTTTACTATTGTTTGGTCTATTGGAATCCGAGACTTGAGCATGAACCCATGATCATATTGGTTTCCTTTGAAAGAACATGAGATATCTTGTTTATTATGATTCACTCATAGAAGCATGCTTCGTTTATTTTTTTTGCGTCATCTGCCTCACGAGCCGTCCGATCGGTCGTGATCGTGCGGCGCTTGGTTTGTCTCGCGCCACCGTCCTCCTTGCTGGCAAAAAGGTCTCACCTAGACGCTCGGTTACATCACACATTTCTCTCGCGAGTAAAAAAATCCTACAGCTTCCTAGATCTGGCGGCACAGCCTGACGCGACAAACTTCGCGGCTGTAAGCTTCCGCAGCCGCGAAGCCAAGGCTGCGACGGGGAGCGGAGACGTGCGCATCCATGTCTTAGAGAATCGACGGGACGCTCCGCCGCGCAGGTACTCATCTCACCTCCACATGATTCGACGACATTGACGTGTGTGGCAATGTTGCGGTGCATGCTTCAACGGCCGCATCGACGCTTTGACGGCCATGATGACAAGGCGTGCTTTGATGGCATTGATGGACGCTGCAATGCTGTGACATGTGCTTCAACGAACACGACGATGAGACATGTTACGACGACGGCATCGTTGACAACAAACGCGATGTTGTGAGGCATGCTTTCACGATGATGCTTTGACTGGCCACGACAACAAGGTGTGCTTCGAAGACAGTTGATGATGCATGCTTCGACGGCAGATGCCCGTCCGCTGTTCTGTGAAGGCTTGTTTGAAGGCGTATTTTTGTGCTAGAATGGTGACGGACGTGCTGGACGCTTGCTGGTGCGGGCCGAGTGGAAGAGTGTGTGATGTGAGAGGAAGGATACGGGGTGTTGCCTGTTGCGTGAGTAGGATGGGAAGATGGAGATAATCAAAGGGTCACGCACGGCTGTATCGGACGGTTGTACATGCGGTTGATCTTTTTCTAAGATTAACCAGCTGATTTGTACCAGATAATAGAAGAAAATGATTCCAAATCACAACATTTCATTCGTTCATATGGAATTACAACAAGTTCTCACTGATATACATGGATCCTGCTTTCATCGTAGCAACAGAGCATATCCACAACTAAAGATTATAGCACAAAAATTGCTGAAAGATCAAATGCCTGATTGAACCTTTGAATAATTAGCTACTGTATAAGGATCTCCTGCATAACTGCACTTTGCATTAGCTCTAGGCACGCCTTATTTGACCAGTCCAAGGACAGTGAGCGGGAGGGGCAGTCGTCGACCAGCGCGCGCACGTTGCGCAAGAGGCGACGGGGAGCTGGCGGAGACTACGAGTGGTGAGTGTTGATGGCGACCTCGAGCGGTCGGCACCAACGGCGAGAAGGCAATCACCGCGACGGGCGCCCATTTGATGTCCGGACGTCCGAACACGCCCGGACGTCTGAGCGAGAAATGTACGTATGAGAGAGAAATGAGTTTTGACCTTCAAGACGACCTTAACCATTTGTTTAATTTCTTCATGCATCGTAGCCCGTAGCAACGCACGGGCATTCTACTCGTAAAAGGAATAAAAGCATAGATCATGGACCTAGTGATCCCATGTGTGCGATAATGAGCCGACCCACTCCATCGGACTAGCGATATGACATTTTGAAAAAGGAGTAATTTTCTGTGGGCGCTTGATATGTACTCCCTCCGTCTGAAATTATTTGTCCAAAAGTAATTTGGGACAGAGGGAGTATTAGCTTTGTGAAAAACTGGAGTGAGCCAATCTAGGGCGTAGGTAACGTTGACGTCGAATCGAGAGCAGATTCGGCTTCAGCTAACTGAAAGGGGCGAGTATGTCTCACCTCTAGCGAGAAGAAGAACACATCGCCTCAAGGCAGCATGAAATGGGCAGGCCCAGTTAACATAGCACCAATTTTCTTAGGTTTTCTGGTTATTATTGTTGGTTTTCCCCTTTTTTTCGTTTATATTTTCAAAAATATCAATACATATATTTCAAAAAAACTTAATATACTTATTTTTTTTCTAAATGTTCACCAAGAAACTGAAACACAGTGTAATTTATTTGTCACTGTAATTAAAAGAATGTAGAAAGAATTTAAAAATATTTGTAACAAAAAAAAAGTTCACATGTTTCAGAAATGTACAAGGCATTTTGAAAAAGTTGTAATTGTAAAAAATTCATACAGTACAAGAATATGTACCTTGATATAAAAATGTTAATTATGTATTTATTAAAAATATACATGTATAAATACTTTAATATCTATAAAATATACAGTATGTATCAGAAGAAATAGACATTAAACATATTTTTTTAAAGAAAATCATATACCTAAAAATGTTAAACATATATATGTGTATAAATATATAATGTGTATGAAAAAAAAATCAAAACATTCGTTTTAAAACAAGGTAATCATGCATTTTAAAAATATTAAATGTGTTTTAAAATTATTTTTGTTGTATACAAAAATATACAACATGTATGAAAAAATAGACATGCGTTCGGAAAACAAAAAAAATGAAAACCAAGAAAGTAACGATGAGAATAGAAAGAAAAGAAAACCACTTTAAAACAGTGAAAACCCCGATTAAAAAAAAACTCACGCGGTGGCCGCGCTATAGGTGAGAAATATAAAAAAAAGCCGAAAAGAAAATTTTACACGGATTTAATGTAAGATTTCATGGAATCGTAGACTTCGAAGTCTGAATAGAATAAGTCTTGCGACTTAGCAAGACTGTTTGTGAATTGGAAGTGGCTACAAGAGATGTTGAGCATAAAAAAACCGAGCCTGATCAGAGTTGAGCACTGAACTTTCAAGCCAAAAAAAGGGGCAACATAAAAAAATAGGAGAAGTATACACAGAAGGCGGGAGTGAGCAAGAGAGCTACCAATATCAAGTGCCTTAATATGATTTTTAAGCGTGCGAGCAGAAGCGCATATCTAGAATCCACGATAAAATTTCTGTGAGCTGCTCTGATGTTGGGTTATTATCAAGGAATCATCTGCTTGCTGTTGGAAGACCTGAACGCCCCACGAGATCCTTCCATTTGCCATGGTCAGCAGCACACACTGTCATGACCAGCGATATCAATTGAGGGCGAAAGCCGGAGAGGGGAGGAGCAGAGCATGATCACAACAACACATGGACAGTTCGCTACAAACATCATCTTGCAGATTTGTAGACACAGCCACACTCACCATCTTCTCCTTCCTCGCATCGACACCGGAACACAGACAGCGCCATTATTGCCGAGAACACACACACGGGTGACGGGTGGTATTTACAGAACAGGGCGCTCGATCGAACTGCCAGTACTCCATAGTACTGCTGTCTACAGTAGTACCGATATACGTACAGGGGACACCGGACACGGGAGCGGCGGCGGCGGCATCAGGCGCTGGCCTTGTTGGCCTCCCTGGCGCGGATGCGGATCGATTTGGGCTGCTTCGGCTTCGGCTTCGCCGGCGGCGGCCCCGCCTTCTTCGCCCTCTTCGGCCGCGCCGGGGCGGGGGCCGGGGCCGCCTTCTTGGTGGTGGCCGTCCTCTTCTTGGACTTGGGCGCCGCCGCCTGCAGGGCCGCCTTCTCCTCGGCGGGGGCGAGGCGGAAGGAGGCCTTGACCCGGACGAGCCGGCCCTTGGTCGCGAAGCTCCGGAGCTGCGCGGCCAGCACCTTGCGGTAGTTGCCCGGCAGCGCCTCCCCGTGCCGCTCCCCCACGCGCTTCGCGATCGCGTACGCGCTCGCCCCCGCCTTGCCCTCGCCCGCCGCCATGATCGCCTCCTTGATCATCTGCACAAAAGGATCATTTCAGAACCCAACACGAACTGAAATCGCGTGCCTCGATCACGCCGGCCCGGAGCGCTCACCTCAAAGTATGGCGGGTGGTGCGGCCCCGCCGACCGGGGCTTCCTGCTCCTCGGCTTCTTCTCCTTCCCCTGCTCCCCCTCCGCCTTCTTCGCCTCGTTCCCTTCCTCCGCCTTCTTCGCCTCACCGCCGGCGACCTCCATCTCCTCCCCGCCCGCACCCGCCTCCTTCACCTCTTCAACCTTCTCCGGCATAGCAACCGCCTCCGCCTTTTCGCCGGCTCCGACAATCGCCGCAGCAGCAACCTCCTCCGTCACGGTCGCCATCGAAGAAAGCAGAGCACCTCCCCTCTTTTTTCTTGGAGAAAAGCAGAGCACCTTCTAGTGAGTGGTGACTGGTGGAGCGGAACTCAAAGCTGTGGCGAGGTGCGGGTCTGAGGCCCGCGCTTTATACCGGCGGGCGGGGCGCTGCCATTGGCCGGCCAGCCGCGCGGCCGGATCGCGATCCGTGGGGCGCGAGATCGCGGGCGTACGCGTGCGATCGCCGCGGGACGCGTGTGTTTCTTCTCGGGTGTTCGCCGCCGGGCGTGTGCTTCTGAGTTTTCCGGTGGGTTTGGTGCATGTGCGTGCGTGTGCCACCGTTCGTTTGTTGTGCGTGTGCAGGATCGTGCCACCCATCTCGGCTCGTTCGACTTGGTGATGGCTGACACGTCCCACTTCGTTGTAATGAAGCGTTGTTTGACACAGGGCAGCTATGAGGCGGCTAGGGTTCCTCACCTACTTGTGTTTGCCCCCTCTCTCTTTTTTTTTCTTTTTTTTTTTGCGAGGTGTGTTTGCCTTCTCTCACTCTGATGTTCGAGGAAGTCACTTTTTCGCTGATTTTCCCTTGTTGTGATTTGAGAGAATCGGTGGAAAGTTTAGCGTTCTGCTTTTCAGGAGAAAGCTCGATGTTGACGTGACAACCTTGAATGGAGCGGTGACGCGTATAAGCGATAGGTGGCGTCCTCGGTCGTGCGGATGGTGAGACGGCAACATTTGCGGCTTGTGCTGTGTGAGATGCCTTGTTGAACCCTGATGTGTGTTTTTGAAGCAAGTGTGTTCCCTCACCCTTTCGTTCTCTTCTTCCAGACGGATCCAGTCGCCGAGGACATTCGGTCGGTGGTGTTTGCTCTCGATCAGGAAAAAACTTTGCTCTTCTGGTCCAACCTTAATGGGGGCGGCGATATTGGGCTTCGCCAAGGTCCCTCCTTCACATTCCTATCCCTCGCTCCCGGGTGAAAGCTCATTATCCTTCTCGGATTGGAAGCTGTAGCATTGAGGGTGTTGTACCCTCTTTACAGGCATCACCTTGGGCAATGTAGGGTCGTGTGCAGCTAGTGCTATGGCTGGTGGGCACGTGTCGGCATCCTGTTTTGAGTTGTGACATCTGTGTTGAGGTTTTGGCGAGTCTAACGTGTTATGCCTAGGTGTCTATTGCACGATTCTATTCGATGGAGGGTCGATGCCCTCATTCCTGGGAAAGGGAAGATAGGGTCCCCCTTCACGACGGCAACACGTGCCAAATGTGCGAATAACTTGGGGCGCACTTGGGTTCACGCTCGATGTTTGTTGCTTGGCCCGCCTCTTTGCATCTTGTTGTTTGGTGACTACATTATGAAGCTTTCTCCTTTCAGTTTGGTTGTTCGTGGGCACCGCCATTGTAGCTGTTGAGGTGTGCTCATCATGGCGAGATGGTTGTCCACGGGTTATTCTGCCTTGGCAGTCTTGAGGCCAGCGCCTCTCCTAGTTAAAGGGTGAGTGCCTCGTTCATCCAATTGGCATCCTTCGAGTCAGGCAAGGGGGTAGAGTGCCTCTTCGACGAGGGAGGAGGGTCTTGTGTCTTCTCGGCTTCTTGAAGGAGACGATAGTGGGATCGCCATCAAGCTGTGTTTGGTTCTGCCTTTGTGCCTCATCATGGATGGCACTTCTTCTTCAAGAAGTTTTTTTTTGTGCTTGATGTGTGTGGTGCATTGTAAGTTGCATCCATATGCTGAATAGAAATTTTGTTAGACATGCAACAGCTACATGCACATATATCGCTCATTTCCCACACGAAATAGGAGTCACGCACCACCTTTTTTTAAAGATCTAGCACTACAGGCTTGCAATTATATCAAGTACGGAGAATGGAGCAAAACAGCCGCTGTGATCAAATGATCATGGGTTGGAGGTTACAAGAGAAAAAAAAGATAAAAAAACAGGAGTGTGGACTGCAGACCCAACAAGTTGAAGAAACAAACTTCAGCCATGATCACCTAGTGGTGTTTGCAGGCACTTAGCACTAGCTAACCTCCATGAATCCATGTCACGCCTGATAACCGCCATGATCGGACTCACCAATGAGCAAGAGTGCATGCACATGCGCTGGTTCCTTTCCTGTCAAATTTTCCACAACACGATGGACATCATGGACTAAACCCTCTTTCTGTCGTCAGCAGAACCCTTTGCAGTGATCATCTGAACCTGATCCGTTGATCTGCGATAGTGGTGCCAGCCCACAGGGTCGAGCACCATGCAACCATGATTTTGGAATGCTCTTCGCCGGGCATTCCCGGAAGATGTGCATTGAGCATTCTAGGTTCTACATGCACATCTGGCAAATCCCAATACATTCTTTGTAGTCTATCATTGTGCCATAATCTGTCCTGTAATAGCAGCCAAACGATGAACTTGACCTTGCCAGGGGCCCAGACCTACCAAATCATTTGCTTGAAGTTTGTTTGCACGATTCTATTGAATTGCAAATTGTACGCAGACTTGGTTGAGTAATTGCTAGACGTCTCTAAGTTCCACTTGATGTCGTCGGGATCATCATTTTGTAGCATGATATTGGCTTCAGAAAGGGCTCTCCACGGCACGAGGAACTTGACGACCAGATATGCAGCATTGCCGCGTCGCAGGTCTTCGATCCAGGTGTTGTTGTGCAGAGCAACAGCGACCGTCCTATTCTTCCGCTTTGAGCGTTTGTAGAGCTGGGGAAGAGCTGTGCGAGCGTCAGACTCTGAAGCCATGGACAGTGTCAGAAGGAGGCAGTACGACCATTGTTAACTGTAACCGTTGTCGCTCACACGGAGAAGTCTCTTTGGTTCACGCAGAACAGTTGGGGCGAACATTGGAATCGCGTTGAGGACACGTCGTACCAAGACTCTCCGGCTGGCAATTGACATATGCTTTCCTTTCCACCCTGCCAGCCATGCTCTGATGCAATCCAAGATGAATTATAGGTGAACCATGCGAGGCCTGGTGATGACTGGCAGCCCTAGGTATTTGATCGAGAAGCTTACTGTTTGACCACTGAAATTGTGAAGCACCTGAGCTAGATCAATGCCATCACATCTAATAGACGATGTAGAAGACTTGCTCAGGTAGACCCTTAGTCCAGTTGGATTGCCGAAGATGTGTATGATCTGAAGCAGTGTGTCAATCTCTTCTTTGTTTGGGTTTTCAACTCTAGGAGTTAGCGCGTTCGGCTCAGCTCCACCCGTTGAGTTGGAGGAATCAGTTGCTGGAGGGCTGCTGAACAGGCCCTAACTTACGACGAACGGGACGACGATCTCCAACGCGGTGGTGGAGAATCGGTCATACTTCCTACAATTCTACTGACTTCATTGATTCACTCCCATAGGTACAAAGTGGGGTATGTTACAGACGTCACGTCGATGACTACATGCTCCAAGGTCGGAGGCACCGCAAGTTCTTCTCGTGAGGAAGCACTTGGGGCATTGTTCCCAAGGGCCAAGATCTGGCATGCATAAGGTGTACAAATTAACGGGTGGATGCCTTGAGTGTTCCCTGAGTGGGGCGTCGTCGCGTCTTGAAACCTCGTCAACATTTTAATTTCATCCATCATGAAAGGTCAGATAGCTTGTGCAGAATACTCAATAACTATCTCATTTCCTCCTGGATAGGTATTTCTCTAACCAATTTGCTAGCCTCTTGTTATACATGTCCTCTATAAGTTGAAATTTCCCAGCTTCCATTATTTCTTACATCATAGGTAGACCAATATACTTCTCAAATGTGTTGTGGTTGACATTAACTATACTCTTAGTTTTTTCATGATCTTCATTCGAGCACACTTTTCCGAATAAAATTGAGCACTTGTTTGGATTAGTGAGATGACCCGTAACCAACTTATATAAATTCTCACAACCCCAGTTGTTCCATATTAGCCCAAAAAAAGGTTGTCATCAGTAAACATGAAATACGATATGTTGGTATACTCAGATGCTGATTTTTAGTTCATGGATTTCCTCCAAATAGGCCGCCCAATTTAGAATCCTTGCAAGCCCATTTGTAACAAACATAACCATATGCTTTTTTCACGTCATGGATGGTGGTCTAATATTCGAACAGGATCTACCCCATCTTAGGTTGCCTTATTTATTTTGAAGTAAAATGGTATTATTTTTTCAATTTTTGAATATGTTGGCCATGTGCATTGTGTTATGTAGAGGCCGAACATTCGCTTATTGATATTGTATCACCTCAATCTAACGGCAGAATGAAAATGTCATTTATAAATAAAACAAAAACATGTAAGGGAAAATGCATCACTCCCTGATGAAAGACCTATGTTTGGAGGGATGTTTGTTTAATTTGCATTCGTGATCATCATTGAGCACTTTGTGAAGCTTGTGATTGTCGAAGTATAATGCCGAAAACATCTAAATATTGGGATCTTGCCTGAACAATCGCATCTTATCGGCGTGAACATTAACTTTCTCGGCAACCTCGAGTACACGGTGGACTAGATGTGTTGTTTCATCCTGAAGCTGGCAAAGTGCAAGTTGGCACTTTCAATAGATATACCCTTACGCATCGACACTTTTAGACCGCCTCGACACTTTAAGCCCGTGATGTCTTGGATCCACTTATCCCGCCAACCAATATTTTTTTTGCACATCCTCAGAATTAGGCCTTGCTTGAACCGGTCAAACACCATGCTATATATACCTCTCCAAACAAAGGATACATCCCCATGAACATTCTCTCTATAATGTTTTCATTTGGGTAATATTTTTCATTCATCGATTTTCCCCACAAATAATCATGCTTTTGGATCAAGCTCCACCCGTGATAGTCCAAAAGAGCTTGGTTAAACAACGCAATATCACGAAACCCAATAAGCCTCTCCCCTTTGAGTTTGTAAGATCATGCGGTTCAATGCACCCTTCTTTTTGATTGATGTTCTCCCGAAGATAATCTCCTAATCGTTTAGTCATCATGAAATCTGGTTGCCATTTTAAGTATCCCCATCGTGTAAGTTGGGATAGCTTGCGCCACCGACTTGATAAGAATTTCCTTTCCTACAACTGATGGACATTTTTCTGACAAACCGCCATCATCTTGTTAAATATTACTTTATAAGTTGACATTTGGCAACTTTCTTTCTTCCTTCCAGCATAGACACTAATAGTGATAGGTAGAGCAAGATACTTCTCCTCAAAGATGGTGTGCCTGATGTCAGGAATATTATTAAACTTTTTATGATCTTCATCGTGTCACATAAAGGTTGGATTGATAAGTTGGACCTTGCATGTAGCCAATTCATATAGACCCAAAGCAAATTTTACAATTGCGGCTTGTTCTATATTAGTTTTGAAAAAACACATTGTCATCAACAAACAATAAATGTGATATACTGGATGCTCTCCTATTGATTTTCAAATCATGGACTTTTTCCAAATAGACCAGCCAATCAGGTGCCTTGCAAAGCCCATTCGCAAGAAACAGAACATATATGGGGGCAATGCCCCCCCCCCCCCCCCCCCCCCGCGCCCGCAACAAACATGAACATAAATGGTACAAAGGCCCCTCCCTTGTCAAAGTGGAACAGTACACACAAGTGGCAGTGATGGTTGTAGGCCCAAGATTCAAGGCACCATCATGTTCAACTTCTCTCGATGGAAGCTCGGGGCGTCGCTCTCATAGCGAAAGTCGCCATTTACAAGGTCTGCCTCTTGACGGGAGGATGCCGCGAGTGGAACGTCATGTCGAAGGTATTTCCTCAAACGTGTCATAGCTAAAAAGCTAAAGTGACACATCAATTAAAGAAGAGAGATGAGAGTTGTATATTAGAGCAAGTACAAGGATGCCGTAGGCGGGCTTAAGCCTTTAGATATTATATTTTTATGAGTTGGAGGAGAGAGAAGGGAAGCGGGCTATTAATAGCCAACTGCAGCACGCGTTTCTAGACATGTTGTGAGAGAGTGAGATGAGTCATGTATCAAAAAAGTAGTACTATATTCATCCTAGTTTGTTGGTCCCCTTCATATTTTGTGCCAAAATTTGACCGATAACTAACAAAATATTAATACATGTCACCTAAAATTATGGATTCGTATTTGAACATAGTTTCTACTGATATTATTTTCTGTGACATGCATTAATATTTTGTTAGTTAAATTTAAGGTCAAAATTTAGCACAAATACTAAATGGGTCAATAAATCAGGACGGAGGGAATACATATTTATATGCAACTATTGTACTTGTCGGCTATAAGTTTGGCTATAGATGATGTGGCAAGATCATATAGCCAACATCTGTCTATACTATTAACCATGCTCTTAGTGAACATACGGCTCTTAGATCCAGTGTGGCTTCTCTCCCCATGTTTCTGTCATTTACTTCTCTCCGTAAGTAGGCCACAACATTATGACGCACACCTGATGTCTGACCAGTTAAATACAACACCACTGGATACAATACCTAAGAGACAATGCATTGGGGTAGTTGTCTCTATACCCCGAGAGACCGAGCCGGCAAATTTTAAGATTGATGAAGTCACCCATATGCTACTCCTAGTTCACGGGCGCGCCATACCACACAAAGAATAGAGGCGGGTGGGGGCTAAAATAAATTTAGAAAAAATACAAGCACTAGTGCCAAATTTTATAACTTAAACACAGGTGGATAGATCTCATCACAAGGAAACTATCCGACTAACTTATAAAATTACGGATTTGCTAATTCACATCTAGATGGGAATTAGTTATTGTCACATCTAAGTTGTCCACCACATGATTTTTTTATCAAGATTCGTGTGTTGCATGTGTCCCTGTTTCGACGTGCTTGCTGGGCTTTTTCGTTTTTGTTTTCCTGTTTGTTGGGCTTCAGGATTTTCACATGTATCTTACTCAAAAAAAAAAGTTTGTTTCTTTTTCCTTTTTTTCTCTTTTTTAGAGGATTGGAGATGGAGGGTGAATACACATACATACATAACAAAACTACACCGTGAAGGTTTTTCATTTTTCACATTTTTTTTAACATCAGTACAGACGCAAGCGCTCATACATACGCGCATACACTCACCCCTATGAACGCACACACGCACACCCTACCCCTATGAGCACCTCCGAAAGACCGAGCCGGCATGTCATCTTGAAATATACGAAGTCACCGTTGGTGCCTCGTCGTCGACGGAAACGTCTCTCCCACTGAAAGCGCATCGCCGGAAATCCTGAAATAAATCCAGGAATAATGCGAGCACCAGGACTTGAACCCTGGTGGGCTGGGGATACCACTGCCCCTCTAACCATCCAACCACAGGTTAGTTCGTATTTTTCACAGTTTTTTGGGAGGTCCCCGATCAACGTGCGTCCGACAACTGTTTTTCTACAGTACTGGTTCGCTACAGTTTTACCCTCCCGCAGGGCGGCGTCGCTTTCTTCGACCGGCACCGGCCGATCGACTTCAGTGGTTTCCCTCGCCGTCAAGCACCTCTGCCAATTCCCTAGCGCAACCACTGTTCTACGTCCCAATGCGCGCCCTTCAGGAAAACTCATCAACCAATCCAAGCTCTGTCTGATTTCTCATTCAGTTGACCTTTTTTGATGTTCTACTTTAATTCGTGTAGAGGCCTCGCACTGTTCTGCTACTTTGGTTCAAATCAGCCTATTTCAAGTGCGGCTGTACAAAAAAATAGACTCCCCTTTTTTGCATAATACTGTAGTTGTTTGTGTTAATGCCTGGGAAGAGAAATCAAGCCGATTGTGTTTTCATTGAAAATTCATTCCTTGTAGAGAGGTATATACATTGATGCCATGTAAGTCTGTTTGGTGGAATCTAATGTAAGCATTGTATAAGATTTCACTTCTGCCCCATCATAATGCCCTGCTAGACAATCTTGATAACACCAAAGTTCTTTGGCTTCGACGCATACATTGACTACGATGATGTCGTGGTGTGTGGCCTTTTTTTGGTGGTGTCTTGTGTTCGGCTGATTCCAGTTTTGTTTGCTTGGTTCCTGTAGCAATGAAAACTTCTAATTTATTCCCCTAATAAAATAACCTCTACTGCAGGATTTTATGTAGGGAATGCTAGACTGATTCTAGCTGACGACTGCTCTAGGGATCTTTGAGGTCTTCACCAGAGCGACAACAATGACTGTTAAAGAAGCTAGCCAAATGAGGGCACCCTTGCTCCTTTGCCAATTCTCCTGTGCTATTCACATCACTCACTGTCAACTGGTATGGTCTCCAACTAGGCATCACAACAACACGTCCAATTTTCTATCCTTTGATGCCCCTTTCTGTTTTTCTTTACGATATATCTTTTGGTTTTTTAGGTACAAAGATTAAATTCTGATTGGGTTTCCTTTAAAGAAATCTGATTGACATATATTGTCCGATGATAGTCTTCAGTTAAGTGAATCAAGGCAGAATAGAGTACTTTTCGGGATACCCATAACATATATTTAACTGTTGTTGTTTTCCTAAGTGTAAGCCTTAGTTAACCACAATGGTATGCTGCTTTCCCCCCTTTTTGTTAGCATTTCCCATTTTCATCAATCAGATAAATAAATAGGATGTTCTTGCTAACATTTCGGGGATACCAAGTTTTACAGTGGTTGGCCTTTTTGTCATCTGTTCTTTGAGGTTGATCTAACGGTGATAATATAGTTAGTACTAGTTAGTACTACTTCGTAAGTACTCCAAAGTACTAATATCGGTGGGGTCGGTACTCAAATTTGTGCGGGCCCTTCTCTTAATCCAAGGGTAAATTAGTCCATTTTTTTTTCCCAAAACCGCCCCTCACGTCGCCCAATCCAGAACCGCCGCCGCCGTCTCCTCTTGCATTGCCCCTCTTATCGTCTTCCATTGTCACATCCGCCGGCCTCTCCTCTTCCATTGTCACACCGCCAGCGATCCCTTCCACATCCACCCCCTCTTCCATCCAAGTCAAAAACTCGATGGAGTAATAGCTTGTGCAGATCGCCGGCAGCGAGAAGTACAACTTTGCCGCGCAGATGGAGGAGGAGATCCTGCAGATCGCCGGCGGCGATGAGATGAAGTTACGCAGGCTCAGGGAGATCGTCTCATGGTTTCAGTACCCGAGGCAGTTAGCGGCCGCACAACAGAGGATGCATCCATATATGTTAAAGAGAGAGAGAGGGCTGCAGTCTCCACATCACCGGAGCGGTTCCACATCGAATACCTCCTCTGGGCCATGGAGCAGTCAGATCCCCCAAGGGAGGGGACGAGGATTCGGTGGTGGAACTATCGCTCCAGGATCGAGAAACCGGAGGAGCGACAACCGAGCATCTATATGGTTCCGCTTGAGATCTTGCCATGGGACCCTGTGCCGGAGGAGCCTTCGTCGAGCAACCGCAGGAGGAGGAAGAGATATGTGGAGACGTCGCTTCCCCGCCGCTCTCCACGGTTCCCTCGCCGTTCCACTCGTCTCATGGGGCGGTGGTCTGCGGCCGAGGAGTAGTAAAGGTATGAGCAAGCTTCCCCACTTCTAATCTTCCTACTGCTTGTGCTTAAAGTCGTGGTGGTAGTGATCATAATAATTCAGAGAGGGAATGCTAGATGGCATTTTAATCTCAATAAATTGCATGAAGATTTGAGTACATGATTTTGGGGGCTGGATTATGATGTATATGAACCCTAGGCAGAATATGAACCCTAGGCTAAATTTGTACTGTTGTAGTGGTAGAATTTGATGTTGAACTGCACTTCTACTCCAATCCACAGCCTCTGGATGGCAGCGTAATTACTTGCAAAGAATAAATTATGTGTGTGTATTCCGAGTTCAGTAGACAGTGCTACACTCTGGGTACACACTGAGAAATTTGAAAACTGCAAGTTCAGTAGACAGTTGAAGATTCTGAAATATTTCAGTACTGAAATTTCAGTACAGACCGGTTCACACTGAAATATTTGAGTAGTGCAATTTCAGTACGCACGGGTAGACACTGAAATATTTCAGTACTGCAAGTTCAGTACACAATTGTACATTCTGAAATATTTCAGTAGTGCAGTTTCAGTACACGCACGTAGCGACTGAAATATTTCACTAGTGCAGTTTCAGTACACGCACGTAGCCACTGAATTATTTCAGTAGTGCACTTTCAGTAGAGACATGTAGACACTGAAATATTTCAGTAGTGCCCTATCGGTGATCTCCCATTAAAATATTTAGGGCTTCCTAATGATTAAAAAACTAGACATAAGAACTGAAATAATTTTAGTAGGGATGTTGGCTTACTCATGTTGCCGTGTTGTACAGCCTTTTCCTTCACTTCCTGTAAGTGCTTCTTGCATGTGCTATAGCCTACATTCTGTTTACTCTCATCACAGCAGTGATTTTGCATCTTGCAAAGGTCTTATTAATTCAACATTGACTTCTATGAACTTTGTATTCAAATTGGTATCCTACAGTTGTTGTGACAGAGTTCCTTGTCATCTTCAAATTACCATACTGTCATTTTTCCAATACCAAATGTACTCAATCTGAAATTTTCAATTACTTATATGCTACAGGTGGAAGCATGGATAGGTTGCTGAAGATGCTGGGCCTCACAATAAAAGTCCCTTGCTCAACCTCAAACTCAGAAATTGTTTTGCATTTCTAGTTGTGTCCGTATTTCATGTGACGTATTTGAAGACCAGAAGTTGTTATGCATTAGAAGTTCAATCAGATAATCGTAGTACCTGCATTCTGTGATTTGTGTTATCTGTTTTGTATTCTGTTGTGTGTGCATGTGTGTGTGGGATCAAAATCAAATACGGTTCTGATTCCTGTTTTCATGGCCTTGATGCTAAGTTAAGTACATGCTGGTCACACATCCGAGGGAAGGGTGGCGCTGGTGGGAAATATTTTAGGGTTTTATCGTCATGAAAACCCTAGAAAATCAATAAAACGTCGAAAATCAATGGAACTTGTCATGGATGCTTCTCATGTTGGTACAAGGGTGTAGAAAGAATTTAGGTCCATTTGAAGCATGTCGAGAAAAACCCGTCCTTCCAGACGGACCCTTACCTCCTACCCGAACGGCCTCCGGTGAAGGAGGTGAATTTTTGGCCATCTTAAGAATGACACCAAATTTTTCCAGTGAGTGGGCATGGCCACCCTAGTGGTCCACAACGTGCGCATGTTGCGTCACCTCCGAGAAGTATTTTAAGCATTTTATCATTGCAAAAACCTTAGAAAATCCATACAAATGCCGACAACCTTACCAAACTAGTCATGCTTGCTTCTCATGTTGATAAGATGTAGAAAATTTTTGGGTCCATTTACATCATGTCCGGCAAGTTTGTTTGTACGTGCTCCGTGTGTGTGAATGACATGTGGGATCCACATGTTAAAACCCCATAGGCAAAAAAGTGTGATTAATAAACTGCCCCAAGGAGTTTTGAACCAGGGGCATCAATATGTGATCAGGAGGGTGTAACCGCTGGCTTGATGCTGCATTTTGCACATAAATTATGCCCACTAATTTAAGAAATTTATTTACCTCTCTGCTCTGTGTGTCTCTGAGAAGTGGGACCCATCTATCATTACTAACCGAAGCTGGTGTCCACGTGTCAGCAGTATGAACGGCGGCGCGCGGCAAACCGCACGAGGTGCACGACGCCACGACCCCACGCGTCCTCACTATGGAATGTGGAACGGCCGGGTAGGTGAGAAAAATCGTCCCCCTCGGCCCCTCGGTAACTCCAAGAGGAAGCAGCAGTGCTTTTCTTCCCCAAATCGGGTAGAAAACCCTCGTCCTCTCCCACTCCAGCCATACCACCTCGTCCTCTCCCAAACCCTCCTCTCTTCCTCACCACCCTCCTCCCTTCCTACACCTCCCTCCTCCTGTCGTCGACCGCCGATGAAGCACGGGCGTGAAGATGCGGCGGACGAGCCGGAGGCAACCATCAGAGCAGAGCAGTCTGCTGCCATGGCTGCCGCCGCGGTTGGAGCGGTTGAGTCCACCATAGCGGCGACGGCTGGCGGTGCAGCAACTGTTGTGCCTCCTCCCGCTGCCATCGCAACCGTCGAGCTACCCGTCGGTGAGCCTGTGCAGGAGAAGGTCGGGGAAGATCTGGACGAGGAGACGGAAAGGCTGAAGCGCGAGCTGCATGACCAAATCGAGGAGATGTACTACGAGGAGAATGAGTTAAAGGAGTTTGATATGGATTTCAGGAAGGGCAGCGACTTCGACGAGGATGCCATCGACGAGCTCTCTGAGGTAGTACTCTGTTTTTATCAGATTTCTTTTTCTTTTAAGTACTCTATTTTTTCATGGCATTGGGGTTTTTCTTGTTAAGTAGATGAGCATCAATTTCATATGGGCGTGCTAGTTGTACGTATGTAGGATTGTAGGGATCTAGCATAGATTTTCTTGTTGGATGGTGGTTTTTGAATCTGATTCATTTTCTCCACGTATTGATGAGGTCTTTCTACTCATGTACTGGCCCAGCCAGAATGTTTGCGTACATGTATTCTGAGCAAATATGAGTTCCTTGTAATTTAACACACATTAATTCTATTATTCATTCAACATAATGTAGTTATGCCATTAACTTCTATCTTGCATTTTGGCCTCTAATTTTTATTTGAGAATAAAATATATCGCTAAGTATGAAATAATATATCATTAAGTAAATGAGCATCAACTTCATATGGGCGTGCTAGTTGTACGTATGTAGGATTGTAGGGATCTAGCATATATTTTCTTGTTGGATGGTGGTTTTTTAATCTGATTCCAATAGACAGAACAAAAAAAAACCTAGTATTGCAAAAACAGAGATTCATTATCTGATTCCATCACGGCATGCTTTATTGATTGAGTAAGCAAACTTACATCATTCACAAGAGATACATTAATGAAAGAAGTGGGGTAATCAACCCAAATACAAGATAGATGATTCTCATAGCTATTTCTAGCGATCTCATGTGCGACACCATTGGCTTCCCGAGGAAAGTGAGAAAATGCAGCAGTTCCTATCTCCACAACTAGATCAAAACAATCAGCAATAATAGGTGATCCTTCGTGCCACCATGTGTTACCTCCTGAAAGTGCGTTAAGTCGACTAGAGGGGGGGTGAATAGGCGATTTTTACAAATTCGTCACTGAGGAATTTCACAGTGAGAAAATTCCTAAGTAATGAATTACTTAGCAGCGGAATAAGTACTCATATGCAAGCATAACAGAGCAGTAGCACAGTCGTCATGATGAAATGAAAACAAGCACAGAGTGCAAGTAGCGTAAACACAGGATAAGCAGGCTGAAGACAAACTGACTGAAGAAATTGAACTGAGGAAATTGAGAAAGTCTTCAGTCAAAGACTTCAATCAGTGGCAATCAAGTACCCAGCACAGTAATGAGGAAATGAAAGGGTTGAGGAAATAGAACCAGTTAGCTCGGCGAAGACAGTGATTTGGTAGACCAGTTCCAACTGCTGTGACAGTCGTACGTCTGGTTGGAGCGGCTAGGTATTTAAACCTGAGGACACACAGTCCCGGACACACAGTCCTCACCGTATTCTCCTTGAGCTAAGGTCACACAGACCTCGCCCAATCACTCGTGGTAAGTCTTCACAGGTGACTTCCAAACCTTCACAAACTGGGTCACCCGGCGATCCACAATTCCTCTTGGATGCTCTAAACCATGACGCCTAACCATCTGGAGGATGCACAGTCCTCAAAGGTAACAAGTGTCGGTTCCACACAGGAACAATCTCTTCAGTGATGCTCAATCACTTTGGGTTTGTAGGTGTTTGGGTTTTTGGGTTTTTCCTCACTTGATGATTTTCGCTCAAAGTCCTCGGAGGATGGGTTGCTCTCAATTGACAAGTGTCAGTTTCTCTCGGAGCAGCCAACCAACTAGTGGTTGAAGGGGGCGGCTATTTATAGCCTAGGGAGCAGCCCGCCATGATAAGACATAAATGCCCTTCAATGATATGACCGTTAGGTGGGTAGATATTTTGGGACAGCTGGTGCGTAGCACAGCAACGGTCGGAAATCTGACTATCAAATTCCTCAGGGCTATCATGTTCCTCACTTGTAGGCAATCCGCACTGGCAAATTCCTAACTCCTCAGTCAGAACAAATTCCTCAGAGACCAGAAGAACTTCATCTCTGTCTATGAAGAAATTGACTGAACTGTATGAGATTTCCAATGGCTTCACTCGAAGGGATTGGTAGGTGTAGGATTTTGAGTTGAGCATCACTTGGAAACTTTTCCTTGGTTTTACCTCGACCCCCTTTAACAGTACGGTGTTTCCTATGACTCAAGAAAGAGAAAATGAAACTACGAAAACAAAAGTCTTCACGCTTCATATTCCTCGTATGAATATCAAGTCTTCAAGGTCACACCAATTTCTTCACTTTCAAAGTCTTCAGAAGGCCAAAGTATTCAGTTGAAGACATTCAGTTTTAGGGATCGACTTTCTCTGTAAATATCAAACTCCTCATAGACTTATAGACCTGTGTATACTCACAAACGCATTAGTCCCTTAACCTATAAGTCTTCAATACACCAAAATCACTAAGGGGCACTAGATGCTCTTACAATCTCCCCCTTTTTGGTGATTGATGACAATATATGTTAAGTTTTCAACGGGGATAAACATGTGAAGTGTAAATACTAAAATCGAGGAATTTTATTACAAGATATAGAAGAACTCCCCCTGAAGATGTGCATATTTGAGGAATTTGCTTTAAATAGCAAATGCACATTGTAGAGTAATATCATGGAGATCTCCCCCTATATCTTGTAATTCATACACGCATTTAACATATGATATGAAGAATTTGAAATGCATGATGAAATATGGTGACTGATGTAATTTAGCATGCGTGCATTAACATATATGAAGAAATAGCATGCAGAAGAACTTAGCAAAAGTATCAGATCACCATCGGGTTTAAGTTTACAACTCGATCCAATAAAGACTTCAAAAGAACGAGAGTTGTAACTTAGAATAAAAACACCCATATATAGATAGACCCGCTTGAAGACTAACTCAAATTTCTCCCCCTTTGTCATCGAATGACCAAAAGGGTCGAAAAAATGAGGACTAACGCCTCTGAAGAATAACATCATGAAGTAGATGGAGGAGCGCCAGTGTTGTTGGGGTCGGTTGTTGAAGTAGGGCCTGCCGCAGTGTCGTCCAAGTCTTCATTTTCATCAGTCTCGCGCAATGAAGAATAAGAGCTGGCAACCAAGTGAGGAACTTTGACTTTCTTGAATTTCTTCGATGGTGGCTGAGACCAGTCAAAGTCCTGTTGAAATTCCATCTCCTTGAGTTCTTCAGCACTGTAGAGGTTAGACAGAATAGCCCAAGTGCGGTCAAAGACTTCATGCAAATAGTAGTGGTTTTTCTTCACTGAATTCTGAGTGACTGTCATGTTCTGAAGAATAGCACCAAACTGTCTTTTGACCCATTTGTGGTTGCGATCGACCTTTTGGTGAAGACTGAGGAGAAGCTCACGATCAGTCAACACCCTTGGAGCAGTGCCTTGAGGAGTTGGCTTTGAAGCATTTGCGGCAGAATCATGAGTGGCAGAGTCATCATTGGTGGAATAAGATGCAGCTTTGCGGAACTGTCCATCCAATGGACGAATGCCTTCATTAATAACAGCAGCCTTGCCCTTCTCATCAGCTGAGGAAATAGTCTGTTTGAGGACTTCAATAGGGGGCAAATAGCTAAGATGATTTTGAAAGTCAGCCTTATAATGAATTGAAGACCTTGATCTGATGAATTTCATGATCCAGGGAGCATAAGGCTTCAACTCAAATGGTGACAAAGCAGCATTGGCCAATGTCCACATGAAGAAATCGTGGTAGTTGATAGGAATACCATGAATAATATTGAACAGCAGATTCTTCCTTATGCCAACAACCTCTTCTTCATCAGAGTTGTGGCCCTTGATTGGACAGAGGGTTTTGGTCAATATGCGATAAACTGTCCTTGGCACATAAAGCAATTCCTTTACGAGGAATGTGGTCCTTGGAACTTGGCCAGGCTTCAATGGCTTCCTCGGCACTTGCATAAGATGATTTGATAATTCTGGTTCTGCATAGACGAGCCTTGCACCTTCAGTGGGAGGACTGACTGGGACGGCGTGAAGCAATTCAGAGGCCGGTGCTTTGTAATGAGTGTTTTCAGTCATCCAGTCTAGCACCCATGAGTTCACATCTTCAACATTACCAGTGATGTGTAGTGTGGCATAGAACTGAAGAATGAGTTCTTCATTCCAATCGCAGATGTCGGTGCAGAAGTTGAGTAGCCCAGCGTCATGAAGAACACTGAGGATAGGGGTGAAGCACGGAAGAGACTCCATATCCACATGAGGAATTTGCTTGTGCTCAAATACTTTGTCCTTATCAAATAGGAGTGAAGAGTAAAAGTTCATCTGACTGGCTGTCCAGAAACGCTTGCGTCGAAGTCTAGCAGAGTCATAGGGGCTGTAGTCCGTGAAGAAATGATGCTCAGCAAAGAAATCATCAGCTTTGAATTTCTGCTTCTTGGTATGAGGATTTTGTGGCTTGGGCTAAAGATTATCAGTTGAAGTCTTCACAGCCTCTTGATGCATAACCTCTGGAGCCACAGGCTGAGGAATTTCAGTAGCAGTGTCATCAGCAGCAGCCTTGGCCTCCATTTCTTCAGCACTAGCGGCTGGAACATCTTCTGGAATAGAAAGAAGTGAAGCTTGATGTTCTTCAGAGCCCGTATGAATTTCTTCAGTTTGCACAGGGGACTGAGTAACATGATGTAGTGGGGTAGTCAGAGGTGAATTGGGGTGATGACTTTCCTAATAGTCATCATTCTGAATAGGAGTTGTAGACCCAATATCCACATCCTCATCTTCTTCATCAATTTCTTCCACGCCTGCCTCTTCAGCTATGAACTGAGGCATGGGCGATGATACCAGTGGGGTTGAAGGGATAATATCCACTTCAATTTCTTCATCCAACTGCTCTGAAGAAGCAGCAGAAGGATTTTCCTCATCACTATCATCCGGAATGACATATTCCTCACCAAAGGGAACGATCTCCTTTGATGGCATGCTTGATATCGAAACAACATTTATGGGGTTGGTGAATGAGCTTGTCAGAGTCTTCACTTTCTTAGGAGCTGAAGACTCTGCAGTTGCAGATGCTTTCATTTTCTTCACTGCTGCCCTCTCCGCAGCATTGGTTTTCTTTGCTTCTGCTGCAGAATGAAGGTTGATGCTTGTCATCGGTGCAGGAGGAGCAGAGGAAATTGGTGCAGTTTCTTCAGGCGCAACTGATGCAGTTGCCCTGGCATGTTTAGTTTCTTCAGGAGCAACATTGGAGGTTGCCCTGGCAGTTTCATCAGCCTTGGTGCTTTCATTCTATTCAGCAACCTGATTGTCATCAGCTGTGCTTGCATGTTCTTCAGTAGGCTGTGCAGAAGCTTCAGTCTGAGGAATTTCATGTTGTGTTGTTGCTGCAACATTTGAGGTGAATCCCTTGGTCAGCTTGACAAATCTGACTTTGGCTCCCAGCCAATCAGCATAGTATCTGTCAAATTCATCACTGAGTGCTTTGATCTCAGCCTGCATTGTCACAAGTTCATCAGGAGACATTTTCACAACATTATTCTTCAGAAAACGCTCCTTCTTATATTGAGCTTTCTTCACATGTCTGGCCTTTTCAAATTTCCATTTTTCTTCAGTAATAAAGGCTGTCAACATGTGACTTTGACCAGGAGTGACGTTCAATTCAGGCAAAGGAGTGTTGGGGTCCTTATGCCATAGATCAATGAAGTCGAGGATCTTCCTCGGATCCAGCATGAGGGGCACAGCACTGCCTTTGGCACTAGAGGCTCTTTGTTGTCGATCTCTGATGATCTCAGCTAATTCTTCATCATCAGCTTCATCATCACTGGACGGCACATGAAAAGCAACCTGCTTCTTGTGAGGACTTGGTCTTAAGCCTCGTCCAGCAGTAGCCTTTGCCTTCAGCTTGGTCGGAGCTGTTGAAGACTGAGGTGGAGCTGATGAACTTGCAGATGCTACTGAAGCAATTGAGATTCCAGTAGTCCTTTGGCACATGCCAAGATGCACAGGTGCTGAGGACTTTGCAGGAGCAGCTGAGGATTTTGTAGCTGAGGGAGTTGGAGCTGCTTTTGAAGAAGTTGCTTGAGGATCAGGCCGTGAGGGCATTAAAGAGCTTGGCCGTGAGGGCATAGCAGCTGAGGAACTTGTCTTCACAGCTGATTTCTTCAGCATTGCCTTCTTAGGCCTGCTTGCAGAGGCCTCAGTAGCAGCAGCAGCAGAATCTTTATTGAATTTCTTCACTGCTTCTTTTGCCATTTTGGCTAGCTTGGCTTGCCGTTTAGCCCACTCCTTGGGAAATTCCTCACCTCTTCTGATGCTTGTGGGATCAGCTTCTTGGCCTGGAGCCAATGGAGGTCTTGGGCATGGAGGGTGTACAGCGAATTTCTTCATGTATTTCGGAGTAACATATATGTACTCCCTCCATTCCTTCGCCCATCTCCTCTCAATTCTCTGAATGCGCACTTTGCGCTGAGTCTTGGTTTCCTTGCCATGAGTTGCTTCATCAGGAGTGCAGTACCCTGCATATATGTCATCAGGGATCTCAAAAGCAGTATTTGTCTCTGGCCTCTTTCCTCCCTTCTGAGGTCTTTTACCATCAGCCATATTCTTCACTTGAGGATTTTGAACAATCGAGTTTTCTGATGAGGTATGCAATTTGTCTTCAAGGAACGCTGCAAATGAGTTAAGTTGATGAGAACCTAGAGATTCAGCAGCGGACATGTGTACCTGTGAACAGAGTATAGGTGCGAAGAATGTGGAGAGGTCATATGCGTTCTCAGAAGTTTTTCAAAAGAATCAAGTTTGAGGAGTTTGACCATTGGTTGTCTTGAGGAATTTCATTAAGCGTTCTTGACTTAGGTTCCAGAGTTGTATAGATTTGAAAATCCACACAATTGAGGAATCTTGAGGAAAAACGTTGCTTAGAGAAACAGATCAAGAACAGAAGCAAGTTGGTGTCTTAAGAACATAAAAATTGAAGAATAAACACCTTTTGAAGATTTTATGGAGATCATTAGAATCAACAAGGGCAGTAAAAATAGATTTTATTTACCCTGGACGAAGAACACGACGAACTGTGAATAGTAGTGGAGAAGCTCGTCCGTTCAAATCTTCCACGCCCTAACTCGGCGATGGAAAACAGCTACGGCGGCGGCGAAGTGAAGATTTCCGCGGCCGGTGTGAGTACGACGGCGACGAGGTCGAGGCAGTGAAGCTCTTCCTCACCGGCGACGATGGAAGTAGCGGCGATGCTAGGTCAGGAAGCTCGAGCGAGGGGAAGTGAGGTCGAGCGGGGTAAATGCGGTCTGAGGAGGGCGAGGGGTATTTATAACCGAGGTGAAAAAACTGCTCGTCCGAGGAAAATGGACGAACGTGCCCCTGACCCTTCTCATCCTAGCGACATGTGTCACCCACGTACTGAGAGGTGTAGATCATGAAGGATCGTGGGTGAATAGATAAGTTTTATCGTGGGATGTGGAATGGTTTGAGCGGCAAAAGCCGAAAATTCAGATAAGAATATTTTAAAGTTTCGTTCGCAAATTCTTCAGCTGACAAGGACATAGTGAAGATTTTGAACAGATTTCAAATAGAACGCACATGAAGAATTTGTGAACAGACTGGGTTGAGTTTAGCATAGAGGGGGACGGGTCAGATCACATTCACTTAGCAGAGAAATCAACTGGAAGAATTAGCCATAAGTGAATGTTGTAGAGGACAGAAAACTCAAACATATATATATATATATAGTCAATGAAGAACACAGTCGGAAAGAGTGAAGACTTTCAAAGTTGATGAATTTGAACAACTGAGAAATTTCAAAAAAAAGAAAAAACTCAAATTGAAGAATTTCAACTTTTGTTGGTGGAGTGACCCACCGTATAAGAATGATGATTTCAGACGCCGCGTACATTTATCGTAGGGCTCTGAGAATCAAATTCTTCGTTAATTTCTTCACACTTAGAGGGTAAGTCTTCATTGATTGAAGAAAAACGTTACTTCGTGTGTTGCACATCTAAGTCATCAATTTTGCATAAGTGTTAGGATGTGTGTCCTTTTCAAAGGACATTCGAAGATTCTAAGATATTTAGCTCACACCGCAACTTGCTAAATCTCTTCTCATCCAAGGGCTTTGTGAAGATATCGGCTAGCTGTTCTTCAGTCTTCACGTGCTCGATAGAAATGTCGCCCTTCAACACATGATCACGAAGAAAATGATGACGAATCTGAATGTGCTTTGTCTTCGAGTGCTGAACTGGGTTATGAGCAATCTTGATGGCACTCTCATTGTCACAGAAGAGTGGCACATTCTTCATGTTGATACCGTAGTCCTTGAGGGTTTGCTTCATCCATAGCAATTGAGCACAGCACGAACCAGCAGCAATGTACTCAGCTTCAGCAGTAGAGAGTGATACGCGGTTCTGTTTCTTCGAGGACCAACATACCAAGGAACGTCCGAGGAAATGGCATGTGCCTGATGTTGACTTGCGGTCCATACGATCACCAGCATAGTCAGAGTCAGAATATCCAATGAGATCAAAAACCGAGCCCTTGGGATACCATAATCCAAGTGTTGGAGTGTGAGCTAGATATCGAAGAATATGCTTCAGAGCCTTATGGTGTGATTCCTTCGGTGTAGCTTGAAAACGGGCACACATGCAAACACTCAGCATAATATCTGGCCTAGATGCACATAGATACAATAAAGAGCCAATCATGGAGCGGTATACCTTTTGATCGAAGTCTATACCATTTTCATCAGTGCATAGATGACCATTTGTGGGCATGGGGATTTTGACTCCTTTGCAATCTTGCATTCCGAATTTCCTCAACACATCCTTGAGGTATTTCTCCTGAGATATGAAGATGCCGTTGTGTTGTTGACGTATCTAAAGACCTAAGAAGAATTTCAATTCTCCCATCATAGACATTTGATATTCTTCACTCATCATATAGGCAAATTCATCACTGTAACGTTGGTCAGTACAGCCAAAGATGATATCATCAACATATATTTGGCATATGAATAATTCATCATCATAAGTTTTGGTGAAGAGAGTTGGGTCAAGTGAACCGGGTTTGAAGCCTTTCTTCATGAGGAATTCCTTCAAAGTATCATACCACGCCCGAGGGGCCTGCTTGAGGCCATAGAGGGCCTTGTTTAGTCTGAAGACTTTGTCAGGATGCTTAGGATCTTCAAAACCTGGTGGTTGAGCAACATATACTTCTTCCTCAAGCTTACCATTGAGGAATGCACTTTTCACATCCATTTGATATAAGATGATATTATGATGGTTAGCATAAGCAAGTAATATGCGAATAGCCTCAAGTCTAGCAACAGGTGCAAAAGTTTCATCGAAATCAATTCCTTCAACCTGTGTGTAGCCTTGAGCTACAAGCCGTGCCTTATTCCTCACCACAAGGCCATTTTCATCTTGCTTGTTGCGGTAGATCCATTTGGTGCCAATGATATTGTGCTTGCGAGGATCTGGTCGCTTGACAAGTTCCCAGACGTTGTTGAGCTCGAATTGATGCAATTCCTCTTGCATAGCTTGAATCCACTCAGGCTCCAGAAATGCTTCATCTACCTTAGTGGGCTCTGTGATAGAGATGAAAGCAAAGTGCCCACAAAAGTTAGACAAATGTGAAGCTTTTGAGCGTGTGAGAGGACCTGGTGCGTTGATGTCGCTGATGATTTTCTCAATCTGCACTTCGTTTGCAACGCGAGGATGAGCGGGTTGGCGACGTCGAGTTGGCTCAGCATTGTCTTCAGAGCCATTTTCTTCAGGTGCGCCAGCTTGCTGTTCTTCACGTTCTGGAATGATTTCTTCAGCATATTCTTCAGAAGGAATGACATCCTCAGTAGCTTTGAACTTGATGGTTTCCTCAGGTGTCTTTTCATCTAGCACAGGAGGTAGGTGCTCTCTTTGCGAGCCATTAGTTTCATCGAACCGCACATCTACAGTTTCAACAACCTTGTGATGAAAGTTGTTGAAGACTCTGTAGGTGTGCGAGTCCTTTCCGTAACCAAGCATAAAACCTTCATGTGCTTTCGGTGCAAATTTAGAATTGTGATGAGGATCTCTAATCCAACATTTAGCACCGAAGACTTTGAAATAACTCACATTGGGTTTCTTGTCAGTGAGGAGCTCATATGAGGTCTTCTTGAAGAATTTGTGAAGATATACCCTGTTGATGATGTGGCACGCAGTATCAATTGCCTCAGGCCAGAACCGAGGAGGTGTCTTGTATTCATCAAGCATAGTGTGAGCCATCTCAACAAGAGTCCTGTTCTTGCGCTCCGCGATGCCATTCTGCTGAGGAGTATAAGGAGCAGATAACTCATGAGTAATACCAAGTTCATCAAGATAGTCATCAAGACCAGTGTTCTTGAACTCAGTTCCATTGTCACTTCTGATGTGCTTGATCTTCACACCAAAGTTGGTTGAAGCCCTCGAGGAAAATCGTTTGAAGACTTCCTGCACTTCATGTTTGTAAGTGACTATATGCACCCATGTATAGCGAGAATAATCATCAACAATAACAAAGCCATATAGAGATGCTTCATTGGTGAGCATAGAATAGTGATTAGGGCCAAAGAGATCCATGTGAAGCAATTCAAATGGATGAGTGGTAGTCATGATAGTCTTTGCAGGATGCTTGGCCTTGGTCATCTTTCCAGCTTCACAGGCTCCGCACAGGTGATCCTTGAGGAATTTGACATCCTCGATGCCTATGACATGCTTTTTCTTCGCGAGAGTGTGCAAGTTCCTCATGCCAGCATGACCAAGTCGTCGATGCCATAGCCAGCCTTCTGAAGCTTTTGCAAGTAGACATGTGGCAGGTTGTGGTCCTGTAGAGAAATCAACAATATACAGATCTCCTCTCCTAAAGCCTTCGAAGACTTTAGAATGGTCAGCTTCCATGATCACAACACAACGGTACTTGCCAAAGATAACCACTATATCAAGATCACAAAGCATTGAGACAGACATGAGGTTGAAACCTAAGGACTCGACAAGCATGACTTTGTCCATGTGTCGATCCTTTGAGATCGCAACCTTACCTAGGCCCAATACCTTACTTTTTCCTTTGTCAGCGTAGGTGATATGCTTCAGATGTGAAGGGGATAAAGCAGTGTCCATCAATAAGTTCCTGTCACCAGTCATGTGATTTGTACACCCAATGTCGAGGACCCACTCAGTGGCTTTGGGTTGATCATCCTGCAGATGAATTAGTGCAACTTACGAACTCATATACTTCATCAGTGAAGAATATGACATCAATTACATCAGATTGAATTTCATCAAGCAACACAATAGATTATAGCAGTGTGAGGACGTGAGAAATGAAAATTCATTTCTTCATGATTAGCTTGCGTCCTTTCAAGCATATTCAGGTCTCCAGCAAATTCAGACGTTTTAAGTTCGTCTGGAGACCTGACCCTGCATAAGAGATTAGTTCCTTTTCTTCACCACCCACATCTGGAGGGGTGGCAAAGAGTTCATCATTCTGCGAGCTCCATAAGAGAAAGGTGGCATAGACGCCAGACCACTTTGTTTCACATAAGAGGGGTTAGGGTAAGCATATGAATAAGCAGAGAAATTCTTCGAGGACTTATGAACATAATGATTTGAAGAATAATGCACATATTCATAGCCCTTAGGCTTTCCCTGCGAAACAGAAGTGTTAGCACGATCATGATCATTTGAGGATTTGTATCCACTTGAGGAATTTGGTCCATATGAGGACATTGGTTCATATGAAGAATTTGATCCATATGAAGAATTTGATCTGGGGTTCCTTTTCTTCACAGGTGGTGTCATGATGACATTCACCTGAAGACTTTCAAGGCACCTTTTGGGAACCCAGATTTTCTTCATAGGGGGGCCGTTCCTGCAGTTAGTGCCAACATATCTAGCAAATACTTCACCATTTTGATTTTTGAACAGTTTATAGTTGGAGTCAAATGACTCATCAGAAGAATATGAAGATTCACATGTAAAGCCAGATAAAGTAGATGGATCTACTGGAGGTCCCTTTGCAGCAACCCATGAGGTTTTGGGATACTGCTCAGGCTTCCAGTATGTTCCATCAGCATTGAGTTTCCTCTCAAAGGCAATACCCTCTTTCCTAGGGTTCCTGTTGAGGATCTGCTTTTTAAGCACATCACAAAGTGCCTGATGCCCTTTGAGGCTTTTGTACATGCCTGTCACATACAATTCCTTCAGCCCTGCATTGTCAGAAATACTAGCAGCATCCTCAGATGAGGAATTAGTGATAGCAGAGACAGGTGAAGAATTTGCAGCAATAGAAGCATTTGAGCTTTCAGGTGAAGAATTAGCAGATTCACGTTCAATGCATTTCAAACATGGTGGAATGAATTCTTCCTGAGCAGCGCTGATTTGTTGAGCAAGTAATGAATCATTTTCCTTCTGAAGATCTTCATAACTCACCCTTAGCTTCTCAAGATCTTGCTTTCTTTGAAGAAATTCATAAGAAAGCTTATCATGATCGGCTAAGAGAGTGTTATGATGACTTTGAAGTTTCTCAAACTTAGACTGTAGTCGCTGAAGATTATCAGTCAAAGTTTGAGTTCGATCCAATTCCTCACCCAACATGTCATCGGTTTTGTCTAGAGAATTTTGAAGTTTTTCCAAAACCTTTTGTTGTTTAATGGCAATATTAGCAAGCTTGGAATAACTTGGTCCGAAATCATCATCGAATTCATCATCACTAGACTCAGATGAGTAGCATTCGGTTACCTTGGCACCTTTTGCCATGAGGCATGGTGCAGAGGATGATGGTTCAGGTTCGAAAGTCATCGTTTTGAGAGATTCCTTGAAATCCTCAAACCAGGGATCATGACAAGTTTGATGACCTTCATAGAAATCAGAGATTCGGTCCCAGATAAGCTTCGCATGGCAGAGATGCATAATGTTCCTGAACTAATTTCGGGATAAAAAGGAGCAGATGATATCCTTCGCCATGGTGTCAAGACTAGTGTACTTGCGAATATCATCAGCCTCCGCCATCTTGCAAAGATCAGTAACACCAATCTCAGTGACGGTCCACAACTCGCTGTCCATCGCCATGAGACGCTTCTTCATCATGGCCTTCCATTTGGGATAATCATGACCGTCAAAGATGGGGCATGTCACTTTCTTCATTCTTGCGGTCGACATAACTAAAACTCCAGGTGGTTAAACCAAAATCACACAGAACAAGGGAGTACCTTGCTCTGATACCAATTGAAAGTGCGTTAAGTCGACTAGAGGGGGGTGAATAGGCGATTTTTACAAATTCGTCACTGAGGAATTTCACAGTGAGGAAATTCCTAAGTAATGAATTACTTAGCAGCGGAATAAGTACTCATATGCAAGCATAATAGAGCAGTAGCACAGTCGTCATGATGAAATAAAAACAAGCACAGAGTACAAGTAGCGTAAACACAGGATAAGCAGGCTGAAGACAAACTGACTGAAGAAATTGAACTGAGGAAATTGAGAAAGTCTTCAGTCAAAGACTTCAATTAGTGGCAATCAAGTACCCAGCACAGTAATGAGGAAATGAAAGGGTTGAGGAAATAGAACCAGTTAGCTCGGCGAAGACAGTGATTTGGTAGACCAGTTCCAACTGCTGTAACAGTCGTACGTCTGGTTGGAGCAGCTAGGTACTTAAACCTGAGGACACACAGTCCCGGACACACAGTCCTCACCGTATTCTCCTTGAGCTAAGGTCACACAGACCTCGCCCAATCACTCGTGGTAAGTCTTCACAGGTGACTTCCAAACCTTCACAAACTTGGTCACCCGGTGATCCACAATTCCTCTTGGATGCTCTAGACCATGATGCCTAACAGTCTGGAGGATGCATAGTCCTCAAAGGTAACAAGCGTCGGTTCCACACAGGAACAATCTCTTCAGTGATGCTCAATCACTTTGGGTTTGTAGGTGTTTGGGTTTTTGGGTTTTTCCTCACTTAATGATTTTCGCTCAAAGTCCTCGGAGGATGGGTTGCTCTCAATTGACAAGTGTCAGTTTCTCTCGGAGCAGCCAACCAACTAGTGGTTCAAGGGGGCGGCTATTTATAGCCTAGGGAGCAGCCTGCCATGATAAGACATAAATGCCCTTCAATGATATGACCGTTAGGTGGGTAGATATTTTGGGACAGCTGGCGCGTAGCACAGCAACGGTCGGAAATCTGACTATCAAATTCCTCAGTGCTATCATGTTCCTCACTTGTAGGCAATCCGCACTGGCGAATTCCTAACTCCTCAGTCAGAACAAATTCCTCAGAGACCAGAAGAACTTCGTCTCTGTCTATGAAGAAATTGACTGAACTGTATGAGATTTCCAATGGCTTCACTCAAAGGGATTGGTAGGTGTAGGATTTTGAGTTGAGCATCACTTGGAAACTTTTCCTTGGTTTTACCTCGACCCCCTTTAATAGTACGGTGTTTCCTATGACTCAAGAAAGAGAAAATGAAACTACGAAAACAAAAGTCTTCACGCTTCATATTCCTCGTATGAATATCAAGTCTTCAAGGTCACACCAATTTCTTCACTTTCAAAGTCTTCAGAAGGCCAAAGTCTTCAGTTGAAGACATTCAGTTTTAGGGGTCGACTTTCTCTGTAAATATCAAACTCCTCATAGACTTATAGACCTGTGTATACTCACAAACGCATTAGTCTCTTAACCTATAAGTCTTCAGTACACCAAAATCACTAAGGAGCACTAGATGCACTTACACCTCCACTAAAAGCTTGAACAACTAATAAGCAATCCCATTCTGCAATAATTTGATGATAGCCTACAGATGCTACCAAAGATAGGCCTTCTTTCATTGCCACCGCCTCCATCAAGCAGGCAGATGATGCATTTGGAATATAAGGCAATGTACTGAATTGACACAAAGTTGCCATACTGATCTCTTAAAACAGCACCCGTCGACCCATCTCCTTCTTAACTATGATATGATGCATCTACATTCAGTTTAAATTGGTAAGATTCCTGTTTTGACCACTTGATTATTTCTTTGACACCCCTGTTTTGCATTACAACATTTCCTTTTCTGATTCCAATAGACAGAACAAAAACCCCCTTGTATTTGTAAAACTAAAATTCATTTTCTGATTCCAATAAATAGAACAAAAAACCCCTTGTTTTGCATGACAACATTTCCTTTTCCAAGTTAAAATCCTCCAAAGTATTTTCATCATCGGTATCATCAGAGTCACAAGATAAGGGATAAAGATAGTAGCCCATAGCTCCTTTATCAATTTCCTTCTGAAACTTATCAGGGTCTAACAATGTTGGACAAGTAGTATTGCTGCTGTCAGAAAGAATAATGGTTTCTTGATTCCAGTAGATAGAACAAACCCCCCCTTGTGTGTAACATGGAGGAGTATAATGAAGCCATTTTTCTGATTCCAATCAGAATTACACTTGTAACAAGTATCAAGTATCATTAAACCAAGCCACATCATGAATTCTTTCATGTGTTAATTATGTACTACTTGTGCACTGATCTATCAATGCAACTATTGCACCGTCCATATTTATGCATGTCAATTTCTTTGGCTCAATTATGTATGTGCATATACGCCTTATTTCCAGCAAATAGATAGTTGTCATGTTAGACATCTGTACTTTTCAAACATTCTAATTAAGAGCAATGTAGCAGAATAGATTAGCTGAGTTCTTCTGTGTGTACTAATTCACAGGAGGATGACGAGGATGTGGACTATGGCATGGACAACAGGCACAGCAAGAGCCGCTACACCCTGAGGCATCTGATTGCTGGCAAAATCAAGTACCGTTTCTATGGCAAAATAGGCTGCCCGTTCTGTGGCAAGGCGATCGATGGCGGCATAGATGGCTTGATCCAGCATGCCGTCGACACTGGCAATGGATATAGTAGGAAGCATAAGGCCAGTACTCTGGCTAAACATGGCCTACGTACGCTTCCTCAAGATTGTCAAACTCAATGAGCCCTACTACATCCCGCCGCGCCGGTGAAGAAGGGAGAGAAGTGATGTGCTGCTAGACTGCTGCTGTTGCCCCAAGACCGCCGTGTCCTTTTATGTTATGTATGTTTCTTCGCTGGTCGACTCTAAAACTTATGTCGTATGTTGTGTCTGAACTTATGTCGTGCGGTGGATAATCTGCCGTTTATCTTAAGTGTTTGCTGCTACTCTGGTTTAGTGGTCTAAGTTGTTAATACTATTTTGCTGATGCATGTTAGACCTTGTACAATGCTAGATGCTTAGGGTGGTGCTTAGAAAAATAAACCGGGTTTTTCGGAAGCACCGGTGCCTATTTCTACAGGAGAGGCGCCTAGTTAAACATCTACCCTGTACAAATAAGCACCGGTGCTTAAGAAAAGCCTGGTTTATTTCTCTAAGCACCTTTCATTGTACAAGGCCTTAGCAACTCAAGTATCGTACGGTGGTCTATGTTATGTTTGCTATGTTATTCTGCCGTTTTACTATCGTACGGTGATGCATGCTAGGAACTCTACTACTATGACTATGGTAGTTTTAGCTTGGCATGATTATGTTTAGTGTATAACTCAGGATGTTCCAGCCATATCTATGACCAGTTACAACTGAACTATGCATTAGTTTTTGCCAAAAGTAAAGCATGCAAATGATTGCCAATCTTACCTATTGCCAATTCAAGCTTTGTACTGAGGATGTATTAGTTATTGCAATAAGTAGAGGATGCTCATGATTGCCAAAAGTACCTATTTCCACTTTCTGATAAGAACTGAACATGTATCAAATGATGCTAAAAGTAGAGCATGAACATGTATCAATTGATGCCACCTATTTGTGTTTGAATGGGCTCAACAAAGCTAGTGATGGTTTAGGGTCTCTGCGTGACCGTGATGATAACTCAAGATGTTCCAGCCATATCTATGACCAGTTATAACTCAACTATGCATTAGTTTTTGCCAAAAGTAAAGCATGCAAATGATTGCCAATACTACCTATTGCCAATTCAAGCTTTGTACTGAGGATACATTAGTTATTGCAATAAGTAGAGGATGCTCATGATTGCCAAAAGTACCTATTTACACTTTATGATAAGAACTAAACATGTATCAAATGATGCTAAAAGTAGAGCATGAGCATGAACATGTATCAATTGATGCTACCTATTTGTGTTTGAATGGGCTCAACATAGCTGCTAATGGTTTAGGGTCTCTGCGTGATCGTGATGATAACGAAGACACTTATTTGGCTATGATCTTGCTGTCAAATTTAAGTTTCAGTTCTTTAAGACTTTTTGTTTTTTATGCTTCCTCGGGATCAACATTCTTCCTCGGGCGTCCACGTGCTCTCTTCCTTTTGAGGGAGCCGGGTGTACCGGTATCCTTTTGGGAGTTGGTTGTGTCAGGTTTGTTGGAACCATCAGGATCGTTGATTAATTGTACGTCGTCTTCTGATCCCTTAGTTTCCACTGCTTGCTGTGCATCGTACACCTCCTTCTGTATAAGAGAGAGCGGTGCGTAAGTTGAAATCATGAGACATATGAAATAAATGAAAATATCCTTGATGTAGCTCCAACCGTTATGGGGAAGTTATATGATTCGAGGCGAACCGCGTTGCAATTTGAATGCAGTAAGGCTGTACATATTTTCCACCTGAAAATATATATCTTTCCCTATATTTGATAACCGACACTTACATTAGCATAGCTTTCAAGCCAAACAAAGTACAAATTTAATTTAGGCATTCAATGACCTGGTTGAAATTATCGATCATTTTATCCCCATTCCATGATAACATGTACTGTAGTGTCCAAACCGCACAGGAACTCCTGCAATATTTAGTTACAGATCGGTAATCTTATTCGTGTTGGCAAAGAATAATTTAGGAGGCCGTGCATACTCGTCAGTCTGTTGTGGTATGTTCTCATAGCGTGCTTTGGTCCATTCGGCAAAATTGATGGGCTTAGCTGGTGATATCAACCCATTCTTAACAGCTTCGTCAATGCACAACTGAATTGACTCCACCTAGTGTATGACGAGTTATACATAGGGTTACGGTACTTTCGGAGGCCATGTGCCATGCAGATCAAAAGAGGCAGCAAGAGAACACTTACAAGAGAATCTGAATCTCTTCTTTGTCAAAATTAAACATCATTAGCATCCAGTGGTTTTGGTGTACATTAAGTGGGACATGCACCTGCAGTAAAATATGGGCTGGGGTGACAACCAAAATGTTTCATGTACAGTGCGTAAAGAAACTATGAAAGTGAGGAAAACATGTACCTTTCGGCGCCCTACAAATTTTTCTGCTACACGACCAACCCACGAGCCTGCACGTCCATCAGGAACCACCCCCTTCATTCGTAACAGCTTTTCGGTTTCTTGAGGGGATATAATTGAGGTAGTATCATTCTCAATTTGGCTAATGCGAGCATATGCCATAATAACCTACCAAATTTTCATTAATACAATAATAAGACAATAGTTGCAGTAATGATGTAGACTGGAGTACAAGGGGCTTACATCATCATAAATGTATTGCTTGCTCAAATTTCGCTTCAGTTTTTCAGCTGTGAGGGAAATGTCTCCGATTCTAGATATTTCAACAGGGTTGTATGTTCCGCGGATTAAAACGGCTGCCTCTATGTCATCTTTCGTGAACTTGTAATCATTTTCAAAGACAGGCTTCATCGGAGTTAATCGTGGTTAATCATTGTTTTACATCACATGTCTTGCAATTGGTGTAGTCGAAGTCCCTACCGTGCATTCGCTAACCCTAGGAGTTGTTGTCAAGGATGAATTGCACACATTGACTTGTTCCTACGATGAAAAAAGTTCGTTCATCATTACCTTGTTACTTTTAGCTAATAACGTGTTGGGCCATAATGATCACCTGCAGGCCTGCTTTCTGTGACACTGATTGTCGGCTGCTTGTAAATTGGTATTTTAATTCCTGTAACAATGGAAACAACAATGAATATGAAGGAACATATGCATACAAAATATAAAATTCATAGTATGACATACATGGAGTTTCCTCCTTAAGTCTTTGATTTCTTCCTCGGCCTTCAACAACCTAGGATTACTGCCAGTTTTACTCTTTACGTCGATCAAGTCTTCACTCATCGTGATGTATTTGGCATCAAATCTATGCTCAATTGACATTAACTTCCTGCCTACCTTCATTTCATGATCATAAAAACATGCATTCATGGCTTCAAATATCATGTCCATCTGTGTAAACAAAATAAAAGCCCGTTGATAACAATAGTTAAATGATTGAGGTTCGATGTCACCTTTTTGTGATATTGCAAAAACAAATCGCCTTCGGAGCGCATACTTGCTGGCTACTAACTTGCTGTCCTTGTGATTGTGCTCGATACGAATCATGGTCATCCACATGTTCATATTTTTTTCTTGGAGGATTATTTGAATTCTCTGACGGTCGTTGAGGAGCACAAATTTCCATGACAACCTTTTTTATAATATAGAATGAACCATTACTAGCAACTAAAAAATCGATTATAGAAAGTTCAATTGTAGATAGGTACCAGCCCGTTATGAAGACTTCCTTTCTCGTAAGCATCGCTTCTTAAAGTAGCCAAGCTTTCATCCCATCGTGCGAGCAATGGAGGGGGTCTACAAGGATACATCAATCATCCACTACGCACGTGCTCCCAGTACCAAAACTACACAATAAATTAGTTCATCACCATACAAATATGCAACAGAACAATAATTACATTACAGGATGTTAAGTAGTGATCTAGCACTAACCTGGAGCAGAATTAGATTTTCTTGTAGACTAACTTGATCTAGATGTGTGAACTTGTGAATGGACTTGAACAAGTGATTAAGTGTGAAACATCCCCAGTTAAATTTCTGAAGGTTTTCAAGATCTTGAACAAGGTTGAGAAATCTCAAGTCCACATAATGTTGTGCTATTGGTGCTAGAACAACTCCAACTGCGTAGAATGAACCGTTTCAGGAAATCGTCGTCTGGGGCTTTGGAAGCTCGAATCGCCTTTTCAAGGTCAGAAATCAAAATTTGCCCGTTGTTTGCATAGGCGGTAAACAATTGTTGGTCGGTTTCCCTTTGCAGATGTGGCTCTACATCCTCCCCTTCTATCGGAATGCCAAATATATAGTGCACATCCTCTTTTGTTATTGGAATTGGCATTTTACCGATGGTAATGGATTGCGTGTCACTATCGATGCTCTTGGCTAGTCTTACCAATATTATGCGCCGTAGATTCACATCATGCATCTGGGTTAGACCGCCAAGACTGGTTTCTGACATGATGTACTTTATGTGGTCTGCTGACAACAGTTTCATGGTTTTTGCCAACCTTGTCTATGAGCATGCCAACTTCATATGACCATGCTTTTTGGCGAGTTCCTGGTACATGCCATTAAAATTTAGTGAGTATACATGCAGTATGTGTACGAAAAGATTGTACACAAACAGTCAATTACTTACCGCATCGGTAGTTTCGGAGATGGGCTTTTCTCCATTACGAAGACTTGTATCTGAAAATGACATTGCTGGCTCGTATGCAATGATACAAACCGGGTCAATTAATCTGAAGAAAATATTGAAAAATGTATAACAAAATTAGTAGTCAACTAATTTTAACAAAATTAACTGGGTCATTTAACATATGATCCACTTATGAGTTTAAGCACACAACCTATTTGGTCGTGCATAAAATAAGCGCAGTTTAACAAGGGTATCCAATTGCTTAACCACGTGAAGGTGTGCAAAACCTATGAGGGTTCAACTACTAAAGGAGCGGCCGACAACGATTAAAAAAAGCTACGATCAGGTAATACCTTCTCTCGGAGACGGCGGCGCCGAGTTGATGGCGGCAGATAGTGCGTCACAAACTATAAGTGCCGCTATAGCGCGGTCGACGGCGGCAAGGATAAACGGCGCGTTCACGCGAGGAGGAGGCGGCAAGAAGAACACTGAAGTCCGACCCCTCAGATGACGTTGGCGGTGGGCGGTGAGCGGTGGTCGGCGACTCCTGTATTCCGTGTGAGCCCGGCGTCCCCGATCTGATCTTGCAGCGGTCGTGGGAGCTGCGGATGGCCCGGGTGGTTAGAATGAGGCGCTGTAATCGCGGGATTTAGGGAGGGGTGGGCCGCGTGAGTTATGTGAGATTTCAATAATATCACAATGATATCGAAAAAATTCTAGAAAATCTTGTCCTTATTTTTTAAGTATTAAATATGGTTTTTACGTGTCGCATATGCCCGAAAAATGCCATACGTGACAAAACTTGCAAAAAATGTTGAAAATGGTCCACACTTGGCGTATACATCTACTAATGACCGAAAAAATCCCGCATGTGACGAAACTTTCAAAATTTGTTGAAGATGGTTCAAACCTGGCAAGTAGCTCCAACATGGCCATGACTTGTCACCCTGAAATGTTGGGTTTGGTTTCATACAGGTGAGCAACCCAGCTAGTGCTCTCGGGGTGGTGACAGGCTATCCCCGAAATGCGCGTCTCAGAGATCCTACTTGCGTATACATGCACTAATGATCCCAATTTTGTTGCATGGCAGCCCATGACCACATAGAGCATGCATGCATAATGCTTTTCATGTTGGGCAAAATTTGGAATGTTTTCCCATCTATGGAACGAAAATGACCAGTAAACGGCTCTCGGGAGGTCTACCCCCTCCCCCATACACACACACACACAGAGACATACATCCAAAGGGGTAGCACATGATCCCTTCCACTATGTTTGTCTTAGGGTGGACCTAGTTGACACACCGGAAGTAGCCCTAACATGGCCATGACTTGTCACCCTGAAATGTTGGGCTGGTTTCATACAGGTGAGCAACCCAGCTAGTGCTTTCATGGTCGTGACAGGCTATCCTGGAAATGCACGTCTCAGAGATACTACTTGCGTATACATCCACTAATGATCCCAATTTTTCTGCATCGCATCCCATGACCACATAGAGCATGCATGCATAATGCTTTTCATGTTGGGCAAAATTTGGAATGTTTCCCCATCTACGGAATGAAAAATGACCATAAACGTCTCCTCGGGGTTTCTAACCCCCCCCCCCCCCCCATACACACACACAGACATCCATCCAAAGGGGTAGCACATGATCCCTTCCACTATGTTTGTCTTAGGGTGGACCTAGTTGACACACTGGATGTAGGTGGAGCGTTGGTCTACAGTGGATTCCCTCCCTTAGCATCGATCTGGTCCATCCGCTGGCTCGGCCGACAAACTTCGTGCCACATTGTCCACTTTCTTAAGCAACCACATCATTAAGGGTGTGGAATGCACACAAGTTATTTCCATGGCCTCCCATGACCAAATCAAGCAGGCATGCACAATGGTTTTTAGTCAGGACTACTTAACCCTTTGTATGGGTTTTTTTGGTCAAAAATTACCAAAAAATGCCGCGTGAGACGAAACTTTCAAAATTTGTTGAAGATGGTTCAAACTTGGCAAGTAGCCCTAACATGGCCATGACTTGTCACCCTGAAATGTTGGGTTGGTTTCATACAGGTGAGCAACCCAGCTAGTGCTTTCGAGGTGGTGACAGGATATCCCCAAAATGCGCGTCTTAGAGATCCTACTTGTGTATACATCTACTAATGATCCCAAATTTTCTGCATGGCATCCCATGACCACATAGAGCAGGCATGCATAATGCTTTTCATGTTGGGCAAAAATTTGAATGTTTTCCCATCTACGGACCGAAAATGACCAGTAAACGGCTCACGGGAGGTCTCCCCCCCCCCCCACCACCACACACACACACAAACATCCATCCAAAGGGGTAGCACATGATCCCTTCCACTATGTTTGTCTTAGGGTGGACCTAGTTCACACACCGGACGTAGGTCGAGCTTTGGTCTACAGTGGATTCCCTCCCGTAGCATCTATCCGGTCCATCCGCTGGCTCAGCCGACAAACTTCGTGCCACATTGTCTACTTAACCCTTTGTATGGATTTTTTTGGGTAAAAAATGACCGAAAAAATGCCGCATGTGACAAAACTTGCAAAATTTGTTGAAGATGGTTCAAACTTGGCTTGTAACAACTAACAATGGTATGCAACCAATCTGTACCTATCGTTTGGCATGCAACAAACCAAGTAGCCACTAATTGCACCCAAAAATATCTCGTAATGATCTTTTCCGTGACAAACGGGGCAACAAGCGCACGTTAAGTTGGCAGTTCAGATTCTCCTCCTTTAGGTCTCCTTACCACGAACCAACTAATCTCCTCACCCCCATTCATCCATATTTCGCCATCTTCAAAGCTTTCTGCATCGCCGCCCCTCTCTCTCTTACATGCGCTTCTCCGGCGATCTTCCGAGGCATTGTTTCGGGCCGCTCTGCTTCGACCGACAATGGCCACAGAGATGAACGTGGTAGGTGTTTCAAGTACAGAATTAGTCAGATTTGATTTCAATAAGCCCATATCTGTTTGATAGTTGTGATGATGTGCTCGTTGTCGAATCGTAGTGTGACATCTGTTTCGACACCAAGGGTTTGTGCACCGGTGACAATAATCCGATGAATTCTTTCGCTGTCACCCAGCGCGATGGATTTGCGAATAGCACAGTAAGTTCCATTCTCAAATTTTCATATAAGCTTTAATGAGAAATTTACTACTCCCTCTGCCCAAAAATTGTTGTCTTAGAATTGTATATATACGAACGTACGCACTCACGTTTTAACATCCGTGTGTAGGCAATTCTTAGACAACAATTTTGCGACAGAGGTAGTACTAATTTTCTTGTCAGTTGCTTGCATGTACATTAGTTAATTCAGCAAATGGTTTTGTACGTGCATGTAAATTAAAAACTTGTAGGGGCTTTCATGATATTTCTGTTCTCAACTATAGTAAACTACTCTTGTATCTTTTTATTCGTGGCATAATTCCATATTTTGATTGGTCCAGCCCCTTGTATTACTACGTAGATTATATGTATTGACTCTTGTAAATATGCTACTCAGGTTATCCCCTGCTACAGCAGATACAGTTTCACGAACAAATTCAGAATTCCCATGGGCCACAATGGGAATTTTCATGCAAGGTTCGCTACCATAGAGGGGTTTGAATTCCCATGTGACATTAACAACGAAAATGGGTTGACAATTTTTTCTGGAAATTCTTGGAAGGAATTTGTTAGAGTGTACACACTTTGTGTGGGCCAAGAAATTTCATTCAATTTGGTCAACTCTCATCTACCAACTAGCCTTGTCACTACTGGAAATCTGCCTATCATTCATCCAAGTAAGATAAATTCTTGTTCCTTCAAGTTCACTTTGTACTATTACTGTTTCACATACCATAGGTTCTAAATTTAATCGTGTGTGATATAATATTGTAGCATACTACCAATTGTCCAATGAGAAAAGATATATTATTGACAATATCATTGTCACTGAGGGAACACATTTCAATTGGAGAATGATGGAGCATGTCGTTCGCCAAGTGATGAACCTTGACATGTTAGTCGAGCATCATGATGCTGGAAAATACGACGAAGGAAGAGCGTATGGATTTCTCCATACCTTGACATGGTCAAATTGCAACAAGAACTTTGGGGTAACCATATTCTTCTTCCTTTAGTTTGTGTCAATTCAGTACATTGTACTGTAGTACAATAATTTACAAATTTGGTAACATAACAAACATGTTATTCAAACAGAAACTGCCCCAGCATGTTGTGCACCAAGACATGGCAGAATATGGGGCCATAACCATTGTTTGTCATCCAAATACTAGGGTGTCCAGCACATACACCATCTCTGATATTAACGGGCGTGTCTGCGTCAACAAATGGAACGAGCTCATGATGAAGGAAAAAATCTTGGTGATAGGACAAAAGGTGATGATGTTGCTGTACCTGCGAAATCATGGGATTTATCTTTTTGTTTCCCATGTTCCAGATGTGCCTCTCGAGTAGTTACAGCACAACATAGTGTGCAAAAATAATTTGTGGACTTTATAAATCCTTGCTGTAATGTGCGACTTTACTACATCATCATCATCATACTATTTGTGTTCGTGCACAACATAGCGTGGAAGACTTGTTATGATTGTAATTGTTTTAGCATTTGCAAAGTATTCATCGGAACACGGTTGGTGATTATATGCTTGGTGGTACCTTTGTTTTGTGCAAGGGTTTTAATGAAAATACCCATAGACCAAGTTCATTATTTTTCCTACAAACGTAGTCGCATAAAACAAGGATGTGTATATCTTTCTGATATCTTTTGAACTAGTTATGATCAACCCTAACCCATTTTTTGAGATGACCATAACCCTTGATACTTCTCAAAACACTCTGAAAACCCCTCATTACCCTGTCAAAACCCATCAAACCACAACCAAAACCCTGGCTGGAAGGGCCAAAACTAGCCCACTTAGCTGTAGCGTGGGCTGTGCGCCGGCGCTACAGCTGGTGGACTTAGCAGTAGGGCCGGCCCGTACGCCACGCTAATACTACACCAAGTGAAAACCCCGGCCGGCCGGCCCCCCACACCCTCTCACTTCGATCGATCGTCCCATTCTCCCCTCCACCTGCCGCCACCGCCGCAGGTTCCCTCGTCGCCAGCACGGGTAATGCTCATCCCCTCCGCTGCTCCTTCCCCCTCTCGCCGCGCCCTCTCTCGCCTCCCGTGCGCTCTCCCCACTCCCATGCTGCCCCAATCCGGCCGCCTCCCCACTCCCCTGCTGCCCCACTGTCCGACCGCCGCCCCACTCTCCCTATTGGTGTATTTGTGTGTTTGTAGTGTATATTAGGATTGTCCATCTGTGTTTGTTAATGATATATATGAGATGTTTCCCTAGTGTCAATGATATATATGAGATGTTTTCCCTAGTGTCAATGATATATATGAGATGTTTCCCTAGTGTAGTTTCCCTAGCATTGAAATAAACCCTATGATGTTTTTCCCTAGTAGTTTCCCTAACATTGAAATAAACCCTATGATGTTTCCCTAGTAGATTCCCTAACATTGACATAAACTCTATATTTTTCTATCCGATAATGAATCAATGCATTGTTTCTATCTATCCGATGTTTTGTCTCTATCTCTGATGAATGCTTACGTTAGAACAAATATTGATGTTTAATTAAATCTATCCAATCAATGCTTGTATATATAATAGGAAAATGGCGCCACCACCACCACCATGTCGACTGTGCAAGTCAAGGTGCGCCAGCAGCCTTGCAACTGGCATGGAGGAAGATGATGAGCACCCACTTGATGAGGCCATCAATGCTCAAAGAATGAGGCTGAGCGACGAGGAGGTGTGCAACATATGGGACATAATTCCACCACATGCTGACTTCGTCGGGGTGCCATTCGTGACCCACCTGACAAGTACCATGGTTGATCGGCATGTCATGGTATGTTATACTTACTGTAGTAATTTTATGATATGCTTTACTGTTATACTTACAATTGCAAATTATCTGTATGTAGAATCCGATGAGATATGCATAGTGTAGAATCCAATGATATGCTTAGTGAATCCGATGATATGCTTAGCATAGAGTCCAATGATATGATGTGTAGAAGCTAGCCGATGATAAGCTTTAGTGTAGAGTCCAATGACATTCTTAATTAGTGTAGAGTCCAATGACATGCTTACTGTCCGATCGATGATATGCTTTACTGTGTAGCTACAGTCCAATGATATATATGCTTACTATATAATACGATCGATGATATGCTTTAGTGTAGCTAGAGTCCAATGATATATATGCTTAGTGCAGAATCCAAGGAATTGTTAATAGTGTGGAGTCCATACTTATTAGTAGAATTCATGCTTAGTACAAATGTAGTACTGTCTTTTGATAGTGTAGAAATCTATACTTAGTAGAAATATATTTGCAAGAGTATGTGCGAGACTACTTATTAATTGATATGTTTTTCTTATTCAGAAATTGCCAAAGAGCCTATCTGTGAGTTGTGGTATCGAGCCTGATGATGAAGGCTCTGCTGGAATACGCCTTACCGCAAGGGGCTCCGTCACCACCTGTGCGTACGGCATGGACACGGATGGTCGCACACACTTAAGCTCGGTTGAGTGGAAGAGCTTCCTCGTTGGCAAGAATCTTCATGTTGGACAGGCCATCCTAATTACTATCAGGAACACCCACCGCCAAGGCTTGAGGATGATGATCGTCATCGATATCATCTAGAACTATATATGTGTGTGGCTGCTGAACCATATATATGCTACTATATGACTACCTAGTAGACTGCTTATCAACTATTATTAGTTCGCCATATGAGATCTATCCATGCATGTTGACTATGTATGAGTACCTATAATGTTTGTGAGATTCTGGTCATATTAAATCTGGTATTGTGGTTAATGATATTGTTATATGAGTGCCTAGAATTTGTGAAATTGCAGTTTATTGAAACGGGTACTGTTCTACAATATAGAAAGCAATTTATTGAAACAGAGGAGCGAGGTGGTGTTGGGCCGGTGGCGCCACCTAATTAATCTATCATGTTGTGTTAGTGTTATAAGTAGTAAGGCTATGCTAGGGTACCTATGTACTCCCTCCGTCCGAAAAAGCCTGTTACAAGCTTGTCCCTCAAATAGATGTATCTACCACTAATTTGGTGCTAGATACATTCATCTGAGGGTCAAGTTTTTTCGGACGGAGGGAGTATGAGATTATTCTATGTTATGTTAGATCAACTATAATGATGTTTGTGGTACTATGTTTTGTTCATGGTACTATGTTATGTTTGTGCTATTTTCATAATTTTCCTCTTTGCTAATTTTTTTGGAAACAACAAATTAGTTTTCAATTTTATTTGTTCATTCCATTAGAATTCAAATGAGCTTTTCCTTGGTCTGGTCATACAAGGCATTAAGCATACATGACATTGCGTATACAGAAGCTGACTGAAATAATGCAATAACAACTTCTAACGGCTGATGATCAACAAGTAAACAAATCCCACAACAATTATTGAAAAATAAAATCCCGCGGCCATCAGATTTGCCTGCTTCTTCTGATCGATCAACTGCCTTAGGTTCTTGTTGATCTTCTTCAATTCCACCTTGAGTTCCGCATCCCCCACCGTCGGAGCAACATTGGCATAGCCCTTATTATCCACCGCCGATGGCAGATCTACCTCTTGGGTTGCCTCGTGCCTCAAATCAATTAAGCCATCCGTTTGAAGCCTCTTAATGTATTCATCAAGCCACTCAAAATGCTTGCATGTATTCAGCTTCTGAAAAACGGGGGCAAAATTCTAAACCCTAAACCACTCAAACCCTAAACCCCAAATCTGAGGAAATAATAAGAAATCTGGGGGCAAAATTCAAAGCAAAAAGGCATGAAAGAACATAGATTTAACCTTCCCCGCTTCTGGTTTGCTCTCGCATTTCACAAATTCCCGCCCATAGTTTCCATTCTTCTCTGATATAGTTGTCAAACGCTTCAGTGGCGTGATGTGTGGGCACTCGGGGCATCTGGTCATCGGCACTGCACCATACCGCGGCCATGAGGACGGAGAGGCTGAACTGGACATGGAAATCTCTCGTCTCTCACCATCCGCCGGCGATGGCAAGCTTCTTCGCAGGAGAAGAAGAACAATTTGGTGCGGCAAGGCAAAGGGAGGCAATGGTGGGCCGCGGGTTGGCACGGGCATGGCGATCGCACGAGCTGCTGTGATATGTGGTGGGTCCCGCGGTCAGTGGACATGTTTTGGAAGCCCCCAACAGATCGCGCTCATTCAAAAACAAATCATGCATCGAAGCGCATTACTTCGAAATAACTAATTAACCCTACAATCACGGATACTTACCTTTCCATTGCAGCGCATATCTACCCTATCTTAACCGCCCCCATCTACTTTGTTTCTCCTCACATAGCCATCGCCGGGATCGCGCCATCGCTTCTCAGTCGTCCACGACGACGCCGGATTAAAAAGGTCTCATCCACGGCTCCTCCCATCTTTGCTTGCAGTGTTGATTCTTTTTTCCATTGGTTCGACCAAGAAGTCATTTCCGTTGAGATTAGAAAAGCCAGCTTGTGCCATAGTTGAGTAGTTCTGGTGTTGTGGTACTGTTTGTAAGATTCAAGGTGGATGCCAATATAATTTTTGATTGATAGTTTGTAGTAGTTCATCGTACGAACTGGTTATGGATATATTTTCTCGGTGGAGTACTTTAGTAGACCTTTGAGATCTGTGGTATTGTTAGGAAATATTTGGATGAGGTTGTGGATACAGTTTTGCTAATGCACATGTATATACGTCTAAGTCCTATGTCATTGATTTTACGTGGACATTAGTGAAGAAAATGTATTTTACTTTTTTCTTTCTTTCATAGTTTGATTTAGTCACTTAGATGTGCCTCACATAGATGAGTTTGTTGATAGCATATTACGAGTATGAATGACATGACATATGAGCTTTGCATGAAAAACAGCAGTCAGTTTGTCTCACATACCATACTATGGGTATATCTGTTGCTGTAGGGACCATGGTCTCAGAGGCGCATAACAACCATGCGGAGTACGACAAGTCTTTGAGTGAAGCGCGCCGGGAGATCGACTTGAAGGTGCAAAAGGATCGCGATGAGGTAGATAAGAAACTCAAACAAGAACGTTCATACGCGGACAGGATGATAAAGGAGCGTGAGGAGTTTTACCGTAAGATGACGAAGATGCGTGATGAGATTGAAGAAAAGTTTAAGCGGGACCGTGAGGACATGGAAAAGAAGTTTTTCCTTGCCTACAAGGACATGCATCAAACGTTGCAAAAGGACCGAAAGCTTGTGGACAGTATTATACGGACAGAGCGAGTCAGGATGGATGCCTATGTATTGCAGGCACGTGCGGATATGGACAGTAAGCTTGTACAGGAGCGATCGGACATGGATTATAAGGCCATGCTGGAGCAGGTCCGCTTGGAAGGACAGATGTTGGAAGACCGTGCGATCTTACGGTGACAACTTCAATGCCACAATAATCCACCCCGACAACATGTCTTCAATTCTCCCCCAGTAAGTATCTCGCACCGATTCTATATATTCAGGACCTAGATATTTTACGATACAAACATCTTAAATTTGTGGCTAACCTTATGTCGGCGATTCATATGTAGGCTAAGCATCATGAGATGGCACAATCCCCATTCACTCAAGACCTTGCGATAGAGTCACCCGTTCAATACCACACATATCTTCAATTCTTCCCTTGTAAGTACCTCACAACAATGCTATACATTCATAGCCAAGATATGGTATGACCTTTTAAAACATGTGTGTAAACCTACTGTCGGCGATTCATATGCAGGATAAGAATCCTGACATGGCACAGTCCCCAGTCACTCCACGTGAAGGATACATTCCACATAACAAGGTGACAACGTCTGAGATGGCACAATCCCCACTCACTCCATATGAGTGATACATTCCAGAACAGAAGGTAACAACGCCGCAATGTTGCTATGCACATAAAAATATATGTTTGCCCCTTTCCTCATTGAATGTATTAACTTTGATGTGAGATTGTAGGTGCTGGTCATGGAATTTTTTGTGCATAGGGATGATGAGATGTCACATGTCCCGAGATCATACTTTGATGAAAGACCGGCAGAAGTCAAAAAATTTGAACCCGGCAAAGTGACCTACGATGTCATTATGCGTGAAATGAGAACTACTTTTGGTTGTAAAATGGGAGCAGATTTGTACTACTTCTTACCCGGGTCTGCGTGGAAGCTGCCAGAAGGAATGGTCTTGATTACAGGACCAGATGATGTAGGAAAAATGCTTTCTGATCTGAATGGCAGCAAGACATGTCACTTGTACATTATGTACAATAGAACTACGGGTCCTTATCCCGAGGATGACAGTGATCCAGAGGTTCAAATTGTACATGTTACATGCATCTAGTCTATGGCTACATCATTTATGAGTTGTTCCTAATACCATTTCTATGCTTTTTTATAGGAAGTGCGAATCCGAGAAATGGAGGGCCTTGATAGAGAGTTGGCGGAGAAAGAACATGAACAACTTCAGTTGTATGGTTACATTGATGTTAAGCAGAAAAAGATTGAAGAACATGGGTCGTCGCCAAGCCCGACTCAATCTCCAACGTGCAAACGCAAGAGGTCAGTCGATTTTGGCAGCGGAGAAGACCATATATAGTAGGCTCAATGGTTTTTCAACCAATTTAAGCTTCAAACCGTTTCAAACATAGTTTTTTTTGTTTCACACTATGTTCGCAATTATGGTACAATTTATTCATGAGACAGGTCTTTGAACAACAATGTATCGAGAATTATGCATGTGTTTTATGACCAACCATACAGTTGTTTCTGAGTTGAGATGGACTTGCATCTAAACAAATTTGCCAATCACAAGGGTGTAAAAATCCTATACGTTGTCTTTGTTGAAACTGTTTTCCCGTGCCTCAATCTACACGTGCGTAATCCTTATACCCTACAAAATCCATACAACGTCGAAAAACAATTTCCAGTTGGCATGGATGCTTGTCATGTTGGAACAAGGGTGTAGAAAAAAATTGGGTCCATTTGAAGCATGCCAAAAAAATCCGTCCTTCCTGACGGACCATTCCCTGCGCCTACCGTACCCGAACGGTCTCCGATGAAGAAGGTCCAATTTTTTTTATCTTCACTCTGGAACCAAATTTTTCCAGCAAGTGGTCAAGGACACCCCAGTGGGCCAGGCAAAATTTGAGCTAATTCGGAGAAAGTTAAATTTTTTCATGCAAGACGGTGAAAATGTTTTGAAACCGTCATTTTATGTGACCTGCAGAACGTGAAAATTCCTGCCGCAAAATCGTCCTCGGGATCCGCATAGTCGGATTAGATCCGTTCCAGGATCGGTATGGCGTCAGGAGCAGAGTCTAAAAGCAGGCGGACCCCCCCCCCCCCCCCCCCCACCCCACCAAGCGCGTCCTCCCACGCACGCGCGTCATCGTATCCCCACGCGCGCCCGACAGTTTAACTGCGCGCACGATCCCAGGTCGATCCCCTCCACCGACAGATCGCAGGCCTGCATGCCTGCAGATCTGCCTCGAGTTGTGGGCCTGCTCCCTTTTCTGGGACAGCATGCAATATGGGCCTATTTTTTGTCTCATTCACTGGAAATATTCTACTCGACAATAACAAGAGCTCCATGCTAGCCCTTATTCCTATTCGAAATAGGTTGTGATTCTTAAAGTTTTTTTTTTGCGGGTGAAATAATGTATTACTCAATCACAAGGTCCATACAATCAATCACTGCAAACTCCAATGCCTCTGAAGGCCCCAAACCTATCCAAGTCATGGTTCTGCCTTCTAGACGAGCAAACTTAACTAGACTATCACTAACCTTGTTTTGACTAGAATTGATATGAGTAATACAAGAATCACGAAGAGACATAAGGTATTCTTAAAGTTGGACATCAAATCATTACATAGAAAATGGAAACGAAAGATGTCGAACTAATACGGTGACATGGCAGTAGAGCCCCAAATTGTTGAGTCATACAAAAAAAATTCCACACTTCACTAAATAACTGTCACGATGAAATAGAATGTAAAGACCACGTCACCCAAAGCTGAATGGCACACGACTTTGTCTGCCTCATCGTCGATTCATACTGTATGTAGCCATCAGAGTTCGGCTTGGAGATCCTACAAAAAAGAATGGAATAAATCACATGCACATCAATAATGAGTAAAACACATGCAAAAAATAAATATGAACATATTTGGTACCTCTAACAATTTGCTGCATGTACGTCGATTGTGACCATCTGCCACGTGACAATAGGTACATCTACCCTGTGATCTTGTCTTCTTCATCTCTGCTTGTAGCCTTTTCTTCGGTGCACCTCGTCCTGGCACATGCGCGGGATCTAGAACCTTATCAACTTTCTCCGATTGCAGCATCAACGAGCAAAACCTAATGATGTTATGCTGAGCATTAGTTGACTCCTTGCTGTCAGCCAGTTCAACACTTGATTGCTTGCCATGATGTTGTGCTTCCAAAAGCATCTTTAGACGCTGATAGTCCTCATCAGAGTGACATGCCTTGAAACTTGTGGCGTGACTACAATTCCGCAACCCGCGGTACCTTTGCAGGCTTGCCGAATAGTCATACATCTGGTTTTTTCTGGTCGGTGCGTATGCACATTTTGCATTCATAGTCCACCTAGTGGGAACACAACAAATGGGCAGAATTGTTTGCTTTAAAATCCCCAATATGTAAAAAATGTGGGAACATGGTGTGCCTGCGCATTCCAGCTTATGGCAAGAACAACTGACCCTGTGCAAAAGACCTCCTTGCTCCTCAATGCGCACTCCAAACTTTTTATCCATTCTTGCCTGCTTGGACACAACATAGGTGGAAACTTCTGATCCATCCAGTATCTCTCTGATCTGACATTTGTTGACAGCTTCTATGCTCCATAAGACAATCTTAAAGACAGTAGGAGTGAAAACTGTTGCGGCGTGTTTCTCAAGCGGCGAAGCATTTTCCTCTGTAAATGGAAGGGACTGCAAGGCTTCGACGTCATGGAGAGCTTCATTAATCCGTCGCGACACAAGGCAACGTTCATAGTGCTCGTGCATTTCAAACAACGACATCTTACCCTCAAGATGCGTATGTAGAACGGAGTTCAAGCTCTTACTCCTTTGATTGCTGCTCAATCCTAGGAAACAACGCCCCTCAAGATATGGAAGACACCACAACTTTCTCATCTGATACATCTGATGCAGCCAAGACTCCTCACTGCTTACTTTATTCCGTTGTAAGAATTGTATCCATTTTATCTCATGCTCTTCAATGGAAGAAGTATCATATATGAAAGATCTGAATTCCTCCTTTACGTCGTCATCATGCAGATGGCGTACAATGTTTTGCTGAATGTGCCATATACATAGTCTATGGTTTGAGTCAGGCCAGACCACCCTGATTGCTCTCTGCATTGCAAGGTCCCCGTTTGTGATCACAGATATCGGATGCTTCTGCGCCATGCAATCAGAAAAGGTCCCCAACATCCACTCGTATGCCTGGCTTGTTTCATGAGAAATTATACCACAAGCAAAAATAACAGTGTTGCGGTGGTGATTCAACCCGACAAACGGCACGAATGGCATGTTGTACTTATTGGTTCTGTATGTGCTATAAAAAACAATGACGTCTCCGAAAGCCTCGTAGTCAAGTCGGGATTGACTATCAGCCCAGAACAGTCCCTTCAGATGGCCAAGGTCGTCAACCAAGTACCTGAAGAAAAAATCCGGATCTCACTCTCGCCTCGCCATCATGTGCATGATCACCGTTTTAGCATCACCGGCACTGATTGTCTCCTACTTATTAGCATGGCAGAAATTATAAACGTCCCTCTTTATGCAACCAACCTTATCAAATCCACCGTATTGAATGCACAAAATATCCATAATATGGTATTTGCGGATCCCAGATTTTTCCATGTCCGCAATGTCCGCTTTCTGCTCATTGCTAATTCGTCTGTGCAAACGCAGTAGACAAGAAAGATCACATGGGGCTAGAGGATGGCTGTGCTGATCGATGAAATCCTTGACAAACCACCTGTTTCCTCCTCTCCCGCAATGACCAATTTAGCGTTACACCCAACACGAGTTAAACTTCGTGGCCTCCTCTTTCTATCTTCCATCTTTCTTTTCATGTGCTTCTCTTCGCAAAACCCTTGACGACTACACACAATTTTCCTTAAAATTACGTAATTGTTGGATCCATCCCACTCAACGTAGCTTTTCCTCACACTAAAACCTTTTTCAAGAGCATATTTGTTGTAGAATTCATAGCCTTCAGCCTCACTATCAAACATCTTGCTGACAACATATTGATACACAAACATACACTCATCACTTACATCCGCCATGTCTTCCTGCATATGACAAATGAAATACACAGTTGGTGTTTATCAATGTTGCAGGTGTAAAATAGCTCATAGGCAAAGACAAGTGCATGGAAAAGACTTTGCTCGTTTGACATGTGAAGGAAACCAATCATCAACGTCCAAGAAGTACTATCCTAGCATGGATGATGACTCAAATAAACTATATTGCATGCACTATGGAAACCTAAAGTGATGATGACTATAATAAACTAAACTAAGTGAACTATGGAACCAGTATCTCATCTTCCTTTAGTATCTCATATCAAACGTCAAGCAAGTCACTTTTTTTCTTCGGTACTAAAGGAAGTAAGCAATGGCCTCAGCATCTTAGTTAAACAAACATGATGCGATTAGCTCAAGAGAAACTATGCCACGATGAAGCTTTCCATTCGTTGTTCTTGTCGGTACAAATCTCGCATGGCAAATACCGCTAAATTACAACGATCATGTAGGGTTGAGGTGGTACTGCATGCACGGTGGATGGGCGCAAGGGCCAAGAGAACGAGCAGAACGCCAAGCCGGATTCTTACCTTAGGGATGGTACGCGGGAAGAGATGGGATCGCCCGCCGCCGTCGCCGCCGATTCAGCCGGCGCAGATCCGGCCTTCTTCTTCTTCGGTGACGGCGTGGGGTGGGGGGCTGGGGTTGGTTGGGTGGAGGACGAGGACGATGAATTTATTTCTCTCACTGGGCACGTCGAGGACGGAGAAGGTCAGGAGAACGACGGCGACAAATAGATCGGACGAGGATTGTGAACTGGATCGAGTAGACGTGGATCTGGTCCTCAGGTGATCGGTTCAAGAAAAGATATTTCCCCCTGGACCATTATGCCCTTATCGGAATTAATATATTAAATTTAATCAATTTTAATTCCCCACAAGATTGGATGGCTAATAAAAATCAGAGGTGTAAGTACTGCTTAGTACTCCGAGTACTAACCCAATCACCGTAAAACAGCTCAATGAGTATATCCTTCTATGTATTACTTCTGTTTGCATTGTTGTTTAGTTATTATCCTAGGCCGAAGATGGGTAACTTTTTGAAACTGGCATCATCCAATACTGCAGTATTATATATGCCCATTTCACATAGGAAAAATACCACAGTATTACGACATGTTCTAATTTTTGTATGTATGCATGGTAGAACAAGTCCGTTCCCTTTATTGTTAGCACGATGGTAGTAGGATTATGCATCCAGCAGAGGGCAGTTCCCATGGCGTGCCATAGAGCAGGAGTGCACATCTAACACAGGGAAGTTCCCATAGAAGTGACATCTTGATGATAAAGGGCTAACGAACTTAATAGAGAAGGGGCGTCTTCATCGTCTAAAGAACAGAAGGTACTACTGCCAAATTAGCAAGGGATAGATTATGCTATTGTCGGTTGCACTTCTATATATGCTAGAAAAGACACCATCTATAATGTTTGGTTGTTTTAACTACTTTAGTGACTTTTCCACACATAAAAAACCTACTTTAGTGACTCTCTCCTGGGTTAACATATGTTTCAGCTCTTACTGCTTTACATCAATTTTTGTCTAGCAGATATCTTAATATCTGCATTACACGTGGCCAGTGATTTCATTGGCCAACTTCCTTTATTTTGTTTAAAATATGTACCATGCCAAATGCAACTAGAGTTATATACATATCATGTTTTGGGTATGTAGTACAGCTTCGTAAAGTCAAAAGCACTTGCCAACTCTTAAGTGATACGTGTAGATACTGTCTTTTGGAGGGATGGTAGCAAAAATTACTTGGTTTTATGTGTATCTGCATGTATGGTTTCAGAGAATAAATCTAGAGATGTAGGAGATGCAAACATCTTCGGATAAATTGACCAACAGCCAACACGATCAAAAAGTTAAAATTCAAATGTCTTACCAGACAGTATCCAAATACTGAAAGAAGCAGGCCAGCAAATGCCCCTTAATCACATTCAGTGCAGTTGTTTTGCTTTATCATTCTAATTTTACTTTAATCCATTTTATGTTTGGTATTTCTTATGGCTTCTCAACTAATGAAAAATTAGGCACGCTGCTGGTTATGTATTGATCTATCTTTTGCGACGAGTGCTGCATATTGCATTCACTCCAATTCACATTGATATGGGCCGAAGTTGTATTATATTCTTGCTCTTCTCCATAAGTTCCCAATCCATCTCTCACTCCCCAATATGTATTGTGAAGTTGTATCCTTTTTTGCAGGATAAGTTCTCAGCGGACATGTTCGGGTATGATTTTCTCATCCAATGGTTCAATGTATAGATGTATCCACGAAACTTCGATCCTATGTGTTTCTAATTGTCGATCACAAGAAACTGCATTTTAATTGTACTGTGCATAGAAACGAAAGCAACTTATTAAGATAGCTCGGCCTTGCTGCATATCCATATATGAGTGTGGTATTCAAGCAACAATAATTAATTTCTAACAAATCTAACTTTCATACTCCTTCATAGCATGATGAATAATTCTGCCTATGAAGATTTGGATTTCTACACTGAATTAGGAACGAAATTCACTATATTTTCCTTCATATTGAGTCACTTATTTATTTATGGTTGTATTGCACAGTTAGCTAAAAAGGTGGCTTTATTATTCAAACACCGTGTGAAATGATAAGTTTATTTTACCTAGACTAGATCAAGCAATGAAGCGATTTATTAGTCTTGAATGGTATTTGCATGATTGGAAGCTGGGGAGTGAATTGCAGAAAACATCAACATTGAAGGCTAGAGTTGCAGGAATCACATTGTTGTAGTTTTGTACCAAAAACCACTAATTCTAAGGCTAATTTTTTGCAGAAGACACTAATTGGCGGCTTTGACCGTTTTGATGATGATTATGACAAGTGGATCCCGCTTCTGCTGACGCGGCATAACATTTCACGATAGACGACGTGGGATTGGGTCTTTTTACAAAAAACTACTCCCCACCCTTACAAAATCTCCATCCCTACCCGGCTCGATCCAGATCGGGATCGGGCTTCCCGCACACCACCGCGCTCCCCTCCTCTGACGTCGTCGCCGGCGGTGTACCGCGGCCAACAGTACCGCCGCCGTGCGCATCGGGATGGACAGCCTGTACTTCGTGGCCGCCGGCGATCCCTTCCTCGGCATGGACGTGGCAGACGCTTTGGGCAGCGCCTTTTCAGCCGCCGCCGCAATGGCGACGGCCGGCTCCGCCGGCCCAAAGGTCTCTCCGCGGGAGTTGCTCCGGGAGAACTGTGCGCTGCTCACCTTGCGCCCGGACGCCGTCGCGGGAGCCATCGGTGCGCTGGCCGCAGCGGCCTTGGCGTTGCCTTGGCCTTGATGCTAGCACAGGCGCTGGCGCCGGAGGTAGAGTGGCCAGCAGAGCGGCTCCTGGAGAAGGGCCATATATGTTCATGCTGATGAACTGGTCGTTGCCGCTCCCGTAGCTCCTGGATTGCTCACCTTGGCCTTCTTGTAGCGCTCCTTGGACTCATCGGTGGCCTTAAGATCTCCTTCCACTTGAAGGTCCTTCTCCACGAGATGCTGCGGGAGCTGCAAGCGCCGGCATGAGCGCCGCCGGCGTTGACGACGGCGACACGCGCTCGGGAGGTACTCGTCCTGTAGATGCGGAATGCACGGATGGGGCTGATTGCCTTTTTTAATTTTGATTGTCGGGTCTCTATGTAAAAATTTAGGGACTGTTTTGTAAATTTAGAACTAACCCGATCTATGCAGTCTCACTCGAACAGTTATGCCACATCAGCAAAAGCGGGACCCACTTGTCATAATCGTCTTCAAAACGGCCAATGCTGCCAACTAGTGTTTTCTGCAAAAAAATATTAGCCTCGGAATTAGTCATTTTTTGCACAAAACTGTAGAAGTATGATTTCTGCAACCCAGCCTTCAATGTCGATGTTTTCTGCAATTCACTCGAAGCTGAGCTTATTTTCGGCATTGCTCTGTGAACATGTGTTTCAGAGAAGTATGTTCGGCGCCTAGGTGGAAGGAGATGTCCGGGAGCGGCCAACATTACTTCAGGGTCATAAAGCAAACTTTGCAAGTCAGTTATATACTTCATGTTTGCTTTTCAAGTGCTGGGCATTTTGTCCAGGGTATAAAGGTCACTGTATTTTGGCATCATACATTTAAAGCAGAGTTTACATGCATGCTGTTTAATTTTACGCCAACAAAACGGGCTTTACGGCAAGCACTGTAAAGATCCTATTACCCTCTATTTCTGTGTTGCCCTCAACAAGTCCGCAGCCAAAAGCATTGTTCAAAATTTTGCTCAGGCTATCTTTAGGTGCCCAATGGTATTTTGTCGCTGATGATCGCCTGATTGTTACTCTGTAGATATGGTGACTAATGATCTGTATCCCACACTGTAAATTCATATGAGTAGGCTCTTAATATTCAAAGTGGAAGTAGAAAATTGACAAGAAGCTATTACCTGCAGATCATATGTAGTTAGGCTCTTATGAAGCTGTAGAGGGAGCAACAAATCTGCATCCCACACCGTAAATTCTACTGTAAATCTGCTCCCCTTCATATGTAGAGTTTTCTGGTTTTCAATGGTGCAAATTGGCAGGTTTAGTTTCTCCTGTGTTTTTTCTGAGCCAATAATGTTTGAATGTGCGAGAGGCAATAACCTATAGTCCAATATACTATGCTAAAATAGGATTTCAGTTGAGGCACGCATCAGGATATATGAAGTGCTATTTCCATTTTTTTAGTTACTAATGCTGAAACTAAAAGGACGTTATCATAGTTTTTTTTCCTTATCTTACATAATCACCCCAGTCTAATATCTTCTCAAAGAGAAAATGCACCTGGGAGCCAAAACACCCTTGGTGATACTATGTACATTTCTTTGGACATGCAGATGCTGATTTGGTGGCTTTGGTAGAAAGGTAGTGCTTCTTGCACTTGATGACATCAAATTGTTCAGGTAGCACACACAAAAATGTAATAGTTGTGCTTACATCGACAGAAAATTGGAAGTCCTTAAATTCTGTTTTGAATGGGTTTGGAAGGGGAATTTTTGCATTCACCAAGGGTACAAACAACAATAAGACAGAAAAAAAAATAAGTACTTTGAAAATTGGCTCTGCTTTTGTGTAACTTTAAGTTATGTAAAGGCGATTCAAATGCCTATCTCAAATGAATTGTCCAATACACTATTTAAGCAACACCTACAACTACGGGCAACAACACGGGTGCGGCGCACGCCATGCTGTCCACCACGCTAGTAAACATCAAATGTGTCAGCAGCACATACATATCCAGCTTGTCTCTAATTCAGTGTATCATAACAAAATTTAGATATTTTTATAGATGTCTTTTTATCCCTTTTAGTAGTCTTCTGTTTTTGCTAGTACATACCATTGTCACACTCATAGTGTTATGGGTTGACGTGTTCACTTGTTTTTATTTTCTTTAGGAATTATGGTGTGCTGATTTAAAAGAGAGAGGATATAGAGAAGTGAGAAGGCCTTGACTCATCTGTTTTTGTCTATTTTACCTTTTTTGTTTTTTCTTTGTTTTTTAATGTGATTTTTGTGATGCGCATTGTAGTTGTCCGGTAAACTTGAGCTTCATGACCATCTTTGACAGGCAAATTCGTCCGATCCAATTGCATTTCTAATCTCGACAAACAATTTGTCTCACCCTGATTCAATTGCATGTTCATCTTTAATATGCAATTTGCCCCCGATCAACCTAGTTGCATGCCACCCTCGACATGCAAGTCGCCCAACCCAGTTGCATGTCCATCCTCGATATGCAAAAATTTCTTTTCTTTTCTCTTTGATTTGTTCTCATCATGCAATTTTTTACAATACCTTTTGTTGTCGATACTCACTGGGGAGGGGTGTGGCGGTGGTGTTTTTTTGGCTCATCACTTGCTTAAAGATGTTCATAGTCTATTTAAAAAAATATTCACCATGTTTTCAAAATGTACATCATGTACTTCCAAAATGTTCACCGCGTTTTAAAAGATGTTCACCAGCTTAAAAAATATGTTTATTGTGTTTTACGAAACGTTTTGTCGCATATTTGAAAAAATGTTCATGATGTTTCTAAATTTGTTCAACATGTATTTCAAAATACGGAATGGCCAAATCACATCCAGATGAACTTTAACAATGTCTCATCTTAGTCATTATCCGCCCGATGCTTGTTACAATCACCACACGAACTTTTTTGTTCGCCTCGTTTTGTTGCACTCGTCCTGTGTTCCCTACGCCCCCACGTCGTGTTTTCTCGGCCCAGTTTATCGCGCCATTCACATCACTTGCATTCTTAGGCCCATTTTCCTTGTTCGACCTGTTTTGCGTTTTCAACAACCGTTTCACAAAGCTTTTTTATTTGTTTGTTTGTTACAGCCTACGTGGTAGAAGTAGAAGAGGCAGGTCGCTACCTCTTGTTGATCAAATTTCCCTCTAAAAAATCCTCTCTATCACATCCATTCCCTCGTTGCCCAACCATTTTCCTCTCTCTTCATTCCCCAATTGTCTTTCCAGTGGAGCCGACTCGAGCAGGAAGGGCAAGTTTACGCGAGCTCGTTCACAGGGATTTGCTAAATACCATATAGAAGCGATTTAACAATGTCTCATTTAAGTTCTAGGTTGTTGGATCTTTGTGATGTAATTGTGGTGCAAACTCATGATCCCCGTGTCGCTGGTCGCTGTGTTGCTACGTCCAATCGCCCCTTTGCCTTGCGCCTCCGTCGTTTTATCGGGGTTGGTTTTCTTGTGATCCAGGGCCTTTTTTGTCCATCCGTTTTCGTTTGTTTGTGTGGCCTGGTCCTTGAAGTATACTCTCATTGTCCTTTTTTCATTCTCTGTGTCCTCACACGTATGCTTTGTTCATTCCTTTCTAGTGCAGCGATGCAAGGAGAAGAAGAGGGCTAGTAACCAGGATCAATCTTTGTTCTCGCGAGGAAGAGATCGAAGGCAATGGTGATGCAGCGAGTGTCTTGTCTCATCATCCTCAGGATTCATTTTTGTCTCAGTTGCAAGTCCACCTCTGACATGCAACTGGGTCGGACTCATTTTTTTCTCAGTTATAAGTCCACCATCGACACACAACTAGTTGAAGGGCGACCCATTTTTATCCCTAGTTGCAAGTCCAATTACGAGTTCATCTTTCAAACACAACTTGGTCTGATCCATTATTTATCCCAGTTGCAAGTTCACCCATGACACACAACTGGGCCCGACCTCTTTTGTTCCATTTGCAACTCCATCCCCGACATACAACTAGGCCTTGGCCCATCTTTTTGTCCCAGTTTCATGTCAACCGTCGACATGCAACCAGGGGCCCGACCCTTTTTTTCCTAGTTGCATGTCCATCCTCGACTCGTAACTGGGTTTTGTGGTTGTAGTTGCCACAGTTGCAAGTCAACCATCGCCCCGCAATTAGGGCTTTTTGTAGTTGTAGTTGCCCCGGTTGCAAGTCAACCATCGACTTGCAACTAGGGCTTTCGTAGTTGCAGTTTATTCCCCTCCAAGTTGTGAGTCCACCCTCTACTTTACAAGTAGGGGTCCAATAGTTTTGTCTCAGTTGCAAGTCTAACATCGACTCACAACTCGGGATTTTTTTATACATGTAGTTTCCCCAGTTGCAAGTCCACCCTCGACTCGCAACTTGAGGCTTTTTTTATGTTCTAGTTGTCACAGTTGCAAGTCCAATCTCTACTCGCAACTAGGGGGCTTTAATGTAATTTGTAATTACCACAATTGCAAGTCCATTCTCGACTCGCAATTGGGTGCTTTTTTGTAGTTTCTAATTGCTACAGTTGCAAGTACACCCTCGACTCGCAACTGAGGATTTTTTATGGTTTGTAATTGCCCTAGTTCCAAGTCCATTCTCGATGTGCAACTGGGCTTTTGTAGTTTATAGTTGCCCCAGTTGCAAGTCCACCCTCAACTCGCAATTTGCGGTTTTCGTATGTGTAGTTGCGCCAGTTGCAGGTCCACCCTTGACTCGCAATTGGGGCTTTTCATAGTTGTAGTTTCCCCAGTTGCAAGTCCACCCTCAACTCATAATTTGGGACTTTCGTAGGTGTAGTTGCGTCAGCTGCAAGTCCACCCTCGACTCGCAATTGGGGTTTTTCATAGTTGTAGTTGCCCAGTTGCAAGTCCACCCTCAACTCACAATTTGGGGCTTTCGTAGGTGTAGTTGCGCCAGTTGCAGGGCCACCCTCGACTCACAATTGGGGCTTTTCATAGTTGTAGTTGCCCTAGCCATAAGTCAACCCTCGCCCCACAACTAAGGCATCTTGTAGTCATCGTTGCCGGTTGCAAGTCAACCATCGACTTGCAACTAGGGCTTTCGCAGTTGTAGTATGTTCCCTCCCAGTTGTGAATCCACCCACCACTTTGCAAATAGGGGTCTAATAGTTTCCACTTTGCAAATGGGGGTCTAATAGTTGCAAGTCCAATCTCGACTCGTAACTGGGGATTTTTTTTTGTAGTTGTCATTGCCCCAGTTGCACATCCACCCTCGACTCGCAACTGGGGGGCTTTTTTGTATTTGTAGTTGCCATTGTTGTAAGTCCAACCTCGACTCGCAACTGGGGCTTTTTTGGTAGTTTGTAATTGCCCTAGTTGCAAGTCCATCCTTGACTCGCAACTAGGCTTTCGTAGTTTGTAATTGCCCCCTTCAAATCTGCAATAGACTCGGAACTAGGCTTGTGGTTTTAGTTGCCCCAGTTGCATGTGCACCCTCAACTCGCAAATGGTCTTTCATTGTGAATTGATGGCGGCCACGGGCGTTTTGGTCGTCGGAGAGCTTGAATGTGAACATTTGTTGAATTCGAAGCTAACATGTTTAGAATTAGCAAACTATTTTTGAATTCACAAACATTTTTAAATCCACGAACATTTTTTGAATACTAGTTTTCTGACCCTTTTTAATTTTTTCGCTTCTATCCATTTTATTTACTTTTAAGAAATGTTTAGCATGCATTTTAGAATTGTCAATGTGTACTGGTAAAAGGTTTTACCACATATATTAAGAAAAAAATTCATCAAAATTTGAAAAAAGGTTCAATGTATATTAAAAAATTGCTCATATATTATTATTATTTTGTTCAATGTGTATTTAAACAAATGTTACCCCTATATGAAATATGTGTATTTAAAAAAATCACAGTATACAAAAAATAATATTCAGATTGTATTTAGAAAATGTTCTACATATATTAGAACAATGTTTATTACGGACGAAACTACAAAAAAAGAAAGAGAATCAGAAGAAAACTAAACTTGAAAGAGAAAAATAAAAAATCATAAAGGAAAAAATCAAAAGAAAAAAAACACAAATTGTACTACTACTACTGCGTACGCTAGGCTACATGAGGTAGCGATGGCAGCCTACCAGCTAGCAGCAAGCATGGGAGGCGCGTTAAGCCTGGCACATGCATGTGCGCAGTGGGTGACCTCCTTTTAGTGTTGGGTTGGACAACAATAAAAAGGAAAACCAACAAACAAACAAAAAAGACCACAAGGACATCAACTTAGATGTGACATAGTTAATCGTGACACCGTGTGATAAGCAATCCAACCAATTCATGTGATAAGCAATCGAAACAATTCAAAAAAAAAAAGATGTGACATGGTTATGCCACATCTTCTTCCTCTATAACACTAAGCTCCCTTATTTTAAAGGGCTCACAATCAATTGAGGGTTACAATTGAAATTTGGTCATCCGATTTTGCCCGGTCAACAATTTCTCAAAGCTATCTCATTTAGTTGTGTTATACTATACACTGTGCTTTCTAATTTTAACGTCTCACAATTAATTGAGGACTTTAATTTAAAATTGAGTCACTAATTTTGACCGGGTCAACAATTTCTCAAAGAGCTCTCTTATTCAATTATTTTAATACATTATATTCCCTAATTTTGAAGCTCTTCAATTTAATAGAGGTATTCAATTTTGGATTTGATTTACGATTTTGATCGGGCCAATGATTTTTCAAACAAATTAGCAGCAACCGGCCTATAAAAACATATCAATCATGCGCTTCCTCCCATCACCTAAAAAAACACAACCATGTGATACTGTGGCACTAATATAATACATGCAGCTAACGATGCAGAAATTTCCCCACATAAATATGGGTTTATTAGCGGATAACGTAGAATCACACCCAGAAAGACCCACCAAATATCGTATTATAAAAAGTAAAACAAACTCCATCATCTCACTGCCACCAAACTAAATATTCCATCAATTCCAAAATATAAAGGATATTAGTTTTTTGGAAATTCAAATTCTTTTAACGTTGACCAAGTTCAGAGCCAAAATTACCGACATCCACAATACTAAACAAAAAATATGAAAATTCATTTCGCGATGAATCTAATTATACCGATTTGATATTATGGATTTTGATATATTTGTCTACTAATATGGTCAAATTTAAAAAGGTTTCACTTTTTAAAAAAGTAGTACATTTAATATTTTGAAACACAGTGAGTATCTTTTTTTAGAAACGCAACAACACCAACGGCGCAGCAAAGCGCGCCCAACTCTTCTACTCTACTATATCACTAAGCTCCCTAGGGGTAAAAGGCCTCATAATCAATTGAGGTGTTCAATTGGAATTGGGTCACCCAATTTTGACCAAGTCAACAATTTCTCAAAGCTCATTTTCAATTCTTTTATACTATACACTATACACTATGCTTTTTAATTTAATCCTCACAAATCAGTGAGGTCTTTGGTTTAGAACTTGGTCACCTGATTTTGACCGGGTCAATAATTTCTCAACAAGCTCTCTCATTTAATTATTTTAATTCACCATATTCCCTAATTTTAAAGCTCTTTTATTTGATTGAGGTATTCAATTTTGAATTTGGTTTACGATTTTGATCAGGCTAACGATTATTCAAATCAATCAACACCAACCGCTAGAAAAACATATCAACCCCATGCACCCTCCTACCACCTAGAAAAAAGAAGCACCACCATGTGATGATAGTAAAGCATCAATATAGTACATGTAGCCACCGACGCAGAAATTAACCCACAAAAATATGAGTTGATTAGCGCATAACACATAATCACACCATGAAAGGCCCATCAAATAACCACATTATAAATAAACATAAAACACACTCCATCGTCAAACTAAATATTCCATCAGGTGCAAAATACAAGGGGTATTACTTTTTTGGAAAGTCAAATTTCTTTAACTTTGACCAAGTTTAGAGCCAAAAATATCGACACCCACAATATCAAGCCAAAAAATTATGGAAATTCATTTCATGACTAATCTAATGACACCAATTTGATATTACGAATTTTGGTATATTTCTTCATAAATTTGATCAAACTTAAAGAGGTTGGACTTTTCAAAAAAGTAATACACCATATATTTTAAAACAAAATGAGTATTTTTTTCAGAATCTCAACAACACCAACGGCGCAGCAAAGCACGCCCAACCCTTCTAGTATACTATATCACTAAGCTCCCTAGGATTGGAGGCCTCACAATCAATTGAGGTCTCCAATTGGAATTTGGTCACCCAACTTTGACCGCGTCAACAATTTCTCAAAACTCTCTCACTCATTTTTTTTATACAATACACTATGCTTTCTAATTTTTAAAGGTTCACAATTAATTGAGGCTTCAATTTAGAATTGGGTCACCTGATTTTGACCAGGTCAACAATTTGTCAAGGAGCTCTGCAATTTAATTATTGTAATTCTCTATGTTCCCTAATATAAAATATATTTCATTTGATTGAGGTATTCAATTTTGAATTTGGTGTACCATTTTGATCGGATCAATGATTTTTCAAATCAATCAGCAGCAACCGGCCTATAAAAACATATCAACCCCACGCAGACTCCTGTCAGCCAGAAAAAAGCGCCACCATATGGAGAGAGGCGTTTTGGAGGCCGAGCTCCATGGAGGCCTTTATTTTTTTAAATTTCAAATTCAAACTTTTATGGTTCAAAAAATTCTGAAAAAATATCCGTGTATGTAAGGATGTAACCCACATGTGTGTAAAAGTTCATGACGAAATACCTTGAGTTGTGACATGTACAAAAAAGACAAATTCATGGCCTGGGAGGATGAATAGTATCATGTGTTAAACAGCCCCAGATTTTTTTTCCGCACAAGCTTCATTTCAACATATTTAGCCCTGAAAATTTACACACATGTGTGTTATGCCTTCATGTATATCTGTGTTTTTTTCAGAATATTTTAAAATGTAAAAATATGAATTTTGATGAAATTTGAAATTAGAATTTGGAGGACTCATTGGAGGCCGAGCTCCAAAAGGGATTTCCGCAACATATGATACTATAGCACATATATAGTAGATGCAAAAATTTCCCCACATAAATATGAGTTAATTAGCGGATAACGCAGAATCACACTACGAAAGGCCCACCAAAGAACCGCATTATAAATAAACAGAAAACACACTTCGTCATCTCCCCCACCGGCCAAACTAAATATTCTATCAGTGTCAAAATATAAGGGGTATTAGTTTTTTTGGAAAGTCAAATTTCTTTAACTTTGACCAAGTTTAGAGTCAACAATATTGACATCCACAATATTAAACAAAAATACATGAAAATTCATTTAATGATGAATCTAATAACACCGATTTCATATAATGAATTTTGATATATTTCTCTAAAAATTTGATCAAACTTAAAGAAGTTTTACTTTTAAAAAATACATTATATATTTTGAAATAGAGTGAGTAAAAAAATTAAGAATCACAACAACATCAACGGTGCAGCAAAGCGCGCCCAACCCTTCTAGTATACTATACAACTAAGCTCCCTAAAAATGGAGGCCTCACAATCAATCGAGGTCTCCAATTGGAATTTGGTCACTCAATTTTGACCCGGTCAATAATTTTTTAAAACTCTTTCATTCAATATTTTATACAATACACTAAGCTTCCTAATTTTAAAATCTTCACAATTAATTGAGGCTTCAATTTGGAATTGGGTCACCCAATTTTGACCGGGTAAATAATTTCTCAAGGAGCTCTCTCATTTAATTATTTTAATTCTCTATGTTATACTATATCACTAAGCTCCCTAGAAATGGAGGCCTCACAATCAATCGAGGTCTCCAATTGGAATTTGGTCACTCAATTTTGATCAGGTCAATAATTTCTCAAAACTCTTTCATTCAATATTTTATACAATAGACTATGCTTCCTAATTTTAAAATCTTCTCAATTAATTGAGGCTTGAATTTGGAATTGGGTCATCCAATTTTGACTGGGTCAATAATTTCTCAAGGAGCTCTTTCACTTAATTATTTTAATTCTCTATGTTTTCTAATTTTAAAGCTTTATTCGATTGAGGTATTCCATTTTGTATTTGGTTTACAATTTTGATCAGGCCAACGATTTTTCAAATCAATCAGCAGCAACCGACCAATAAAAACATATCAACCCCTCGCAGACTCCCATCACCCAGAAAAAAGCGCCACCATGTAATACTATAGCACGAATATAATACATGCAACCACCGATGCAAAATATCATGCCATAAATATGGGTTGATTACTGGATAACACAGAATCACACCGCGAAAGGCCCACCAAATAACCGCATTATAAATAAACATAAAACACACTCCATCATCTCCCTCATCGGCCAAACTAAACATTCCATCAGTTTCAAAATATAAGGGTTATTAGTTTTTTGGAAAGTCAAATTTATTTAACTTTGACCAAGTTCAGAGCCAAAAATATCGATATCCACAACATTAAACAAAAAAATGAAAATTCATTTCATGACGAATCTAATAACACCGATTTGATATTATGAATTTTGATATATTTCTCTACAAATTTGATCAAATTTAAAGAGGTTTGACTTTTGGAAAAGTAATACACCATATATTTTGAAATAGAGTGAGTAAAGAAATTTAAGAATCCCAACAAATTCAACGGCGCGGCAAAGCGCGCCCAACCCTTCTAGTAATCACTAAGCTCCCTGGGGTAAATCGCTTGAGAATCGATTGAGGCTGTCCAATGGGTCCTTCACCCCGATTTTGACTCGGTCGTGCCTAGCGGGTCCCTTTGGTCAGCGGAGGCGGCTGGTCCCTCTGGTCTCGCGGTAGAATTCTCTAGATCCCTCCAGTGTACAAGTGTTCCGAGGCGAAAAAAGGGAGAAGAGAGGGAGGCAACCTCCACCGGCGGATGTCGTTCCCCTTCATCTCCGGCGGGCTCGCATTAAGTCCACCAGTGCGCGTACTAATCATTAGTGAGTCACGGCCTGAGCTGCTCTACCCTCGACCACCCCTAGGATCGATCCAATGGTCAGAGGAGGCACGCGCGGGCAGCGAAGCGAGGGCCGGGGCGACTTCCCTTGCATCGGCAAGCGGCGTTATTGATGCCGCACGAGCAGGGCAGCGCAGCGTCCGCCGTACCCACCCCCGAGGAGGACGTGCTGTGAGTCACTACCCTAACCCCTAGGTCGCTCCAGCAGACGTTCTGTTTGTGTGCCTATGATGATCTCTGATCTCAGTTCCGTGGCAATGGCAGTGGAATTTTAGCCCGTCTCGTGTCAGACTTCGTGGTGTAGTCCGTGATTCGGTCCCAGCAGGTTTTGGTGTGCTCATTGAGAGTTTGGCATGTTCGTGTCGCATTGGAAAATCTGTGTGATTAATTTTTTTTGTTCCAGTGAGATCGAATGCAAGAGCCGAGATTGGAAGGGAGAAGCACATCGTTGGCTAACGCTTTTGCCTTCTATATTTGTGTCATGTGTGTATTCAGTGGTTCGTTTGAACTCTGTGAAGTTTGTACTTGACAATAATGTGTAGACAAGGGGTTAAATGATCTGAGGCCATTTGCCTGTCCATGGGGTTAGTGATTGGGGGATTAGATGATTCGTCCCACTTCACAAGGGGTTCGAATTATCTAATTGAGAAGTAAGTGTGGGCTATGATCCAATTTCTTTTATTTGACCGAGCGTTGAGTAGGTTGGCTTCTTGCATTCGCTTCAGTTGCACAGTATGATTAATCTCAGTGCAATTCTTATCTGAACTTTGTATGAACTCGACGATAGCAAGCAGCACGACCAGAGGTGATGCAGAAACACATATAGTTAGCTGAGTTGTCCGAGCGTTTATGTTATAATCGTGTAGTCCTTGTCACTTCAGTTTTCTGCAAATCATAATATTTCCTCAGAATCTCATCCTTCTTTTATGTAGGTTTGTTGATTTACTACATGAAGCTCCTCTGTCTGGTCATCAAGAGCCTAGGAGTATAGTTAGTGGCACCTTATACTGTATTTTGTTGGTAAGGACAAGTTTCTTAATACCGATCACATTCATTGTTACCATGCATAAGAAGATTACCTTGGATATAAATGTATTCTGTAAATTATCCAAATGAACTAAAACATTCTATATAATGTTATTATGTGGGAATCACATTATTCAGCAAAACGTTGTTTCACCTCCTCTGCCCACTTTACTGTGCTTTCTTATGCTCTAGGCAGGTTATGCTGTTGTTTCTGTGTCAGCTCCATGGATATCCCGCTTCCCCACCATGGGGTTGGTGGAGTTGCAACATACCCGGCTGTGTCCTCCCACATCACTACGCCAAGAGCCCAAGATCTAGATATGAGTCACATGCTTGGATGTGGTGCTTGGGCTGGTGGAGTTAGACTTGCTCGCTGGGTTGTGAGCCGGTGACGGATGTGCTCAATAGCCATGGCATCAGATTTCGAGGATAGTACACATGCCAAGGGTAACAGCTCGCTACTATTTAGCACGCATGGTGGTCTGATGTTTGGATTTTCACTATAAATTTTGTTGATGTGTGTCAATTTGTTTATCCGTTCTCAGCTTTTGTAGTTACCGATGGTTTTCTCTTGTGAAATTTGATGAATTAAGAAGGAATCAGGTTGTTCATTTCACATATGATTCATGATAATTTTCTTCTCCCAAATGTTGGATACATGGGTGTTGTAATTCACCTGTATTCACAGTGCACTCTAGAACACACCTGTAACTACCAAGTCTTAGTGTATACATGAACAGTTCAAACATCCAACGGTTATATATATATATATATATAGTATTACTATTCATCACCCAGGCTGCAGAATAAGTTATTCTTCACCCGAGGTAATCTTACGATCATTTCATAAATAAATTGCATTTGAAATACAAATAGTTACATTCATATTGATTAACTGCGTAAAATTTGGCATAAGAAAAAAATATAGGGCATAAGACCAGAAAAATTGCATTTTATGTACATTTTACACTATGTTTTTACATTTGTAATTTTACGTAACATAAAATATTTTTTATGGTGATTATATATTTTCTTATGTTCTCTTTTTACGTCTGAAATAAGACAAAATTTACGGAATGTAAAATTACGGTGCATTGATGTTAAAATAGAGAGGGGTGAAGAATAACTATTCCTCACCCAGGGTGACGAATACATGTGCAATGGATAACAGCAGTCTAGATAGCTAGAGAGTATAATTGAAGCAGCAGTCTAGGTCACAGAGTTGGCCATCTTTTTAATAAACACCCTTAATTTGCAATAATTTGGAGTCATGTAAATAATACTTCAGAAAATCGTTATGGTTTGTGTTAAGTTAGCTGAACTGATAGTTAACTGAATTTGCTTAGAAAAGTTCATGGTAGCTACTCCTAGAATATATGTTCATGATGTTAATTGTTAATTAGTGCTTACTTTTTTTTTGCGGGGATAATTAGTGCTTACTCTCATGCCAGCTGGCCGGGTTGTAGTTCCCATTTTGTACACGATCTTTTCTTTGTATGTGGGTCACTCTCATGCCAGCTACGATGTACACCTCAATCTGGTTTCTTTAGATGTACACCTGAATATATAGACGTGTGTGCAAATGATTGAATCACACCAAGTTTTTATCCTTCTACAATCGTGTTCATTACACCTTTTAGACTTTCTAACAACTACAAGGTTGTCGTTTTTCCCTCTCTCTGCCCATTAATTTTATTCTTGATCTAGGTTTAGTTTCTTATGTGGAGCACTTTTAACCGATTAGGTCATACTCCACACGGAAAGCATATAGTGCACTGCAACGATGGTGTGTCGGTCATGTTCAGATGAGGAGTGCTGCAATGCTGGTGCCATTGCCATAAGTGTGTTTTCTTGGTGCTATAGGTGTAGCTTCTTATACCTCTATCATGGAACAATATTCGTTGTTTTAGTTTTAAGAAACACTATTTTGTGAGGCTTGCATTTTCAAGGATTGCTTGGTTATTTTGCGATGATATCTTTTGTTTGCAAATGCGATCCCATCCCTGGAGCTGCAAGGGGAAGCATTGACATAATGTGGGATTTACAAAGCAACAAAGAACAAGGTATGCGAGTATAGATCAATTGTGATTTTGTTCTTAATTTATTTGATGTTGAGTTACCGTGTGATGCAATAGTCTCAAAGTTCTTCTTTGAGCTTCAACTTAAATCACTTACAAAGAAGGAAGAAGGAAGGGCGCAAAGCCATTTATCTCAAGATATGACTCATTGTTGTACGCCTATACAACTACTCTGAAGCGAGAAGTTGAAGTTATGATGGTTTCAGGGGATCAAGCTCTAAAGGGAATGAATTATTTGAGTTGTTACTCTTTTAGATCCATTCCATTTTTATTGTATTCATTGGAGATGCTTGCGAGTTTTTTTTTTTTTTTTGCCTAAGTTGCTTGGGAGTTTAATGTGAATCCATAGAGCTGTTGATGTCATACTTGCAAGCTGATGATCCCTATTACTAGGTGAAAAAAAAAACCTCTATGAAGCTCATACTTTGAAAGCATGTGAAATTGATTTGTTAATGAAAAATACACGTGGAACATTCTTCGGCGCAGCAAAGCGCACTAAACACTTCTAGTATAGATGATGCCTAGACACACCCATAAAATTATAACCTATGTGCACTCCTTTTTAATATTCAGTTGTTTCCATCCATTGAAACCTCATGTGAAGAATTCGACAATTTTCACGTGCACAATCAAACGACCATATAATGGTGTAGGCTTGTAGAACATCATTATAGCATTGTATACATCGTGACACTTTATTAATGTGTTTTTCCTATTCCTGCACAATAGAAATCCCATGAATGAAAAGGCCGGAAGTTGCTATTTTCTCCAACTATTAAGATACTGGACGAAGCAGTTTCCATGGTAAAAGCACAAGCATTCCTAGTCCGAACACAAGGCGTTGATTTTGCTAGTGGAGAAGAATGGTCATTTGACTTGCTAGTGGGCAGAACAGAGGTGGTGCGTTGTATGATCTTTGATGTTCATTTGGAAGAGCATGGGACTTGCGAGATGATGCTATACACTAAGAATATTCCTCCAATGGATATGACACGAACCTTGCATAATATTAGTGGTCGGGGCCCGCCATTGCAAGCCTCTTGAGAGAAAGTTATGCGCGCATTTCTCACTCTTAAAAAAAATCTCATCTTCATCTCAAAATTTTAAAAAGAGCTTTCTTGTATCATGTGAACATCGCATCCATCTCAAAAAGAAAAAGAAAATATGTAAAAAACATTACTCAAAAAGAAAAAGAAAAAAGTCTCATATCCATCTTCCAAAAATAATCTAAAAAACCGTGGTCATCTAAAAGAAGTTTAATTTTTTTCTCAAAACAAAAAGGAAAAAAGTCTCACTCCCAAAAATAGTCTAAAAAATATACTTTTCTCAAAAAGAAAAAAAGACAAGAAGTTTCTCACCGCGGCCAACCGGCATGGGCCACGTGGCCACGCTGGTTGGCCGCCATTCTCCCACACGTTAATGTGTGTAACTAGAGCTCGTACTGCACAGGTCGTGCTACTGATTCTAATCGGCCGAAAAGAGACAACTCGAACTCGTTGCCCCACAATTAGCCGGCCAACACAAAAACCCTCCCAACTTTTAACACCGACGCTATCCACCTTTGCGTACTATAGACGATCACCATCGCAAAGCGTACGTACACCTTAAAATTCCCCGCCGCCGAATCCGTCGGCCACACGGCACGTCCAAATGATCAAATCAAACCGTGGAGCGTCACACACTGCACAGCCAAGCAGCCAAAATGACAAAGGATCAAAGGAAGGAAATAACTGATGTCAAATTTGTATCTACACTCTGCGCGAGAACCAAAGCGCGGTGCCGAGTCCATGACGGGCGCGCCAGAATCCAAATTCCCCAACCGTCGGGGGCAAACGGCACCACGCCAACGGGACCTCTATCTATCCGCCAGAGGAAATCACGAAACGATTCAAAGAACAGCAAATCACAAGAGGATTCAGCGAGCAGGAGGCAACAACTACCACAGCGCCAAAGGACTGCAAACATCGATAATTGTCAATCAACACTATATTATTAAGCCACAGCAATTTCATCACAGTAAGCATCGGTTTGCATCACCGCAAACCAAACAAATTAAGCAGTCTTTGTAACTACAGTAACCAACCAACCAGGTTTTCTACAACGAACCAACCACAAGATGCATATCTCGACGAGGAAACTAATCAACTACTCATGCTGGCGAACGGTGCCATGATGGTGACGGAGGCCTGGCTTAGGCGCGCTCCCCGCGGATGCGGCGGGCGAGCTGGATGTCCTTGGGCATGATGGTGACGCGCTTGGCGTGGATGGCGCACAGGTTGGTGTCCTCGAACAGCCCCACCAGGTACGCCTCGGCCGCCTCCTGAAGGGCCAGCACGGCGTGGGACTGGAAGCGGAGGTCCGTCTTGAAGTCCTGCGCGATCTCGCGGACCAGGCGCTGGAAGGGCAGCTTGCGGATCAGCAGCTCCGTGCTCTTCTGGTACTTACGGATCTCGCGGAGCGCGACGGTCCCCGGCCTGTAGCGGTGGGGCTTCTTCACTCCGCCGGTCGTCGGCGCCGACTTCCTCGCAGCCTGAAATCACACGCGCGGAATCACCGTCAGCAAACAAAACCACATCTAACAGATCGGGACAAGGGAAGAGGAAGGGGGGCAGAGGATGGAGAGAAGGGGGAGGAGACGGACCTTGGTGGCGAGCTGCTTGCGGGGCGCCTTGCCGCCGGTGGACTTGCGGGCGGTCTGCTTGGTACGGGCCATGGCTTCGCTTCTCCTGCTCCTCCTCGGCGACGGCTTCCAAACTTGGCTTCGGTTGCTGGCTGCGGGCGGCGGAACTCGAACTGGGAGGCGACGAATTGAGTAGTGGGACGAGGGGACGGAGGTGGGTGGGGAATTTATAGGTGGGGGTGAAGCGTGGACCGAGGCGGTTTCTTCCTGCCGTTGGGGAAAGGTTCTCGGATTGCGCTCGGATCTGACGGCTGGGCGTTGCGTGCAGGAAGCACGCGATCCGCGTGCTCTGCGCTGGTTGGTGGAAGAGGCGATGGGGCGCGGATCGGTGACGTGGCGGTCTCGTGCCTGTCCTGTCCGTCGTGGGCTGGTATGCGAGCCGACAGTCTTTTTTTTTTTTAACTGCCTGTTGAAATCAGAATTTGGCAGGTGAAGAACTTATTTAACATGGTTTCAAATGAAGAAGTGATTTACATGAAAGAGTTCTGTATTGTTAATATAAACATCTTTTAAGTTTGGGCCATCGCCGTCCGATTTCATCTCGAAGGCCGAAACTATGCTCAAAATATTAAGATCTTATATTCAGAGTACAATTTGGCAGATTAAACCCCCAAGACGACCTCATATGAGAAAATGTTCTACACGAATTGTCTTCGTCGAATCAATCGATTTTGATATAAAAATTATCATAATCCGAGATCGTATGCAAAATTTAGAGACATTCGAATGCAGCTCTGCCAAGAGGCTGCATATGGCGCGCCCCACCAGACACGTGTCTGATGGGTAGCGCCACGAATCGGCTGTTTTGCGTGAGAGATTCGGCCCTCAAGATTGCCTCGAATCAAAAATCGTTCAACACGAAAGTTGTTCACCTCGTCGAAACGGTTAAATTTACTTTTGAGCACATCTTCATCTGAGGTTGTATTTGGCCTATGAAACACAAAAACCGAACTGCTGTCTCAGACATACCTAATCCGAGTTCGGTTAATTTTGCAAAGATTTGGACGGGATTTGGAGTCATTTGCTTGTACGAAAAGTCCATCCGCATCATAAATAGATGAGAGGTGATGGCCGATTGAACAACACACAATCGAACAAACATATCTACTACTTTTTCGTGTTCATTTACCTTTTATCTCTCTCACTTGTTCTTCTTCTTCCTCGTTCTTCGTTCGTTCTTATTGTAGGGCGGCGAGCCTCGAGGCCCTAGGGGCGGTCAGGCCGACCTAGGGCAGCCCATAGCCACCGCGCGCCCTGACGGGGTCCCTCCCGGGCGTGTGGGGTTTCGGGTCTCCAAAAGCGCCCGTCGGATTGCTTGCGTACCGCGCTTCCGGACGGGTCTCATTCGACGTGAGCTGCGGTGCATCACCCTCGGCGTTGGAGGTACACGGTGACGTGTTCGTGTGCGAACACTGCCGACGGCCGTTTTCGAATCGCTGCCAGTCGGTTGGCTTTTTCAAGGTCAACAGCTTCTGCGATCACTTTTCTTTTCACATGAATAGTAGAATGCCATTTGAAATCTTTTTCTGATGTTATATGTATAAAAGATATTCACTAGAAAGCAGAAAATAATAGAAATCCACCTTGCTTGGAATGTAAGTTGAGTATAAAAATGGTCTACTTGATGCGTTTAAGACATTCTCGTACAATTTCAGAATTGTTGTGTTTACCTTCATTTTTGCATGACTGTTGAAGCTCCAAAGTACCCCTCTCTTCAAGAACTGTATGATTGTTGAAGATCCAAAATACCTCTCCTTTCAGGAGTCCTATAATTGTTGAAGCTTCGATGCATATTTTGGTGCAGTACATGAAGTTCATGCGTTGCATGATTTCTAAGATGAATATTACAGTTGAGTTGCTTATCTGAATCTCTGAATACTATAGTCTGTATCTTTTTGTATGTATGAGAAAATATAGTTTGTATAAGAGTTGTCTAGTTGGTTGTTTTGTCAAATTGAGATTGTGCAAGAACTCAAACACTTGTGTGTTTCTTGTGACTCATTGCAAAATATGAACAGATATAAAATGTGTCCTTTGTTTTTAGTCTGGCAACCATGGCCCATGAGCCAGTATAGTGCATAGGCTAGTAGCTCGAGCCTCATGGCATAGATTGGAGTACCACAAGAACTTGCGCTGAAGCAAATGCAGTTTCGGGGAGACCTTGACGGCCATGTTGTCGAGGCTGTCCATGTTGCCGACGAGGGTATGTTTACGATCGAAGTATCCGGTGAAGACCACCATGGAGATGCAAAACCTGTCGCCTCCAAGGTAGGCCAAGCGGGCAGTGTCGAGGAGCGTGCACTAATAGAAAAAGGCCTATTTGTCCCGGTTTCAGAGGGCCATTTGTCCCGGTTCTGGAACCGGGACTAAAGGGTCGGGACTAAAGCCCAATACATTTAGTCCCGGTTCACCTACGAACCGGGACAAATGGGGCTCCACGTGGCCGCTGCCGCTTGCCCAGGCAGGAGGGCCTTTTGTCTCGGTTGGTAGCACCAATCAGGACCAAAAAGCATCCACGCGTCAGCAGTTCAGGGGCTGGGGTTTTTGTTTTTGTTTTTTTTGAAAGGGGGGGTTTTGTAGGGTTAATTTAGGGGTTTCATATATTGTGTTAGCTAGCTAATAGAGAGAAGTGTCCTCTCTTATCTCCGTGCTTGGTCGACTCTACGTACTATACGTATAGAGTGGACTCGACACGCTAGCTAGTAAGCAAATGAATGAAACCATTAATTACACAAGATCGTCATAAACATATACAGAGAGAAGTGATCGACCTCCTCCTTCTCCGAGAGATTGGTCGAACAACAAGTTTTCGTATATCTATCCGACGCTACTAGCTACATATATACAATATAAGATCTCTTACAATCCCTAACATCTGATGTCAAGTTCCACATAGTATTCGCCGGCTAAATTGATGACGTGGTCAAGAAAGAATCCCGCCAATTCCTCTTGAATTGCTTTTATGCGATCATGTGGTAGGAGTTCATCCCGCAGCTCCCACATCTAATTTGAAGAAGGGGGTCAATACATATATATGAATGAAACTCAACACAAATGATGTTAATAAAATAAAATTATGAATATTATTGCTTACGCACTTCATATTATTTTTCAGAGTAGCCCCGCTTAGAGGTCGTCGCGTTGTAGATGTACTCGCAAACGTAGTATCCACAAAAATTATTCCCGCCTTCCTGCCACAACCACTTTACGAGAAATAGAGGTCAATCAAACTGATAATCAAGCATTATATATAAATGGTATTGATGAAACTAGATAGAATCAATGGGAGATGCGTGGAACTAGCTAGTAGTACTTACTTTCGGGTGTGTAAATCGGAGCTTCCCCGGCAGTCCCGGAGCTTTAGCGGTGAACTCTTTCCAAACCCTGCCAGACAAAGAAAACAACTACTTGATATCAGGAAATGAACAAAGTTGCCGATATGGTGCGATAACGATCGATTGAACTTACTTCTCGAGCATTTTAGTCATGAACGCATACTCCTTAGGATCTTTTCGTCTCGAGTCTAAGACGTTTACTAGTCCCTACTCAAGCTTAATCTCTAGAAGAATAAAGTGGAAGCTGCGCACGCATGCATAACTCATCAATTACATTACTATAACCTCGAGTAATAAGGGAAACCGAATATGCACAAGACAGTAACACTCATTTGAAGTTGTAAGGAAAGAGTATTTTATCTTTGTTTTGATTTCGAAGCAACGATTGTAGCAAGTTGGCCTCGGTTTCTTTGGCATTATATTTAACCATCCATTCATCTATGAGATTTGTGTTAATGAACCCAGTATCATAGATTTGCGCATTTCTGCATTCGACGATCTTCAATCTGCATAATATAGTAAGGATAATTATATATACATGCAATGAAAGAGCTGAGCTATATATAGAGACTTAATTACAGAAGTAGTACTTACAGACAGTAGCAAGTGACGATTATTTTATCGAGGGCCTTTTGATTGAAAAACTGGAAGAACTCCTCAAATGGAACAGACAACAGATCAATTCCAACGAGGTCGTGCTCCTCTTTAACTCTTAGCGTCAAAGTATCCTTCCCAGACTCGCTGCAGGTGTCCATGTACCACTCATGGAATCTTCGCATCGTCGTTGTTAGAGGAGGATGACCAGGTTTGACGAGAGGCTTCCCATGCCGGTATTTGTGTTCGTCACCTCCATTATATCAAAATGTGCATCGTCGGGCAGGTAATCACCAGGATTGGTACCGGGCAACATCCCCGGCAGATTTACGACGATATCGCTAGACACCTTGAGCGGGGGGCACGATTGGTTCGCCTGTTCGCCGAGCTGGGGATTTTTTTTCCCACTTCTTCGTTCTTGTAATCTTTTGTCACTTGAAGTAGTTCCCGACCGGCGCGCTCCTTACACTGCCTTTTTAAGAGCGCGGACATGGTTGTCATCCGGCGGTGGCGGTGGTGGTCGCTTCAGGGCATCCAAAGTGCGCTTCAATTTCACCGGTTCTATCTTCTCCTCTGGAGGTGGATTTTTCTTTGCAAAAAAGTCCTTCACTTGGGCTTGACAGATCTGCGCGTTTTCCTCCTCGGTCATCTCGTATGGTAACTTCTCTAGAGGCTTGAGAGATGGACCGAATTTGTATTGCCTCCCGCCTCTGGCTGTACTGCTAGATGCCGGAGCAGCCGGAGCGGCTGCGGCTGTCTTCCTTCGTTGCTTACGAGGCGGAGAAGGAGGCGGAGTGCTACGAAGCGCCGGAGCAGCCAGAGCGGCGGCGGCTGTCTTCCGCTATTGCTGACGAGGCGGAGGAGGAGGAGGCGGGCTGCTCGGACGCGCCGGCGCAGGCGGATAAGGAGGCAGAGTGCCGCCATGCGCCGGAGCAGCCGGAAAAGGAGGCGGAGTGCCCTGATCACTCGCCGGAGGAGGAGGCAGAGGAGGAGGCGGAGAGCCGCCACGCGCCGGAGCAGCCGGAGAAGGAGGCGGAGTGCCCTGATCACTCACCGGAGGAGGAGGCAGAGGAGGAGGCAGAGTGCCCTGACTCGCCGGAGGAGGAGGAGGAGGCGGAGGTGTCCAGTTCGGAAGGTTGATGAGCTCCTTCCACCATAGACATGGAGTCTTCAGAGCAAGACCCAGCTGAGTCTCCCCTTCACCGGTAGGGTGGTCAAGCTCGAGCTCCTCAAATCCCTCCGTTATTTCATCGACCATCACAACAGCATAGCCTTCTGGAATCGGAAGGCAGTGAAAAGTTGCGCCGGGTTCAGGAGGTGCAATAGAGCCGACAGCCGCCTTGACTTTGAGGTGCTGCCATTGCGTCATAAGGTGGCAATCTTGATCCTCCGTGATAGCATCCACGGGGTAGCTGGGAGCCGTGAAGTCAGGCTGCTGAAGAAGCTCGGTGGAAGCCACACTGCTTCTCCGCTGAGATGGCGGGGTAGCTTCTGGGGTAGCTCCAACAGGTCGCTGGCTCTGAACTTGTTCCTCCAGTGCTCGTACCCTTGCATTCAGCTTCTGCAGTTCGGTCTGCTCCACTTTCCTCCTCCTCCTCTCCCGGGTTTTGTAACCGCCTGCGCTGGGAAACCCAACCTTCCACGCAACGGAGCCTGCCGTGCCTCGTGTTCGTCCTGGGTGCTCAGGATTCCCGAGGGCCTGTGTGAGCTCGTCGTTCTCTCTGTCGGGAACGAACGTCCCTTGCTGCGCTGCGGCGATATACTTCTGAAGCTTCTTGACGGGTATTTCAAGTTGCTCCTCCGTCCAACGGCACTTCCCTTTTTCAGGGTCCAAGGTTCCCCCAACCCCGAAGAACCAAGTCCTTGAACGGTCTGGCCAGTTCAATGTCTCTGGTTCGACCCCTTTATCAAGCAGGTCCTTCTCAGCCTTGTCCCACAACGACCAGGCTTTGAGGTAGCCACCTGACCCCGTGCTATGGTGATGCTCCTTCTTTGCAGCATTTTTCTTGTTTGTCGCTGACATCTTCTTACTCTTCTCCGATGTCTTGTGGGCCACAAATGCGGGCCAGTGATCTCTAATCTTCTCAAATCGACCGGTGAATTCTGGAGTCTTCCCTTTGTCGACAAACATTGATTTCAACTCATTCTTCCACCTCCTGAATAGATCTGCCATCTTCTTAAGAGCATGAGCCTTGACCAATGGCTCTATAACTGGCTTATCCGGATGCTCCTCTAGCGGTAGGGTGAAATTTGCCTTCAGCGCGGTCCAAAGATCATCTTTCTGTCTATCATTGACAAAAGGCACTTGAGGGTCTTCACTCTTAGGCTTATTCCATTGGTGGATGCTAATCAGGATCATGTCCCTAATAAGAACCCCGCACTGAGCAGAAAATGCTTCCTTGGTCCAGCTGGGCTCAATCGGTTGGCCATCGCCCTTGATTGCTGTGATCATGAACCTTTCATCCTGGCGCAACCTTTTCTTCGGGCCTCGTCTCGTTACCAAAGTTTGGCTCGATCCGGAGGGCTAGAAAAGAAGAAAGAAAAGAGTTAATATGTGTACATACCAAAACAATTAATGCATGAATTAGCTAGTCAGCACAGGCTTAATTAATATATATACCTCACTGGACTTTGCAACAGCTCCTTCCTCCGTTCGCTCACCGGAGCAGTCATCACGGTCTCCTTCTTCCACCGGCATTCCGTCACCGGAGCCATCATAATCATGTCCTTCCACCTCCATTGTTCGATCACCGGAGCCTGCTTCATCCTCTCCTTCCAGACCATCGGTGTCGTTGAGATACGACAAGACATCACCTCCGCCGAGGATTATGTCCCCCAACAACTGTTCTGCTTCGATGTCTCGGTGCTCCATAGTTTCTGCAAATATTACAACATGGCAATTAATATACAAACATGACAGATGGATATATTAGTGCAAACGTAGACCTAGCTAGCTCGACGCTTCTATGTTTTGGGGTGGCCTCGACAACGCTTCTAGGGTTTGGGGTGGCCTAGGCAACGCTTCTAGGGTTTGGGGTGGCCTCGACAACGCTTCTAGGGTTTGGGCCAGACCGCCTCTCTCATGAATGTCCGACGTCCGGACCGACAAGGGATTTAACAAAATGACGCCATTCTGGATGTGCAGAAAATGGTCCATATTTTTCCTGATCTCATGTACCCTTCTATATGTCACGTTGTCTAGTGTCAAAGAATTCAAGAAAACCATGACTTCATCATTAGCCGGAAATGACAGGCGCATAATGGTACGAAGCTCTTCAAAGTTGTTTTGAAACGGAGTTCCTGATAGAATAATTCGCTTTTTGGTACAAAGTTCAGCAAGAGCCTTCCGAATATCGCTATTTGGAAGGCCTTTGCTGAAATTCGTACCAAAAGGCGAATTATTCTATCAGGAACTCCGTTCCAAAACAACTTTGAAGAGCTTTGTAGCATCATACGCCTGTTACTTCTGGGAAATGATGAAGCCATGGATTTCTTCAATACTTTGACAGACAAAGTGACATATAGAAGAATATATATATATAGATGAGATCAGAAAAAAAATTGGATCAACTTGTGCACATCCATAATGGGGGCATTCTTGATAAATCTGGACCCTCGACCCCTGGACGACCCTCGACCCTACACACTCGGCCGCACTCGAAAATATTTCGCGCCTATAATCTTACACGACAAAAAATAGAAGCTACGCTGTGTGTCAGAGATCAAAGAAAACAGTAAAATAGGTTCAGACAACTAGAAAAAATCGCCGTGCGTTACTCGACACTCGACCCTCGAACCTTCGGCGACTCGACCCCTCGTGACCCCCGACCCCTGGACGACACTCGACCCTCGACCCCTCGGCGCACTCGACCTCTACCCTAGTTCCCGCACCTCGACCCCTCGGCGTTCCTCGACCCTCTACCCTAGTTCCCGACCCTCACCCTCGGCGTTTTCTCGACCCTCGACCCCTCGACGTCCCTCGACCTCGAACCTTCGGCGACCCTCGACCCCTGGACGACCCTCGACCTCGATCCCTCGGCGACCCTCGACCCCTACCCTAGTTCAAGCCCTCGACCGCTCGGCGATCCACGACCCTCTACCCTAGTTCCCGACCCTCGACCCCTCGGCGTTCCTCGGCCCTCTACCCTAGTTCCCGACCCTCGACCCCTCGGCGTTCCTCGACCCTCGACCCTAGTTTCCGACCCTCGACCGCTCGGCGATCCTCAACACCCTCGTTCCCGATAAAAATTAAGAAGAGGAAGAAGAAGAGAAAACAAAAGAGGAGAAGAAGAAAAAAAGAGGAGAAGAAGAAGGAATAGAGGAGAAGAAGAAAAAATAGATTAATATCTATTTTTTCTTCTTCTCTATTCTTCCTCTTCTTCTTTTTTCTCCTCTTCTTCCTCTCCTCTTCTTCTCCTTCTTTCTCTTCTTATTTTTTTCTCCTCTTCTTCTCTTTTTTCTCCCCTTTTTCCTCTCCTTCTTTTTCTTCCCTTCTTCCATCTTCCTTCTT